>CM041780.1:197842876-198270693 GCA_023374045.1 Limonium bicolor | reverse complement strand
AACTTTGAACTAGCTCTAGCTACTTTATCAACAACATCCACATCCCCAAATTCATCCCTAAATTTCTCCAAAGAAGTGTAAGCAAGTTTTACACTGTCACGCACAGCTTGAATCTGATGAGAAGCATCCTGAATACCAAAAAAATAAACCAGTAAAATAAAATAGTAATTAATGAATCATTATATGAGAAATAATGAACTATTTAAACAAATTAATGAACTATATAACAAAAATCATAGAAACAGAATTAAAACAGCCCTCACCTTTTTTTGAATGGAGCCAAGAACCGCATCAAAGTTACCAACATCAGTGGTAGGGAGTTCATCCACAACAGCGGCAGAACAAGACGGAACAGTAACATCAAGAGGAGGATTAATAAAACCTGTCCCAAACCCAACTTCCTTTTCCTCTTTTAATCTATCTCTAAATCTAGATTGACTCCAACAACTAATTGTTACTCCTTATGAACTACTACTTCACGTGATTTAGCCATAGGAGAGGAGTTGCGATTTCAGATTCGCCGGTGAGGTATCGTTCGTGAGCAGCGCGTCGATTTGCAGGGAAGACGGTCCAGCAAGCTTCGTGGAACTAGAGAAGCAGAAGAGAGAGTTCGAGTGATGACGCTTCGTGGAGTTGAGTAATTATCGACACTGATTAGAGGAGAAAGGGAGAAGAAGAAATGTGATGCGGGAGAGCAGAAAGGGTCGAGAGAGCAGAAAGGGTTGCGTGAGAGTCGGGAGGGTTAGGGAAGAATAAGTTCTGTTTGGAAATTAACATTTGTATAGATAACATATTGCCATGTAGAAAGATGAGCTGGAAAAAAAATGCCATATAGGACTGTCCCACTCCTAAGTAGGAGCAGCCGGCTCGTACCTACGAATCTGCGTTGCTATCTCCTCGTGGATCGTGATTTGTTTCGTATTCACCGTCCTCCAATCTGTACACCAGTCTGTTATTTATGTGTGAGATATAGGTCAAAAACCACGTGGCCACTCATGTGTAGTGTACCAATGAAAACGTGGTCAAAAAGATAAAAATAGATTGATCCCACTGTTTACTAAATGGCGAGCCCAAACTTGTCGTGTGCATGCTGCATGGCTGTTTAATATTTAATCAATGATTGGTGTGCACTGATGAAGTTAATGAGAATGTAGTCCACGATTAATTGTGGTGTATTGGTCACATGTCATGTGGATGTGTGATGATGAGCCCATGATGAAATGCTGCACCTCTCTTGTCTTCTCACCAGCCCACCGTCGGTGAATCATGCTCACGTGAAGAAAGAAAATATCAATCCATTCGTAAGTGCAAGCATAGGCAAAAACGATCCAGCCCAATACTCCTCTTTGCTTCGCCAGAATGGAATGTGACTGGTCGGGTATTTTCTCAGGATACAAACCCAGATAGGGTGTCCATTAGGTTCAGTTAATTCGGTTTTGACCGAAAACCGAATTTTTTTTCGGTTTTTTTGACCGAAATTTTTAACCGTATTGTATATTTCGGTTATACGGTTAACCGAATAGTAATTTGGTTCGGTTATCGGTTTTGACAGAAACACTATTCGGTTAACCGAATAACCGAAATATACAATTTTACTAAACACCTCGTTTTACTCTGTTTGTACTTTTTAGTTCAGGGTTGACTGGAGTGGAGACTTAGGGTTAAGTCTCACTCTCACCCACAGCCGCAGTACCTCAACTCTCCCGTCCCGACTCGGCCAGTCCACCACTTCACTCCCGTCGCGGCGTCGCCTCGCCTCTCCTCCAGACTCCAGTCCTCCTCGCCACTCTGATTCCCTTCAATCTTCATCGCCTTCTTCAGTTCTCTCCACTCCAGTTCTCTCCACTCCAGTTCTTCATCTCCAGATCGTTAATTCTCACCACCTTCTTCAACTCCAATGCTTCCTCGTTCTCCGCCCATAAACGGTAAGTGTTTCAAATTATTAACTTCAACTAATTACTTTGAATCAGTATATCGGTATCTACTGGACTAGATTTGTGTATATACTACTCTTCACTCCAGTTCAGTTCTGGTGTCGTTAGTAATACAGCTCATAATGTAGATTGAACCATTTGAAAACTACAAACCTATGCGAACTATTCTACCAGTTTTTTAGTTAAATTTAATATACCTAATATTGAGTATTAAGCTCTGCTTGCTAGTAGATAGGATTTGTACGTATTGCAAGTGAATCAATGGATTTGTAATGTTCCGCCTGATGCGCTGCATTTTAAAATCAAATACATATACTTCAGCATTTACTATCTTGGTGGCAATTATGAATGGGTTTTGTGACATATAGCGAGCTCGGTTGACTTCAGCATTTACCTGTTTGTTATGTTATAACATGTTTCTTTATCTATATTTTGCAGGTCTTCACTTGTTTGGCTTTGTTTAATACCTTGATATCTCCGTTGAATTCCTTCCCCTGGGTCATCAACGGACTAATTGATGTGAGAATATTAAGTTTCTCTCCCCATGTTGCTTTGTGAAAGAAGTAAAAGCCAAATCATTATCGTCATCCTTTTGTTACATTACAGGCCTTCATATGTACAAAACGATTGAGCAGATTTCTAACCTGTTCGAATGACAGAGTTAAAATTGAAAAACTGGTAGATCAGACCTCTCAAGCTGACACAGGTGACCAAACTCACTGTACCATGGAAGACAAAGCCATCTTTGTGCACAAAGCATTCCTTTCATGGTCAAGCAACAGTTTTTCAATTTTGAGTTTGGATGAAAATCTTCCCTCTTTCTCTGATTTTGGTTTGTTTAAATCATATGTATAAATAGGATTAAGAAAGTTTTCTGCCAACTTTCTGTTTTAATGTAGACTATATAAAAAAGTGGGATTTATATGATCTTTAATCAGAATTGAGTTCATCCTTTTGCACTTATATCTGGCTGCACCATACATTTGTTTTTTATAACCAATTCGCATTGATCTCAACATATGTATATATGTACAACGTAATAAGTATATATAACTCATGAAAATTTGATTAATTTGCCTTCCTACATTACATTGCAGACGCACGCACCTTATAAGGATTCCAGGTGAGAGGCTATTTGGACCTCTTGAAGAGAAAACAGCTATGACAGGTGCTGTTGTGTCGTTACCTTCAATGCTATTGTGTATCGTTCCTGTTGGTCTGTATTAATTTTTTTTGGAGAGTTCTGTATTAATTATTATAACTAGATAGTATGAGTACTGGAAAACACCAACATTAATTCCTGGTATACATGTACAAAGTTTATAATTAATTAAACTGCTATACGTACTTTTGTTGGGATTTGATGTACTTGTAGATAGATTTACCATCTTCAGGGTCAATCACTGATGTAGGCAACGGGAAAACATTGGGGTCCTTGTTCATAGTACTGTCACTCATTATAAATCTAGATGCGCCAACATAAAATGGTCCTGCTCCATTACTCATCTCATCGCATAGAAGGATTTTTCCTTTAACCTCACTGTTCTGAGCGCCTACTGCAATTTGTCATCTAAAATATATATGCAGCCATCATGCTTTGAAAAAATATATATGCTGCTGTATATATATGTTTTTGGCTGGTCATCTATTTGTTAATTTATTTTGTTACAATTTGTCAGTTCAAAATTCAAATAACTTTTTTTTTTGTTACAATTGGTGACCAAACCAGATTGAGGGACTGAAAACATCTCACACACCAGATTGAGGAGGCGCTGAGAACAGTGAACCAGGTAATATACTTGTTTCTTCATCTGTGAGGAAATTCGGTAATAATCGTTTTTTTCATTCGATTGATCACAGTGATGTGTTAGTGTTGCTGTTACATACAGATTGGAAACTGAATGAGTTGTTTTCTGTTTGAAAAAACAAAGTTATATTTTAAAATCTTGTTCATCTTCGCTCCGTGGTCATGTTTCTCAGGTTAGGGTTTTTGTAGTTAATTATCTTTGCTAATACAGTAGCATCCTTAGATTTATGGTTCTGCAATGGTTCAAAAGAGGTGTATGTATTATCTCTGCGTTTGTTTCTGGCTTCTTTCTTCTATTTCCTATTTTATGGCTCTGCAATGGTTCGGATACGACTTATCTTGAAGGACCTGTCTTTTCAATGTTTGGCAGCTCTCCAAATTTTGTATGCTCTAACATGGTTTCTGTTTTTCCTAGTCTACTTGGTGTTGAAGTGGACAGTATCTATTATTCAAAATGTGTATGTATTCTCTGTTGTAACATTGAATTTTCTGCAGTTGGGAGCATATCAGAAACTTTGTTCCTCTTGTTTCAGGTCTTGGATTGGGAGCATCACTAGTGAGTCTAATGGAGTGGCTTCTCAAACGGAAGATTGAGGAAAGCAATTGAAGTAAAATGGATCCAGAGTTCATGTGATAACTATGATAGATTGAACAAGAATTGTGGAAGTATCATTTTGGAATTGTTTCCTCTTGTTTTATGGTTTTTTTATAATTTTTAAGTCAGATCTAAATTGTAGTGTTGGAATATATTCCAAATTACTCTTTGACTGGATGCGATCAATTTTTAATGTCTATTTGTACTGTTTCTATTCTCATCATCAAGCTGCCACAAGAGAGGATAGGTCATGTATGTTCATTTAGGATATTTCGGTTTTTTTTGTAATTTCAGTTTTTCAGCTTCTGTTCAGTTATTCGGTTTTTTTATTATTTTGGTTATTTCGGGTTTTTCGAGTTTTTCGGTTTTTCGGTTTTTTGGTTAATCGAATAACCGAACAATAAAATGGTTCGGTTTTCGGTTATATGGGGTTATAAAATTTCGGTTTTCGGTTAATTCGGTTTTCGGTTAAATCGGTAATAATGTTGTAATTCGGTTAATTTGGTTATAACCGAATTAACCGAAAAACCGAACGGTTTTAGCTTATTCGGTTTTCGGTTAACCGAATGGACAACCCTAAACCCAGACGAAGGACAAAAATTGACAGAATGTATTGTCTTTGTGCCAATCAAGACCCGGAGCACGATGCTCTATGCTTCCGGTGTAGACATGAAAAAAAAAACAACGTGGATACGTAACGTGTATTTGATATGGTTAAAAGATTTTCTCTTCTTGTTTTTAAAATTTAAAATTGAATTTTTAATTAGTTAAACCTAGTAACCATTCAGCAAAGGAGTCTGAGTTTTTAAGAAAAATCTAGAAGTTTAAAACAAATAATTCTAAAAAAATTAGTAATTGTTAAAGTAAAAGAATCTAAGTTTTAGAGGAAAATCTTGAAGTTTAAAACAAAAACTTTTGAAATTTTTTATCTTCAAAACAAATTCTGAAAAATTTCAAACAAATAATTCTAAAAATTTTAGTAATCCTTAAAGTTAAAAAAATCTAAAACTGAAATTTTAAAACAAATAATTCTAAAAAATTTATTAATTGTTTAGTAAAAAAATCTTAGTTTTAGAGAAAAATTATACTAATATTCTTTGATTATATAATTCTCCATAAAACTAGTCTGAAATTTTAATATGAGCAAATTTTATAAACAACATAAGATAAATTTTGAACAAATAGTTTAAAATATTGAACAAATGATTTAAAATATTGAACAAATGGTTTAAAATGTTGAACAAATGGTTTAAAATGTTGAACAAATGGTTTAAAATGTTGAACAAATGGTTTAAAATGTTGAACGACGTGTATTGCTAATAAGAACATGTAATTGATGTTTCGAAATGGTGAAAAAATAATTTGAAAGAATCTAAGTTTTAAGAAATCTTGAAGTTTAAAACAAATAATTCTGAAAAATTTTATCTTCAAAAATATATTGAAATTTCCAAACAAATAATTCTAAAAAATTTAGTAATTGTTAAAGTTAAAAAATCTCGATTTTAGAAAAAAATCTGAAAGTTTAAAACAAATAATTCTAAAAAATTTATTAACCGTTAAAGTTAAAAAATCTCGGTTTTAGAGGAAAATTATATTAATATTCTTTTATTATATAATTTTCCATAAAAACTAGTTTGAAATTTTAATATGAGCATTATAAACAATGGAAATTTTTTGAACAAATGGTTTAAAATGCTGAAGAATGTTGAACAAATGGTTTAAAATGTTGAACAAATGGTTTAAAATGTTGAACAACGTGTATTACTAATAAGAACATGTAATTGATGTTTCAAAATGGAGAAAAAATACTTTTAGTAAATTTTAGTAAGAACATGAAATAATTTTGAACAAATGGTTTAAAATGTTGAACAACGAGCATTGCTAATATGAACATGCAATTGATGTTCAGAAAAATGGCAAAAGAAATATAAATGGTATAATTATATTGACATTATTTTACGATAAATTTTTGGATGAACAACTAGTATCACATTTGTGAACAAGTTGTAAAAAATAATTGAACATATGGTTCAAAAAGATTGAACAACTAATTTTATATTTTTGAATATAAACTTTCACTTAAAAATGGAACAATATGAAGTAAATTTTGAACAATGTGTGTTAAACTTGATCAAGTAGTACATAGTATCTGAACACATATTTGAAAGTTTTTAAAATGGTAATCCAAATTTAAACAGACAAATTGTACTAACATTTTTTCTCACCGGCAGCCAATTGGTTGAAGATGAAAGTAATGTGAGAAAAGTAAAATCTATCGTGTACTTGTAAAAAAATGAAGAGATCGATGGTTATATAGCTTACATGTGGTTATGACATTGAGAAGTTTCCATGATTCTTCATCATTCAATTCTGTCGATTTATTCATCGACGCCGGTAGCGAAAAGTTTTGGACTGATTTGAGTTTAATTTGAACAGACAGAGAGTAGAGTAGAAAAAAAGAGAAGAAGAACATTAATAATTGTGACAATAACGAGGAGAAGAACAATAATAATTGCAACAAGAACGAGGAAAAAAAGAAAGAGAAGAAGATCAATGATAGTTACGACGTGTTTGTAAATATTTAAGAGAGATGAATCTTTTAAAACCGTAAATTGTTTGAAATAATTTTAATTAGCGAAGAAGTTAAAATGATTTGTTTTGTATAATTCTAAAGAAGAAAATATGAAAATAAAAATTCTCACAAAATAGAAAATGCAACATCAGCGACTGGAAGCACAATGCTATGTGCTTCCGGTTGTACTGTAGACTCTTTGCCGGAACACCTCTAAAATGCAACAGAGGTATTGTTTGTATCCATTGACCAGTCGCTGACTCAATTGTCAGTGTTTGTTGAGGAAGACCAATCGGGTTTGTATTGACCTCAAGATGGGTTTAAAAAGTTGTTGGAATGTGAAGTCGGGAGCATCGGGATTTCGGAAGATGCTAGATGGCTTAGAATATCCACTGACAATGTGAGTCTGTGTAAGTTCCTAGAGTGTTGTTCTTTGTGAGTAGTTACTCATGACGAACTGAAATTGCAATGATAAGAATCAGAGATTGAATAGACGATTTCACGTGAATGCTCACTTTTATTAACTTGTATTGAACTCAATACACTCTCACACTCGCAATACACCCACACGCTCCTTGAGAACACAATCTCAGTTGAGCAAACACGTAATTCAACTCAGCCTCACAAAACCCTAATTGAATTACAATCACGAGATTCTTCTCTTAATATCACCAGTTTATTCTCTCTTTTTCTCTCCCAAAACCATCAAGAACTTAACCTAATGACTAATATATGTATAGAGTTCAATTTCCCCCACCCAATCGCCCTGGTCCCATCTTCTAGTGGCGGAGACAAGAGAGCTGGTGGGGGCACAGCCCCCTAACTCTCCCGGGCACATGTTTATTTTGGTTTCAACTTTTTTTTGTTGTATAGTTTATTTATTTTAATAGATTTTTGTTTGATCCCCTAGTGTTTTGTAGAATTTTACCTTGGTATCACATGTCAGTATTTATTATTAATTTTTTACTACTAATATGTAATATTTATTTTAAATTTATATTATAAAAAATCTTTTTTAGTGTATATTGGATCTAGCAAATTAGTTTAAAACAAAATTAATTATTATGTAAGTGTTCGTAATCATGTACTTTTTCCTACTAAAAATGCAATTAGGTTTTTTTGTTACAAACTTTGCAATTGGTTTTAATTTCGATTTATCCAAAATAATTTATAGTAAAAGTAATTAGAAAATGCTACTTATTATTCTATATTAATTTATTATAGGCATTGACATATAGTTTAGGCTACTTATTTTTAAAAAAAATTGTAATTGAAAAGCTAAAACAACTTACACTTTTTGGAACTCACAAAGTATAGAGATTGTAATTTAATTTTACCAATTAATAAATTCTTTATAAATTAATCTACATATTACATTTTAATTTTTATATCGGCTTTTTAATTTTAATTATAATATTTTTCACTTATGAAAATTTTAAAATTTTAAAATTTTAATTTTAAATATTTTTTATTTTAATACAATAAATTAATTTTATTTAAAAAAACACTTAAAAAACTTTCATGTCTCCGCCCCTACCATCCCCCCCCATGTCTGCAACACCCTTCCCTTTTTCTGATAAAACCAAGGACAGTGACGGGCCTAGAACTTAAAACCTGTGGCGCACTTTTTATAGAATAGAAATTTGACCAAAAAAGTATTATAATTAATTTTTAAAATAATATTTAATTTATAATTTATAATTGTTCTATATGAGTCTTTGTCATTTGAAAATGATACATATAATACTATGGTTAATGGATTTAAAATATAACTTATCTACATAAGTGTTTAGATTATGACCAACCAGTTCATCTCCTATTTTAATATATTTCATGAGCGAAGATTCTCTTCCAACTATAATTGTTGTAACTTGTAACTGGTCGAATCCACCCAAGTTTTGAACATGCACTATTTTGAATACTATTTAGTTATCTAACATACATTATTTATTTTTCTCATATATAGATGCACATATATAACTGTATTTTTTCCAAAAACTTATGGGGGCACGTGCCCCCACACGTTACACTATAGGTCCACCACTGCCCAAGGAGTACCAAAGCCACGTCAATTAACCGTCAAGCAATACATGGCAAAATAAGTGGTTAAACTATCTTACTAACTATGGGCAGTGAACTCAGTCGAAATAGTACAACAAGTGTCATATCCACAGAGACTTCACAACTATCTAACTAATTATCGGTTTAAAAAATGTGCAAGAATATAAACACAAGTGCATAAATGTAAATTGTTTGGGGGGTTTTGTTGTTTGGGTTGATAAATGAAGGAACAAAGGAAAGCAATAAAATTAAACTAACCAAACTATGATAGATGTAGCCTGGGATGGATATTTACACCCATCATCCCTTTACCATCGATTATCGACTTTTGAACTCATAGATAAACAATGGAAACACTTAATTAATTAGAAACCTAATCTAGGCCTACTAATTCTAACCGATTTAACCGGGACTTCTTCATCAGCTAAAACCCCGGGTCAATCGATAGCGTTAAGCTCAAGTTCCCACAAAGTTATAAACAGTAGCGGATCCAGGAGCTTTGTTTCGGGGGGCAAAAAAAAATTTGGACACTATCATACTTTAAAATATTATGTCATTTATACTTTTTCAAAAATTTATAAGAGCATTTGACAAATTTCCAAAAGATTCGCCCCCCCCCCCCCCTTTGGATCCGCCTCTGGTTATAATATAATCCATCTTAGAATATGTTATAACCCAAAGTTTGATGTCAGAATTCAATTCGTGTTTTTTTCGTTACAAGTTGATTAAGTGGATTGTTTAATCCTTCAGGACATGGGAGTCCTTCTGATTAAAGACAAGGGAGAAGAAGTATTTTTCCCCTCCCGTCTATTTTCCTAGTGAGAATTGTCTCCTCTTAAATTATTCTTCCTCTTAATTTCCTTTCTTTTCTAATCACGTTCTCATGACTCCCCTCACTCCGTCAGTTTTGAATATCGACAGTACGCTCCTCCCTTCTTTGCTCTTCTTCTCTCTCTCAGAGAAGTTACGTTCCTGCAAGTGCCCAAGTTCTGTTGATTGAAGTTCTGCAATTTGAATCTCTATTGTTGCTCCTCTGCGAATTCCGATTCTGATTAAGGTAAGATGTTGGTTCATCCCTCTCCAATTCGTCGGTTTTGAGGCTACTCCTTCTCTAATCCCTTCTCTATAATCTGAATAGGAATCAGATTGTGCTCCGTCTCCACATAGATTCTTCTACTGTTGGCTTTCTCTGCGTTTTGTGGTCGAATTCAGGTATAGATTGTGGTTTTGATGCGAGGGCAGTTTTCTGATTTGAGGGTTCAGAGTTCTAATTCGGTTTGCCTCTGTGAATGTATTGTTCAGTGTTTTGGACCTGCGTTTTGGTCTGCATTGCTATGACGGCGTTGGTTGATTGCCCTACTTCAGATTTGGGATTCTTCTGTTGTTGATTGAGATAGGTGGCTTTTGGATTCGGCTAGTGTGTTCAGCCTTGGGGAGTTTCAGATTCTAGGTTTCTGGTTTGCGAATTGCCTCTGCGTTGTGTTTGAGAATATATTTGTTATTGTCGTTTTAATGTATACAAACCCCCAAGGTTGTTTCTGCAAATTGCTTCTGATTTGGTTGTGTTTGAGCCTCTGATTTGTGTGCAATTCGTTTCTGAAAATTGTATTTTTCGATAAGTCCGAACGTCTGTCCGAGCATTGAAGTTCGGACAGACTCTATTTGCGTTTAAATTTTCTGAATTTTTAACCGTGTCCGGACTTCCGTCCGAGCTTTGATGTTCGGACGGGGTGCAAGGACGAGTCCGGATTACAAGTCTCGAATGGTGTCCGAACTTGTAAGTCCGGACAGAAATTCGGACACCCTCTGTTGCTTCTTCTGATTTTGGTTCGACATGCGTCCGAACTTTGACATTCTGACACATGTCCGGACATTGCATGTATCTGATTCGAAAAGCCTCCGAACATCCGTCCGAGTTTCGATGTTCGGACGTCTCTGTCTCTGCCTCTGTTTTGAAGTTCGACCTGTGTCCGAACTTTGACGTTCGGACATATGTTCGTACATTCGTCTGATTTTGGCCTTTATGTCTCGACTTGTGCCCGAACGTTGATGTCCGGACACAAGTTCGGACATGGCACTGGTTACGCCCTAACTTGCTCGGTTGAGCTCCGTTTTGACTTCCGTTTGAGGGGTTGGATTTCCCTTCTGATTTCCAAGCTATCTATATGCTTTGTGGTGCCATTGGAGCACATATGCTTAACTGTATTTAAGCTTCTGTTTTGGGACCTAGTTATCTCTGTGTTTGAACCGTGGATGGCTGGTTTAGCTATCTCGTAGCGCGCTGCGTAGGACGTCCTTCTGTTTCACGGGTGGTATCCCCGTTCTGCTCACAGGTTCCCACCTGTTCTGCCCACGAGTGATGTTTCCTCGTTCTGTTCACGGGTTGTATCCGTTCTGTCTGTATTCTGACTCCGTTTGTTCGACTCTGTTTAGTCCTATTGTGGGTTTCTACTTCTGATTTTCGTTATTGAAATGTGGCTATCTTTCTGCCTTCTTCTGATTTGATAACATTTCATTAAATGTTTTGAGCATGCTGGTTGATGATGTTGGTCATCTACTGGGCATAGTTGGATGCTTATTCCCCTACTCTTACTAACATTGCAGATTGATTAGCGAGAATCACCTGTTCAGCTTCTAGAGTTCCGTTTCTATTTACTTGTGTTTAAGACACTTATGCTTTAGCTTTGTAGCCTTCGGGCCTGAGTAGTATTTGACACTACTTCTGACTACTACTTTGTATTCGGGTCTGAGTTACCCTGTTATGTTTTGTTACGCTATATTTTATATAAGTATTCGTTTTGGGTCTTTACTCTGTTTATTTATGCGCGTTAGTTAGAGCCTTGCGCTATTAAGTAATAATATGCGGCGTGTAATACCCCTAACACCTAGGCCAGTGTTTGGGGGTGTTACAAAAGCACATTTTGATAAATTACAATGATTTAGTTCTCTTGGTATAAGTTTCTATCTAATAATCTCATGTTGAAAAAAACCCACATAAATGCTAGACTAACTAAAACTCTATAATCTATCTCATAATCTCATGTTGACAAAATTAGAGAAACACCAATCAAATCAAAGCACAAAAATCAGAAATTGAGGGAACCCTAAAGCAAATCTCAAAATCATATATTAACAAGCTTAAGAGCCACAAATGCTCAATATCATATTTATTAAGCACCAGAACTAAAATAAAGCTTTAAACAAGTTCAAGGTTCAATAATGGAGTTAGGGACTTTAAGGCAAAATTCTCATCCCAAACTTCAAGGAGACTACTCAAGCATTGTAGAGATATAGAGGAGATAAGGAAGAGAAATAGCCATGGATGAGGTGTGGAGCTTCAATGAAGGTGAAGCTCCTTCATTTCTCCTTTTTCCTCTTCCTCTTCCTCTTCTCTTTCTTTCTCTCCATTTTCTTCTCCTGGTTCGTCGCCTGAAGCCTACCCGAGAGTACTCTCTCTCCTCTTTTCTTATGCTTTAAAAATGGGAATCTAAACAATTTTTTGGTCGACGACCCACTAGGGAGGTCTCCAGGAGCGGTCAAAACCAAAGAGCGAATTTCGGCCAGAAATTAAGGTCGGTTTCCAAAATGCTTTATTTTCTTCGTTTTAGCTCTGATTTTGGATTCATTTATGCCCACACGTTCCTCTCTTCATCTACTTTGCTTTTGTCTATGTTATTCCTCTTGTTTAACCAATAAATGTGTAAAAAAATCAATAAAACAAAAAACTAGAGGAAAACTAGCTAGAGTGAATAAATGACCATGAAAAGTGTTGATAAAACATAAGAAATACACCCCTAGAACATCTCATTTGGACGTTCATCACCATCCAACACCCCAAAAATACACAAAACTCCACCCCGGTAACGCATGCGAAATCCAATCAGCCAAAAACTAATGAAAATCAACACCCACCGCACATTCTTCCCGTCAACCTCCCCCTACCCACAGGAGCATACAACACCAACCCCTCACCCTAAATCACAGATACCGAGAGAAGAAAGAAGCCTCCAAGACCAAGGAAATAGACATGCAAAAGAAACCAGTACTCACAAACCCAAAAGAGGCGATGATAATCCCAAAGCAACACTCTTAACCATCGGGAGAACAAAACCCCTTTCCAAAGAGGGAAGGTGGTCCAAAGATTATGTTAGATCCTAATGTAATGGACGTTCCAACTCCACACAGGTTTGCCGATTGTTGGAAGCTAGTAGTCATGGTACGTACTTTCAATATGTCTTCATTATTTACGTAAACTAGAGTTACAATATATCCTCTATAGAAGGAACAATAAAAAGATTGAGGTGATATAACATTGGAAACGGGGACCAATGAACAAAAAACATCGCAAAAACTGTTAGGAGCTTTGATTAAATAGATAGTAAAACATTCTAATATTAGGTGCTAGCTTTGCCATGTTGAGAATGTTGTTCCATCTCATTGATGGCTACTTATAATAGTAAGAAGGGTAAAGTAGTTGCTTTCTGAGTGGTAGCAGGGGATAGATAGTACAAGTCTTAAGTGACCTTTCATTTTATTAACAACATTATGGGAATAACATTTTTTTGTTGTTTTTAGTAGTTTTGTATTATTTTTAATTAAAATATAATTGGTTATTGAATCAGTTTCAATGTATGGTTTAGTCTCTTTTACTCTTTGAGCTAAATTGAAAATTATTTGTATACATTTCAAGAAGTGATGCACCCAGAATATTACTGTTAGGAATGCGAACAAAACATTAACCATAAACGCTAGTATTACAATCGCTACATTAAAATAAATTCCAACAACATTATTAGGAGTATTAAAATACTTATTTTTGTTGATCAAAGTTACTAAATCATTAATCATATAATTCATTAGACTAAAAAAATAAAATATATGTTACCAATAACAAATGTCAATTGCATAATAAATAAATTAATTAACCCTGTAGTCTTGGTTGTTTTCAAATGTATAGAAATAAGAGACTATATATTCAATCAAAGTTTATAAAATAAACATTGCTAAGGTGATGAAATAAAGATACAAACTATGTCAAAAGCAAATACTAAGAACTCAAACTGAAAAATAGTCAAAGAAATTGTCTACATTGAAAAGTGTTTTACATACCAGAACTATGGTTCATGTGGATCAAGTTTGTCAAAACCCTATAACCAACAAAATTATTCATAACATATAAACAAACTATAATTTTATTCTTAATTTCATGTGTGTCGCTTGACGCACATAGAACTATGCTAGGTCTGTCACTGATTTCAACTAGAGCTATCAAAATTTGACCTAACCCGAAAATCCGTTCGTTTGACTCGAAACCTTAAACTATATAAATATAATAAACCAGAAGGCCGATTGGAGTAAACCCAAAATCTTCTGAACCTGAAATAATCTTAAAAATCTATAACCAAACCCGGAATGACCCGAACTAATAGTAATTAAAAATTATTCAAACTTGAACAACATGAAATATAGTGACTCTAAATTGTCCTGAACGTGAATGACCTGATATATATATATATATATATATAACAAAAAAAGCTTTATTTAACCTTATTATATTCAAATATAATTCAAAATATGCATTGTATTGGTTTGTTGATGATCTATGTGTAGTATATTTTTATAGAGATCAAGTATATATATATTTAATAGTATCTTAAAAAATATTAACCATGACCCAAAATAACCGAAACTCAATTCTACCTGACACTGTTATAACTCGAACTCGATTTGACCCGAACCCAAATGACCCGAAAATTTAATGATCCTAACAGATATTGACCCAAACATATATGACCCAAAACCCGAATGAATAATCCGTTCGACAGATCTAATTTCGACCATATCGTCTTAGTAATCTCTCAAATATTTATGGAAATAATCATCATTGAAACAAGTTATCGCAGTATTTGACTTAAATTATAATATCACGATTGTTGTCACAACGTAGACTCGTATTAGTATATGTAGTATCTTTAAATTCATTATTGTGTTCTTTTCTATTCTACTTTGTTCAGTTTAATCTTTATAAGGAAAATTCACGATATACCACTAAAAATGTTAATTCACAAAATAGTAAAGCTTATAAAAATATTTTTCAGATACCACCAAAAATAATTTTTCACACACATACAACAAATTAATAAACCTAAACTTATTAAAAATAAAAACCCCTGCTTATTCATAAACACCGTTCACATTATACCACATAAGTAATTTTTAATTCACAAGATATCATAAAAATTAATAAAATATATTAAAAACAATCAAACATATAAAATTTTAAATTTATATATATTTCTTAAATATACGAACAAGACAAGTAACTTCTTAACTATAATGATTGTTCTCAAGGTAGATGGGAGATTATCTTCGGAAGCTACTCAAAGTAGCATTTGGAAGCTTTACTAATTAAATAACAAACTGTAATAAAGTACTCATCAATAAACAAATTGAATAAATTATTAGTCTACGAAATGTAACAAGATTTATGATTTTACTCAAGTTCACGGTCTAAAAGAAGGATATCATATGGTACCTCAAAGCATTAACGTGAACAAATTCTGTCACTAGAATAATTTGAACTCTGAGGTGAAACTTGCATAGACATCAACTGTATAGGTTGTAAAATTTTGAAGCAATGAACCAAGAAAGAGGCTTGAAGCTAGTGCTTTGAGCTGTGCTTAGTATGGGACCATGTTTTACAAGATAACTATAACACCAGTATTCCTTAAAAACATGAAAGCATTCGGTTCGGTGTGCACACTCAAATGTATCTAATGCAACAACTTCAGCTATTGCCATTGATATAGAACAAGCTTTCTTTTCCCGTTATATCTAGCAAAATTTGAAAGAATCCATGTTCTGCTGGCTTACCCTCTTTTGACAAAGAGCTGCTGAAAC
The DNA here is from genome assembly GCA_023374045.1 of Limonium bicolor. Lineage (NCBI taxonomy): Eukaryota > Viridiplantae > Streptophyta > Magnoliopsida > Caryophyllales > Plumbaginaceae > Limonium > Limonium bicolor. The sequence goes on along the minus strand of CM041780.1, from coordinate 198,254,824 downwards.
TACGCGCGAAACAAGATAATTTATCCAAATGTAAAACGCCAAAAAAAAATGATTTCAGAATCAATCCATGAAACATGGCAGATAAATTTCGGAAGTTTTACTTCTTTCATTTAGTAGATATTCATATGAAGAACAAAGATCACTAAAAACATTCAAACAAAAAAGATATAAGGGCAATATACAAAGACAGGATGTGTCCTAACTTCCTAACCTCCCAAACATTATCAGATTGCCTAGAAATACCTCTACCAAAACCTATAAAGCACATTTCAGGAACACGTAAAAATAGCCATCATATTCCAAACCCTAATTTAGATCATGTGAATTTCACAAGCCCACGAAGCATTTCCCATACCCAAACTACACAGCGACTAATTTCCAAACATTAGCACTTAGTCATCATCAGCAGCAGGCTTCGATGATCCACCCTTCTTCGGGAGGAGAAGATTGTGGATGTTCGGCATAACACCACCGTTCGCAATTGTTACGTCTCCGAGTAACTTGCTAAGCTCTTCGTCGTTTCTCACGGCCAATTGGATGTGCCTTGGGACAATACGGGTCTTCTTGTTGTCCCTTGCGGCATTTCCAGCCAATTCCAAAACCTAAAAACGGAATAAATCAAAAGATCCAGATCAGACGAAAAACACTAATCGTACAGCAGATATCATCCAAATCCAAATTAAAAGTTCAATTCAAATTGCAGAGCTTCACTAAGTTTTATATCGTATACCTAGAAAAGCTATATGAGATTTAAAAAGGATGTCTTCGATTTCACAAAATCCCCAATTACAAATCCATAACTGGAGCACAAAAAATCACCAACCCAGAAAAAACCCTAAGAATAGAAATTACCCAGATGGGAAGGATCGGAAAAAATAGAAATTAAAGACATGAAACATACCTCTGCCGCAAGATACTCCAGAACGGCTGCGAGGTAAACAGGGGCACCGGCACCAACACGCTCGGCGTACTTTCCAGCCTTTAGAAAACGGGCGATACGACCGACAGGGAACTGGAGACCTGCCTTGCTACTACGTGAAGTAGCTTTTTTCGCAGCGGCGGAACCCAGGGTTTTACCTCTCCCAGCCATTATTGAAGATTAGAGAGGAGTATCGTTCACGGGGGATAGAACTTCGAGTGGTGGTGTGGAAAAATGTAAAGAGTATGTATTAAGGGAGAACGAGATGAGAGCAGGGGAGGTTTGTTAGTCTGCTATATATAATAATTTTGGTTGAAGGTTTAGACCAATGGATTTGAAGCACACGGATCGTACTTTCACACCATCCGATTAGAAGTAGATCGACGGGCTAAAACGCCTCTTTTGAAGGAAGGGTTCACCGCCTGGCTTTTTTCGTGGGTCAGGAAAATTACTCGAGGTTTGAATGAATTTGGGCGAAATTCTATGGTTCTAGTTTTGGGTATCGTTTTCCCTCCCCCGGGCTTTTGCGCTGTCACTAATCGACAATTTAAAAACGAATCGGGCTGGGATCATCGAAATAAGATGGATAATTTTGAATAAAGGTTTACAAAATAAGGGTGAGAATAGGGGTCAATCGGGTTGAGTTTAAACCCGGTCAACTCACATCTAACCTGTTTAATAAGGTATTGACTTGAAAGTGACACAAAAGTAATCAGATTATAAATTTTGAACTCTAATCTTATCCATATAAAAATTATTCAACTCAAACCCAACTATTTAACCCAAAAACTTCTAAATATATCTTTATTACAGGTTTTTATTTTTAATTCAAATACATTACCAACTTTATTAGATGTCCATTAGACTTCTTAAGAGCTATATGTGATTGCACATACATGTCCGGGGCAACCATGAACATAAGCTACTGGACAAATTCAATTGTAGTCCGGGTTTATGTGTTGGGAAACATACCCGGATCAAAAGTTTCTTTTTCATGCAAACATGCCTGTTTCTCTAAGTTTAGTGGTCTCACTCATTTCCCTTGTGTTCACAATGAACACTGACCCGGCCCGGCGGCCCAACCCGGCCCGTCCAGAAAAAATTCCGAGCGGGTTTGGACAACAAATCAAGCCCGAATTAAAAATCGGGCCGGGCTTCGGCAAAATTTTAGCCTCACAACTAAGCCCAGCCCGGCCCGCTTTATTATTATTATAATATATATATTTATAAATATAATATAATACTCTCCTTGTTTTCAGTATATAATTTGTTTGATTCTTTCACTAGTTTCAAAATAGAAGATGTTCTAGCCTTTTTGTGATTTGTTTTCCAACCCTCCTATCTTTTATTTTACAACTTTAATTTTCAAATTATTTCAATTCTCAATGCAAAAAATAAGGATAAAATAGTCTAAAATAAAGTACTAAAAATGAGAGGAAGTATATATTTAAATTAATTTTATATAATACCTTGTATTATTTATTTAAATTATATATAATATCTATTAATATTACATACAACATATATTCATATTATATTTATATTAATATTATATAGTTTATATATTTTTTCAAAAAAACTAACAATATTATAAAACCAGGCCGGGCAATGGCAAAGATTAAAATATATCCGGCCTGGCCCGGCCCGGGCCGAAAAATTTAAAAACGGGCTTGGACAAAAATATAGGCCCGTTCGGGCCTAGAATTCATTGTTGGCCCGAACCCGGCCCCCCGCCCATTTGATCAGCTCTACAATGAGGGTATTGTTCGGTTTAAGTGTGGGGGAAGGGTGTCATTCTGTTATTGCTTTAGTCCAGTTGTTTTTGCTTGTGTTCTTGTGATAATTAATACGCTTTTGTGCAGTAGTTAAAAAACAAGTTAGTGGTAGTGTCCAGAAAAGTAAGTTCGGACACAAGTCCGAACACACCAAACGAGCCACCAAAAGATAAACTCGGACGCAATCCCGTACACTCCATTATTGTATGCTATTATAATTCTTAACATTATATAGCATTAATCTCCTTTGTTCATACACATGAGCTTATACATATAATTTTGGGTTCTTATATTACCCATATCACCATATATTATATAATCCTCTTAATATATAATATAACCCTTATATATACATATACTTATATTATGTATATTGTGTGTTACCATTCATCTTAATGACATAATAACTTTGCTAACTCCTTGATATTCCTTAATTTGTCACGCATTGCATGACAATATTCCTCGTACTTTTGTTTATTACATTGTTACCCCAAATGTTATTTAATCTATTGTTTTAACACTTTATTTAATAACGTCCATACTCACCCCTTAATTTCCAAAAATCACCATACAGTCCCATATGCCATTTGGTCTTCATTCATATTTCTCCTAAATTACAATTTCACCCCACCAATTTTATAATCTTTACATTTATACTATATTTCTTATTTAATTTTATATTTTATTATTTATTTCTCAAACTTGGTCAACACTTTGACCCATACTATATTTGACCTCATTTTCTCTTAAGTACCCAGAATTTTATAAAATTACGAATTGGGCCCCAAACTTTTTAGAATTTACATTTTGCCCCCTAAATTCCTTAAACTTACATTTCTTTCCAAATAAGCCTCATGTTTTCGGCCTAGTAATGTTCGTAACACCCCGAATTCGTTTTCCTTTCATTTAACAACCTTCCTTACTTTGAAGTTTATAAATCATTATATAAACTTTATAATTCATTTTTAAGGTTACTTTTTGTACTTAATTATACCAAACACTTTCTAATCTCCTAAATATTTTCCCAAGTCCTCAAAATATCTTACATCACCAAATGACCCCTAGATTTTTGCAGATAGCACTAAATCTTATAACCTTTGCTTTTATAGCATGTTACGTTACAAAAGCCTTATAAATACAAGCCTAAACATTTGGCTATAATACAAACTTTAACATAAACTGTAAATGTACCAAAATACACATAAACTAAAGTTGTTATTGGCTTTATTTCATTTATACCCAATAGTTTCCAATAATTCCATTTTAGCCCCTTAACTTCATACTTTGTACATTTAAGTCATTTATTCACCACTTAACTTAGCCAAATGTTACAATATTGTTTTAGTTGATGTCTTGGTGCAAACAGGTAAATTGATCTACTAAGAACTAAACAAATTAATCTAGAAAATAATAAATCAATAAGTCTGTCGGGTTGCAAAAGTCCCGGTCACTATAGAATAGATAGTTAAGCAACCAGGTATCGAACCACGGGACTTGAATAAATAAGCCTAAGTCCTATCCTAAGTCCTAAGAAAACAGGAAATTCAGGGGGTTGTGAATTGTTTTTGTGATTGAGCAGAATAAATGTAAATCAAAGTTGGAATAAACACTTAGTCAATGTGAATGATGAGTTTGATAATATGAGTGGAACTCCGGGTTTGGGTCGTTCTCTACTGGTTAAATCTAGTAAACTCTACAACTCAATTATGAGAAACGGAAAGGCCAATTCTTTTTATCTCTTCAATGCTAAACCCTAGTTCATTGGAGAGCTCACCTATCAGAACATGTCAACTCTAATCTAGCAGTTGGCAAAACACATATAGGCGGAATAAGTGCGAAGAATCGTTAGCGTTTGTAGAAGAGATTATCTATCCGACTAATCTTTCCCCAAATCTCCAGGTTAATTCGAACTCCCTATTAATCACTTGTCTGATCCTAATAGGTTTCGCAGAACAACTCTATAAACTCGCGAAATTAATAGAGAAGATGAATGATAATCATTAACCTAGAAACAATCCGTTACAGTCTCATAATCAAATTGCAGAATTCTTAACTACATTGTAACCATCACGAACAACCCTACCCCAGAGTTAATCCCTACTAGCCAGACATTGCAAAGAAGCAGATAAATACAATCAACATAGAATTCATCTAAAGGAAGAAAAACCCTTTTGTTGAACGACTATCCAGAATCGATGGCTGCAGGCGCAAGGTTGAAGATGATGGTCTCACTCCCTTCTGTCGATGCTCCTCCAGAATGATGATGATCTGCTTGGTGAATGTGGATGAAGGTGAACTGATGCAATTGGCGTGGATGAGTGGAGGGAACCTCGTTTATTAGCGTGAGAGTGTGTGTTGTAATGATCGATGATGAATGAATGCCCTTTTCTCCTATGATTAGGTCATTAAATAGAATTTATTTCCTCTTTCTCCCCCTCAAAACGCCGAGTTTCTGCTGAATTTTTCGTCCCGTCCGAACATTGGTCCGACCTTCAATGTTCGGACACAATGCTTTGAGCGCTCCAATTCCAAAAGTCTCGACTTGTGTCCGAACATTGATGTTCGGACACAAGTTCGGACATGCACCGTAAGTCCGTCTTCCGTCTTTTCTTGTTGAGATTCTCGAACCATGTCCGAACTTCGATGTTCGGACCGAAGTTCAGACATCTCATCAGACACAGCACACAAATTCTCGACTTGTGTCCGAGCTTGGAAGTTTGGACACAAGCTCGGACACACCTTCAAAATCCTCTAAATTCTTCATTTCGACTCCGATTCGACCCCCGTTTGTTGCATTATCTCCCTTGTGAGTTAATCTAGTGTTTCCTTGGCTTTTCTCTGCATTTAACATAGAAAAAGGGTATCAAGCCTTAACAAACAACAAACCAAAGGAAAACGTAAGACAAGTGTGGAATATTATCGATGCGCGTATACAAATTAGGCATTAAAGACTACTAAAACCATTCATATTTCACACTCATCACTTGGTCAATCTTGACCATTTTTCTCCTTAGACTCTCGGCCATAATTAATCTCCAACATAAATCAACTTAACAACATTAATCAACCTTAAACTTTGGGACTTACCTCTCTATGCCCAAAATTAAATTTTCCAAGCTTCACTCTCGGCCCTAAATCAATATAAGGGTCTAGGATGAGTTTTTGCACAAACCAAGATGATTAATGAAGGTTTGAATCATTAAGGACTTGGATTAGTAGCTTACTCTCTTTAAGTATAATTTTCTCTTGAAAATCGTTGCACTTTCGGCCAAAAACTTAGGTATTTAGAAACTCCAATTTGGCCACATGAATAAGTAGAGAATGATGACCAAGGTTAGGGTCTTTAGACACCATAAAAAATCAAAGGAAGAATCAAAGGCTTTAAGGCCTAAAATGTGTTCTAAGGTTGAAACTTTACCTTATAGCTCAAGGATCTTGATTTATGCTCTTCCAAGGTTTCGGCCAACTACAAATAATGTAGGGAATGAGCTCTTTTGGGCAGATCCATGACTAGAACAAGGTTTAAGCTCTTAAAACACAATTTTAAAGAATTTACCTTAAAGAGAAACACTTATAGTTCTCGGCCTTGATGGAATTTGAAGAGGAACACATTTTGTGTATGAAAATAGTGAAGAACATGGATTAGAAAGAAGCTCCAAGTTTTGGCCATAATAAATCAAAAGAAGGGTTTAGTGCTTAAATCACATTTTATACCTTAAGATGGTGTTGACTTAGCTTGGCTTCATTCTCCCCTTGAGTTCCAAAATTAACAGCTCCAAAACAAGTGTAGATCTTGGATTTTGAGTGAAGAAAGCTAGATCTTTACTCTCCTTAGCTAGTAGATGTGGAAAGGATAAAGTTTTAAGTGAAAAGTAAGGAACTGTAACACCCCTACCGCTAATCAAGTCATTACCTCTTAACCTGTCTCATTTATCAATACCAATGTAGCGGAATTCTTTCTCCAAACAGTGGGTGATACAATGCCGTTAGTCACCCACGTGACTAACAAGGCTAAATCCAAATACAAATTACAATATCAGTCTAATGAACTAATATACCGAGCACTCTATACAAACAATACACTTCATTCCTTAACCAAATCATATTCAAATTCAACCCCTAATTCAATTCTATACCGATTCCACTACAATCCTCAAACTGCCGATAACACTTCAGACTTACGATACAACCATTACAATTACAAAATCAATACAAAGGTTCTTAAATAACTACCCATGCTTATGCAACAACCCCATCCTACTCTCGAACGGTAAACGACTCCAAAGTACTTGTAAGTAAAAACGGTGCCCCAAGGGCCAAGGGGCTCAGCAAATTGCTGGTATGAAATTCGCATACCCCGCGTGCTAACGGGGGTACGCCGACTACTTGGTCGAGAACACGATATTCATTTTAATTCAATAATCATGCTCGCATTCAAAGACATTCAAACAAGGAATACAATAACAACTAACACAAAAGTTTGTTAGTTAGTATTAACTTACTCTTAGGCCTTAAGGGTTTCTACCTCACTATGCCTTAGTCACTTATTCATTATCTTACCCATTCTCTTGGGTTACTCTTACTCAAGCTCTCTTATCTCAACTCACGATCTAAATTCTCAAATTCTTAATCTCAATTCTCAAGTTCTCAAATCTTAATTCTCAATTCACAATCTCAACTCTCAAGCTCAATTCTCAATCTTAATTCTCAATTCACAATCTCAACTCTCTCAAGCTCAATTCTCAATCTTAAATATTCAAATCTCAATCTCAAATTCTCAATTCTCAAATGGATATCTTTTAAGTCATTACCCGTGCCTCCGGGCAGAGTCATACACAAGACTCACCATCGGGCTTTCAAATACAAGTCTTACTTCCCCGGTTTCGACCCTTTGCCGAGTCTAGCATAGTGGGAAGGTTCAACTATCAAACAGAACTATACACTTAGCCCCTCAAATTCTCAAACGTCCGTATCTCTACTGGACTACTCAATTTCCCAAATACTCCTCTCTCGGAGTTATGATGTAATCATATCGATTAGCCTAGAAGTATCTCTCTCGATATCCTCTAATAGCTTAGGGAATTTTCTCAAAGTCTAGTATTCTCAGATTTAAGGGTTTCCCCAACTTATCGAATACTTTTATGTTCGGGACATTTTCTCAATTAGGTCGGATCCTCATATTATGGATCGACTATCTTTTAAAGGAGTTTGACGGTCCTTTATATCTCTTTTACTTTTCTCATAAGTTCATATCTTTGAACTATCGCCATCCTCTAAGTAGAGGTTCATTATATCTTTCCACTATTTTTTGTTTCGTGGATTATTTCAATTCGGTTCTCTACCGTTATCGGGAGTTTACTAATCTCGTACAACTCTTTCATGTTCTAATGAGTTCTTAAGTTTGTCTTATCGTATGTTCAATCAATGGTTTCCGTGTGTTTCCACGTTTTCGTTAATTTGCGAACGACTCTTTCTACGAGTCACTAATCAAACAATACTCATCTATGAGTCGGTCTATACACTAAGTTAGACCACACAATCATTCAAGCATGGTTAGCTCATACATCATGCATCAAGATAAACAATCAATTCAATAAATCATTTTCACGTTTTTATATTGATTAAGTCGGCACACAAGCAAACAACACATAAATCAGTGTAATCCGGTTAGCATACAGGGCATGAGAAAATCATACCTTTCACCATGGATTAACTTTACCGTGTCACCTCATGTTCCTCGAGTCTTACTCTCGAATCACTAATCACATGTCAAATGGTTCAATTAACATCAATACCTGACGGTAGGTAAATGAATATCACTCCCGTACTTACCCCGTTGTTCCGTTAACTTTATCTTTATTCTTGTTAACTTAAGTTCTTACTTCTCACTCATTTCTAGCACTTGGTTATGCTTCTTAGGACCTTTACATATCACCAAACAAGGCCTAAACATCATATAAAACCATTACCAATCAATCCCCCATCTTTAGAACCCTTAAAACTACTTTCGTAACAATTTTGGGGGTGGTCCGGGACTTGGTCCGAACCCTAAGTCCCGGACCAATACAAGAATCAACTTTCGGTTGTAAAAATAAAGTGGTTCAGGACCGTGTACCTAGGTCAAGTCTCGGACCAGGTGCAGAAGGTTACTCTCGGCTCAAATTTAAGTGTGGTCCGGGACTTTGTCCAAGGACCAAGTCCCGGAGCCTGCTAAAAGCTGTCAAATTGTCAATTTTCAATCCCATTTCAACCCCTAATTCACACCCAATCATTCCTTAATCTTTCCATAAGTTTTCTACGTGTTTAAACACCCTAAAACACTCCTTAAACCTCCTTAAACCATTGGTCCAATCCTTACCCCAATTCTTGCTCAATTTCTACAAATTCAAATTCTCACATTTTGCATTTTGCACACGTGTGCATTTCTAAACTTCTCTTGATAGTTTACACTTTGTTCTCACTCATTTTGACCATTCCAAATCCTTCATAGTCATTTGCATTAGCTATACCCAAGTTCAACTCTTATTTTTAAAGTCTTACACACTAGTTCTTTCCTAGCTATTCCAAGGTACTAAACATCAATTTGCTACAGATTTTTACTCTTCCTTTTCCAACCCTCATATCCACATTCAAGGGTGGTTAGTTAACCAACTCAATCCCTAGCAACACCTAGTTAACCTAGGTCATTCTTCACTCATAATAACACTCAAACCACTTAGATTTCTACACAAATTTTGCAATAGTTTCCACACAATTCTAGTACACCCAAATTCATCAATTCTCACCTAATCCAATCCAAAACTAACCACACCCATAAAGGGTCCTACCAGCACACAACATTTCATCAAACTCATCCGAAATCTTATCAAGCACAATAATATACACAATCTCAAATTGTATGGCACTTAGGCCCTTAAACCAACACAAGTTCACAATTCTCTCTAATATCAACCAAACACATTGTTTCACATATTTTGGGTTCATTGTTTAATTTAACCCATCCAAAATCCTATAACATATAAGATTAGCATTAAAGTAGGTTTCTTACCTTAAATTCTCATAAGTTCCTCTTTTGCTCCCCTTCCTTCTCCTCTCTTGATTTTCGGTCAAGTTGGTCAACACACTTGCCAACCTCCAAATCAATACTCAAATGGGGAATTAGCCACTAATCAATACACCTATGCTTATTAATCAAGCTAGGATTCAATGAAGGTGCTTAAAGCACAAAAATGAAGAATTACCTTGAAACCCTAAAATTGGCTTTTGGTCATGAATCAAAGGAGTACTCCCCATAAGCTTTTGAAGCTTGAATAAGGCTCGTTCAAGGAAGGAAAAACAAGGAAATTGGGGAGTCAAAAACCTGCCACATAAGAGATGAAGGGAAAGAGTGAGTTTTAGTGATTTTTCTTACCTTAAAACAATGAGGAGGCATCCAAGCTCCATAAAAGTTGTTTTTCTCTTCAAATGGGATATACCCATGCAGATGAACTTCATCCTTTTGAGATTTTAAAAAGAGAGAGTGGAAGCCCTTGAGGAGAGGAACACAAATATGTGATTATTTTTAAGTTTGGAGCATGGATGAAGCTTGGGCAAGCAAAGAAAAGCGGGAAGCCATTGAAAGGGCCTCAAAAATCGCCCAGCAGCTTGAGAGGAGGAGGAGACGGCTGAAGGAAGGAGAAAGGTGGGAAAGAGAGAAATGAGAGGAGAGAGAGGGGGGAGTGGGGTGTTTATTTGCTTTTTGCTTTTTACTTTTTGACTTATTAAGTTAGTAAGCTAGTCAAGTGTGTGAGAGGGAGTTAATTTCCCTCTTAAAAACCAGCCACTAAGTAACATAAGCTGGGAGCGTCTTTTGTCTTTTACAAGAAACGCTCGTTAATTACCCGGTTTGGCACTATTCACTAACCATGCCCGTTTTCCGGATTTTTCTCGTTTCTTCAATTTTAACGGTTCTTAAGATTTCGTTAATGTTTAATTATAGTTATATAGTCGACCATAATTTTTACAGGTCTGTTTGACCACTTAAATTCACGTTTTCGGGTTTTCTCGAAAAACGTGTTTTAAGACTCCGTTAGCGTTTTAACCCATTATTTGGATCTATTTTCTTCGGGAATCGTTCCCGTATATTACTTAGGCCGAACTAAGCCTTAGGAATCCCTCTGGGATCCTAGTTGAGGTCACACACCTCCTAGAGTTACGTAACACAAAATTTTACGTTTTGTGCTTTTTACGTGTTTTCTCTTTTCTTTTGGATTTATTTTCTTCACCAAAATTCTTTAGGCACTATTAGGCCCTCAAATACCATATTAGAATTATTTAATCACCATTTTTAAGCTCGGAGAATTTCAATCTACCCCCTTAAAGAACTTTGCCCTCAAAGTTGGTGAATCTAATATTGTTACTCACATAGGTACTCTATGCTGAGGTTATAATCTCTATATAGCCTGGCAGACTCCAAAAGTCTGACTTGATGGATGCCACACATCCAAACAACATGTCACTGCATGCATAGCAATCAAAAATATTCCTTGTCCTCCTCTCCATGGGGTCCATCCAAAGATAAAGAAGGTACCATCCTCTCCCATGTCGAGTGATCCCTCAGGTACCGGTCACGTTTGAATACTTACGCTTTCTGGTTCACGGGTGTCATGACTTTGGTCACTTACGCTTTCTGGCCGTACGGTTCCTTTGGTTTTGATCAAATTCATTTGCACATCTAGATATCTTCAGGCACTCACCGGTCATCCACACTAACACCAGACTTCTCTACGTCCCGCTGCCCTTGAAAAAATACAAAACACACACTACCAACGTCCTACCGGTCACTTAGTACCGTTGCTCGTCCGTTGTAGTGGTTTCAAAACTAATCATCACTCCTACCAGCTCACACACTAGCCTTACTTACCTGGTTTCGACCGAATACCGGGTCTAGCATGGTGGGAAGGTTCAGCTAGCACCCGTGGGTGCGGTTTCAAAACCGATCCTCATTCTCAAGTTTGAAGAAAATCCTTTTTGCCAAAAATCAGTTGGAAATTCACGTTGAAAACTCAATACAACTCCAAATTCCAATTTATGATAATTACCTCTATTACTAGCGTTGTTACTTGTGACCACTTATAGGGAGCTTCAAGAGTCATTCAACCCCAATGTGATCAGCATCTGTGTTAAACTATCCTTCCACCCCAATTTGTGTTCGGTTTCCCTTGATCGCTAGCAAATCAAGTTCCACCTCCCACCTCAATTCACACAATCAAATAGTCAGACATTATTTCATTTTCTAACTTTTAATCTTTCTAGTCATAATCACCCATCAATACATTTTCAATTTCTAGAATTCATTTACTCACTTATTAATCATCTCATCAATTGTTACTAAATTTATCTCCAACTACTATACCTAAGAATTCAAAAGCATAATCCAATTAATTCTCTATCCTTCAATCATTCACAAATCAAATCAAATCAAGTCACCTAGGGAACTCAATTCCCACTAGGTTCAACATCGGTTTCATACCGATTTATACTCAACATATCTCACAGACATACTCATTTCTCAACGCCAGTTTCATACCGACTCATACCTCACACTATTACTAATCGGGGTTCTCATTCCCTTGGAGTTTCTCTACTCCTTTCCACTTTTTATCTCACAAATAACCATATTTACACAATGAGTGAATACAAATGTTTATGTAACATAAGTATCAATCATCAAAACAAATTCTTATGTGTTATGCGCACTGTAGTTTACGCACTTACTACGTAAAACATACACTTTGCAGTTTTCGCTCTACCGCCCTTAAAAGGGATTACACCCATATAATCTACCATGTGTCAAAATTGGACATTGGTCTAAGGCGTTAAGCCGTCATGAAGTATTTCAGCTTCCATGCGGTCTATTATACAATGTTCTTTGGTCAAAGGATCTTAACCAATTTGCTGGTTTAGTCCCTGCACCAAGAATTCTCATTAGAGTTTGTTTAACTCTTAATCGGTTCGGTTCTAGCCTTTTAGTCTTCAAGGCGTTGATAAGTAGCCGTTCGCTCTTATTCACTAGGTATATTTCATCTTAGAATTCTGGTTCCACTAGCTTCTGCTGTGCGACCCTGATAACTTGTGTTAGACATCACCTTTTTATCCCTTTTCTATCTTGGGAATAAGGTTTCTCAATCAAGCGTACCCTTCGTGCTTCTTTGGCCCTAGGCCACACGGTTTGTTTCTAAGCTTTTGCTACTGGCTTGTGCCATGTTCATTGGTGTGTTTGTATACTTCCTGTATCCAGTACGGTTGATTATTTATCAATTGGGTACTCTTGTCCCAAAGTTTATTACTTCACTATCAATTTGATCTTCTGAGGATATGCTTCCAATTCCTTATGCAATCGCAATAGGAATGAGCATTGCCTTCTCTATGAGGTCTTTCATCACATGGTACAGACTTCTGGCTTGTTGCTCGGTCTATCTACCATCTCTTGTTTAACATCTCCATATCATTGTGTGATTATTGAGATCCATTGGTCGCTTGCTGCGCACCGTGTTCGTATTTATTTACGACTTGGTTTCCATGACATCCGCTATTGCATTAGCTTCTGCTCATGTATTCCTACCATTTAGGTAATGGTTCGCCATTTACTTGGCTGATTACAGAATATGGTATTCCATTGGTCGCTTGCCATTGAAGTGTTCTTGAATTGCTCAATCAAAGGAAGAATAAGAATAAGGTAGAATACGAAGAGCTTGGCAATGAGATGAGAGAGGTGGGAGGATTTGGTGAGGTGCATTAAAATGTAAAGGTAAAATGAAGACTTATCACTTAAGCATCTCTTACTTAAGGAAGAAAAGTTGAACTTGATGAGGTGAGTCACCATGGGAAATCCAGCCCCTTTGAGATATTTTGATTGGTTTAGTTTGACCATTGACCAAAGTCAATGAGATTAAGGCCTTGTTTGACACTATTTACAAATTGGAGCACATTTTTGTTTTTTTTTGTTTTTATTAACTAAGCTTCCCCATGTGGTAAATTATAGTTCCTTAGTCTCATATGATGTACACAAGCCTTAATAACCTCCCAAAGTCAATTTCTAGACAATTTCATAAAAATGTGTTTTAAGGAGTATTAAGGCTCCTTTTGTGTTTTAACACACACTAGTAGAAAAAACATTATATACCACGGTTATTTCGCTTATATACCACGGTTAAAAACCGTGGTATTTGCTCCCGTCGCAAATGCCAAAATATTATATACCACGGTTCAAAACCGTGGTTTTAAATGAAGATAAAAACCACGGTTCTATAAACCGTCATTTTAAAGTATTTCTCGCGCGGAACTTATTAACTATAAACCACGGTTTATGCCAATAACCGTCATTTATTGTGAGTAATAAATGACGGTTATTCTAAAAACCGTGGTATATAATGTAAAAAAACACGGTTATAAACCACGGTTTGTAGGGCAACCGTCATTTATAGTACATGCCGGAGAGAATAAACCACGGTTTTTGGGGAACCGTGGTATATAACCGTCACGCCGGAGAGAATAAACCACGGTTATTCTAAAAACCGTGGTATATAAGGTGAAAAAAAAACAAATAAACCACGGTTATACATGAAACCGTGGTTTATAGTCCATGAATTTTTCAAATCTTCGCCTTCAATCTGGAACTCTCAACAGAGCGCATATACAAGACAATGAAGATGCCAGATGTATATCTTGTTTGCAAATTAAGCTTGTGAAATCATGAGTGAAGAATGGAGGCGCAGTATGCTCCTTGTTCGCCGGTGGGTTCTAAAATTACCGCGAGGTTGAAGAGAATGGATGCGGCGTAGAGCATGTTCGTTGTTCGCCGGCTGGGGTTGCAAAAATTACAATGAGTGAACATGAGGATGAGACGCAGAGCACGTTCCTTGTTCGCCAGTGTGGGTTGCAAAAATTACCATGAAAACAAGATAATGAGAGAGGTAGGAGCATGTTCCTTGTTCGCAAGTATGGGTAGCAAATTACAGTGCGGTTGATATGGCATAGAGCATGTTCCTTATTCACTAGTATGGGTTGAGAAATTACCTGGAGGTTGAAGAGATGGCGTAGAGCATGTTCCATGTTCGCCGGCGTGGGTTGTAAAAATTACCGGGAGGTGAAGAGAATGAGGAAGAGGCGCGTTCAATCCTTGTTCGCCAGTGTGGGTTGCAATTACAGTGAGAAATATATAAGAGAACAAAGAGAGCCGCGTTAATTTGGGCCGAAAATTAAAATTCCCGCTCAGACTATATACCACGGTTCTCCAAAAACCGTGGTTTATTCTCTCCGGTGTGATGGTTATATACCACGGTTCTTTAAAAACCGTGGTTTATTCTCTCCGGCGTGACGGTTATATACCACGGTTCTATAAAAACCTTGGATATAGTCTGAGCGGGAATTTTAATTTTCGGTCCAAACTAACGCGGCTCTCTTTGTTTACTTATAAACCATGGTTTGTAGGGCAACCGTCATTTATAGTACATGCCGGAGAGAAGAGCCGCGTTAATTTGGGCCGAAAATTAAAATTCCCGCTCATACTATATACCACGGTTCTCCAAAAACCGTGGTTTATTCTCTCCGGCGTGACGGTTATATACCACGGTTCTTAAAGAACCGTGGTTTATTCTCTCCGACATGACGGTTATATACCACGGTTCTCCAAAAACCGTGGTTTATTCTCTCGGCATGTACTATAAATGACGGTTGCCCTACAAACCGTGGTTTATAAGTAAAACTATACCACGGTTCTCTAAAACCGTGGTTTATTCTCTCCGGCGTGTACTATAAATGACGGTTTCCCTAGAAACCGTGGTTTATAAACTTTAAACCACGGTTTTTCATTTAACCGTGGTTTAAGTGTCGTCATTTAAAATGTTTTTTCTACTAGTGACATTTTATGATTTTGCTTTCTTTGGTAATTGTTCTATCTTGTTCTTACCTTAGATATAAGGTTTGGGAATCTACTTTGGACCCTAATTGAGGTTACATAATTCTTTAGGTCTCTTAAAGCACATTTTTGTCCTAAGTGATTTTAAAGCACATTTTTGCTTTATATGATCTTAGATTGTTCCTTGATAATCTTAAGGCACATTTTAGCCTTATTATATCATTATTCGATATTTAATAATCATTTAATAGTTAGGGGTATTTCACGTATAGAATGTACCTCTCAAACGGATTCATCCACCTGTACTACACTGGATCATATAAACTCGCTTCAAATGCACGATAAAGAGGGAGATGTTCCATAGAGTCAAAAAATAATGGTGGGAAAATGTTTTCCAACTTGTGCAATATTTCTGGAATTTGACCATTCAACCATTGCATATTAGATTCTGAAAGCAACGAGCATGTCAAATCCTTGAACAATAGGCATAATTCATTAATTGGCTCCCACACCTTTTGATCAAGAAGATTTTGAAAAGATATGGATGTCAACCCTTGCAAGAAAACATGGTAGTCATGACTTTTCATCCCAAACATTTTCCTATTGGTCATGTTAACACACCTCCTAATGTTAGATGCAAATCCATCAGGGAACTTTAAATTTTGGGAAAATTACATCCCCACCCACGACGTTTGGTGAAATTACACACCCCACCCACGAGGTTTCAAAAATTACTTTGCACACCCATGTGGTTTCCTCTATTTTACATCCAACAACTTTTCTAATATTTGATCAACTTAAAAGATGCTTAAATGTTGTCCAAAATTGATGAAACTTTACATGGACAATGCTAAGGTGTTATATTTTGGTCTAGTGTGAAATCCAAAGTTTTTTAAGCTCATATGTGATCCGTGGGACCCAATGAAACATATGACATGTGAGCGTGTTTTCATTGGGTCCCACAGGTCATATATGAGATTAAAAAACTTTGGATTTGACATTGAACAAAAATATAATACCTTAGCATCATCCATGTAAAGTTTTATCAATTTTGGACAACATTTAAGCATCTTTTAAGTTGATCAAATATTAGAAAAGTTGTCGGATGTAAAATAGAGGAAACCACATGGGTGGACAAAGTAATTTTTGAAACCTCGTGAGTGGGGTGTGTAATTTCGCCAAACGTCATGGGTGGGGAATGTAATTTTTCCTTAAAATTTTCACCCATTCACATAGTATCTGAATACTTTCTCTGTTTATGACATATTTTGCCTTCATAAATGTGTTTGAAGTCATATCTGGTGCCAACTCAGGACGGTTGCAATAATCATTCAACTCTTGACGCAAGTTAAGTTTGTCCTTCGTCTTGTCTTTCACACTATGGATTGTGTTGAATATGTAGTCAAACACATTTTTCTCATTGTGCATCACATCTAGATTATGTATGATCAACAGTCTTTCCAATAAGGTAGATCCCAGAATATGTTTCTTTTTCTTCATCCATATGTTTTAGCAATTTGAGCATTTAGTTCAACCAAACCAATCTCAGTTACCTTCATTAAGCTCATCCGTTTCAGCTCTATCAGTATTTCTTCACCAATTTTAAAATGTGGGGCAACCTTGGTCTCTCTGTGCCCTTTCCGGAATGATTTTTTATTAGCACGAAACTTGTGATTTGGAGGAAGAAACTTTCTAAGGTTGTCAAACCAAGACTGGTTCTTGCTACAACGCAATGTGAATGCGTTGCTATCTTCCATGCAATGGGGCCACGCCAGTCTACCAGCAGTGCTTCAACTTGATTACACTTGGTAAGCAAGAAAGTCGTTTATAGTCCACATCAACACAACTCTCATTTGAAAAAAATTCTTTTTAAACACATCATTCGTTGTGACTCCAGCCCACAACTCATGTAACTCAACAATGAGAGGTTGTAAAAACACATCAATCTTTTCTTTATGATTTTAGGGCTAGGAACCAGTACTGTAAAAAGAATAACTCATCTTTCATACACAACTCAGGCTGTAATTATAAGGTGTAAGCACAACTGGCCAGCAATAGTACTGTTTTCCAAAAGCCGTAAATGGTTGAAAATCATTAGTACTTAACCCAAGTCTAACATTTCGGTGTGCCATCTCATATCGGCAACCGTTGTAGGAGAAGTGTAAAACCTCTTCAGCCTTGGAATGAGGAGGAAATACTGCATCTTCTTATACGATAACTACTTTTTATCCTCTTTGTCCCCTCTTTGACAGGCTTGTATCTGGGCGAGTGCAAAACTTCAAACACCTAGATCTTTATCTTCTCCCCGGAAAATCATACATAGCTTTGAACAACGATATATTTCATCATAGGATAACCCTAGACCACATATGATTTTCTTTGCTTCGTATAAGTTATTTGGAATGTCAATGTTTTCAGGATAAAGCTCGTGGTAGGCTTCACAGACTCGATCAATCAATGCCTAAGGTGCTCGGTAGTTGTTCCTATAGGACATTTATTTAGTGGCGGTAGATAACACACTATGGGTGCCGCTGAATAACTTTATTCTAGCAGATTCCATTAACTTACAAATTTTTGTAGCCTTAGGATTGGGAGTATCCTCTACTTCCTCTTCTACCTCCAACATAAAATTAAATATATCCCCCAATTCTTCTGGAACCTCACCAATAACATGTGTTATCATTTGCTCCATCATTTCAACATGTTGTACCTCAAGAGGCGTTGTGGTACTCGTGGTAGCTTGTATGAGTGTGTTATATTCCCTATGGAATATCCAATCAAAGAAACCATACATACAAAATGTTTGTGCTAAATGAACCTTGACGATATCAAGCTTGAGATATTGTCTGTTTCTACACCTTTTCATGTCGCAAAGACACTTAATTTTACCGTTTTCCATTCATTCAGGGTGTTGTAGTGTAAAAGTGACATCTCCGTCTTCCTCAGCCATTCGGTAGAGATTATACATCTATATAAGGTTCCCTCATCATACATCCACACCCTATGGGGTCTCATACCTATACTAATCAAATACTATTATAGTTATAACTAATAAAGTTATAAAAAATTGACATAGTCTCCTCTATTTTTTTACGTTTCCACTTATTTATTAGCATCCAACGAACACAATATCCAGAATGTCGCTCAACGTATCCAACAAGCACGGTCCACCATGTATGCACATCAAACAATACTACAATATTATACAATTAATATATATATATATATTAATCTTCAACACTTCACCAATTAACGGGTTGTCAACAAAAGCAAACAGTTTCAACACAATATCCATAAAATCTTATAATATATCCAACAAGTTGCATCATCGATCATTGTTGTGCAAAATAGTGATTAAGCTATCTTGCTAACTATGGGCAATGAACCCAGTCAATGTAGTACAACAAGGTCGTATCCATAGGGACTTCGTAATTATCTACTTAATTATAAGCTTAGTAAATGTGCAAGAAGATAAAAAAAGTGCATAAACTTAAATGAGGGGTTTTGGGTTGTAAATGGAGAAATAAATAAAAACAATAAACACTAAACTAACTATCTAGGATAGATGTAGCCCGGGATGGATATTTGCACTTGTCCTCCCCTTATTACTGATTGTCGACCCTTGAACTTATAGCTAAACAACAGAACACTTAATTAATTAGCAATCTAATCTAGGCATACTAATCCTGACCAATTTAACTGGAACTTCTCAATCAGCAAAGCCCAGGGTCAATCGATAGCATTAAGCTCAAGTTCCCCAAAGTTGCAATGTAGTCTAATCTCAAAATCATTGAATTAGAGTACACTCTTCTAGTTCCCTTGGTCTAGGTTTCTATCTCAGAATCACATGTTGATAGAAATCCACACTAATGCTAAACTAATCGGCAACGTCAATCCAACCAATTTAGCAAATTGACAATTAGTTGAGCAAACCCTAAACAAATCCCCAAATCATGAGCAACAAGTTTAGAAGCCATAAACACTCAATAATTATCTTCATTAAGCACAAGGCTAAAATAAAGCATGAAAACAAGTTCAAGGTTCAATAGTGGAGGTTTTAGGGATTTTGGGGCAAAATCCTCATCCCAAGTTACAAGGGAGGTAAAGCCTCCATTAGAGCATAAATGAGAGAGAAAGGAGAAAAAATAGCCATGGGAGGTTGAAGAAGAGCTTCAATGGTGAGGGGGTCCTTCCTCTTCTTTCCCTTTTTCTTCCTCTTCCTCTTCTTTTCCTTCTTTTCCCCTCTCTTCCTCTCTTTTCTTTGTTCTGGGTCGTGCTCTCTATATCCCCCTATCTCTCCTTTTAAAAACGCATATCTGGGCAAAATTCCATTACGACTGCCCCACAGGGGCGATCCGGACCACAAAAGAAAATACGCGTGCGAACTCAACCCGAACGCCCCACAGGGGCGGACAGTAGGGACGGTCCGGACCAGAGGCAATTTCGGCCCTCAGAACGAGCGTTTCTGGCCTTCGAAACTACCAACCGCCCCACAGTGGCGGTCGTCCTGGGGAGATCCGAGACAGAGAAGAAATAACTGCTCTGTCTTCTTCGTTATAGCTTCGATTTTGGATCTGTTTGCTCCCATGCGTTTGTCTATTCGTCTACTTTATTTCTAGCTATGTTATTCCTCATCTTTTAATAATAATTGTGTAAAACACCAATAAAACACAAAACAAGAGGAAAACTAGCTTGAGTGGAGAAATGAGCATGAAAAGTGTTGATAAAACATAGGAAATACACCCCTAAAACATGCTCATTTGGACACTCGTCAATCATATCAAATCAACAATAAAAAAGATGACTAATTACTTTGTGGTTTTTTATGTCATAATCAGATTCAAATTCTGAAATATTGTAGATTTGTTGTGGTCTTTACCATGTAGCCTAATGTTTCTTTTCTTCCCACTTTGTACCGAATTGGCATGACAACCAATAGTACTCACTACTATAGCTTACCATTAATTACCAACATTGTGTGATGATCCAATCTTAATGATCGTTTTAAGATCATGCATGTTTTGAATCAAAATATAAGGAGTATTCACAGGAAGAACGAATGAAAAAAATCATTGAGTTAGGTAGCTGATTTAATATGATTATGCTTAATTTAATCACTTACACTGATAAATCATGACATGAACATATTTCTTCTAAAGCGAATTGCAAACTGGAGCATAGGATACCAGCCCCGGCCACCCGATGTTTATATTCTTTAAATTTATCATCACAATAAAATGCCTATTCATACCTTTTTAGGCAAACTGATATCAAACATAGGAGGCCATTAGATTAGATACCAATAAGAGTGTAAGAAAATCAAGCGGACCCCCTAGATGTCTTGCAGATGATTTGGTGCTCTGACTAATTTTGAAGAAAAATTAATAACAATTGATTATTTAATTTGTGGTCAAGAATTTTACTAATTAATAATGCTCTTTCTTGGTAATCAATTTACTAGCAATAACTAATCGAATTTGTTGAATACATGTTCTACGCCTAATTACTTCACTCATGGTAATAATATCACCTTAACGGCCAAACAAGTAATATACATGTGCGCCTCTCTACTGGCCAATTAACTCACGATAATTATAATTGGCTAAAACCTAAATCACTCACGGTAATTACTTAACTCACAGTAATTATGCAGCACTGACTAGTGAAAATGAACATACATGTTGTGCGCCTCTAACAAATTGAATTTGGGGTTTCAAAACACTTACCAGCAGTAGAGAGAAGTGGAGGCGGCGGTTGTTAGTCCTGGTGGTTGTCGGTGCTCGTCAGACTCGTTGGAGGTGGTTGTGCCGGTGCTGGTTACCGGAACAAGAGAATCGAGGAGTGGAGGTGCGCACACACCAAAAGGAGAAGAAAACATCATAAGAAGAAGAGAAAGAAGAAATAAAGGAAAGATTCGGTTCTATAAATCCTGAAAGATTAGCGACTGACTTGTCCGTCGCTATTCTGTCGCCAAAAGATAATAAAACGACGTCCTTTATTAAGCTGATTTGAAATCCATCATGGTTTCATGAATCAAAATGACGTCATTACAATTAAAAGTAGCGACAAAATCATCACAATTTTGTCGCTAATATCAGGTTAAACGATGTCGTTTGGTTAATTTGATTAATACCTTCGGATTACAACAAAACGACATCGTTTGGCTCTAAGTTAGTGACAAACATTATCTGTCACTAAATACAAACATTTTTAAATAAAAAGTCTCAAGATTTAGTGACAGATAGATGTCCGTCGCTAATCCATCATGAAGTCTGGCGCCAGTTTGCAAATTTTGCGTGCCACCATTTTCGCCCCGAGTCAGTCGCCAGTCTGTTTCTAATTGTTAAGTGGATTATCTGTCACTAATCCGTCTCCAATTAGCGACGGAAAAAAGCCCGTCACTACTTCCGAATTTCCATAGCTAATTCGCTGTTTTCTAGTGGTTCTTTTTGCCCTTGTGATAACTTTATCCATTGAAGTCTTATTTGCTCTTGGTCTGATATTCACACTCTTCTATACCCTAAAACTGTTGTCTTTTCTTTGCCCTGCACCAATAACCTTCACCACCGATAACCTGCTACTAGGACTGAAAGTAACCTTGTTGATTCGGTTTTTTTGCAGCGTTTCATGCCTTGCTTTCCATTTTGACGACTTCGTTGTAATGTGTGATTCTCTTTTTGTTTAACGGTGGTTTTCTGTGTTCCTTAATGTGCCAGTAAATTATGTATTTTGGGAATTATTGGTCTACCATCAGTATTCAGTAACCTATCTCGGAGCATATGATCTAAGTTTTGTGATCTAAGTTTTGTGATCATTATAGGGATTAGTCTGATCATTGGTCTACCATCATTGTATATGAACAAATTTTTGTGATCATTATAGGGATTAGTCTGATCATTGGTCTACCATCATTGTATATGAACAAATTTTTGTGATCATTATGCTTTTCTTCTATCTATTTTGTTAGTTGTTATGTGTTTGTATGATTTATTTTTCTAACCGTTCGTTATGTTTATAATTTATGTAGAAATCTCCTTTAGATCATCTAAGACTAGAGTATGTGGTGCAAATTCTTCTTCATGACAACAAACAAGAAGAAGAAAGAACTGTTAGATTCTGTTATGAGAATGCAAACACCTGGTTCAAGCACTTGAAATTGTACTCCACAATGGTTGGAAGAGTAGAGAACATGCCACTATTGGAGATCCATAGACTAGGGTAACAATATGATGTTTAGACTATGATAGTATATGTTTGTCTTTTGAATATTGTTCACGTTGCCAATAATTTGTGAATGGTGTTATGAAACTGTACAAATGTTATAATTGATCTGCCTACCAAAATGCAATGCTTGTTACACATATTGCATATGACAACTTTTGGTTTTGGAAAGTTAGTGAATGAATCATTTGTTGTTAAAAGGTGAATCATCTGGTTCCGAAAAGTGAATCTATTGTGGTGTGTTGAAAAGTGAATTTGTTGTTAAGGAAAATGAATCTTTTTTTTCTTGAAAAGTGAATATGTTGTTTAAGAAAAGTGAATATTTAGTTTTAAAAAAGTGAATCGTTAGTTTATGAAAAGTGAATCCTATGCATCAACAATATTAACCTCTTTAATTATTATTTGATAACATAGTCATTGTTCTCACCACTGAACCAACTAACACAAACTAAAAAAAATATTTTTGTACAACTGAATCTTTAATTTTTAGAAAGTGAATCATTTGTTGTTGAAAAGAATCTTTAATTTAACAAAGTGAATCGTTGTTAACGAATACTTATAACAATAACTATAATTTTGTACTAGCAAATAGTTCACTTATGTAACACTACTGATTCTTCTACGTAAACATAAGATTCACTTTACACTAACACATCATGATGTATATGAAGTTTTATAATATGAAACTAAATTTTATAGCAGAAAATAATTCACTTTTATAACACCATTGATTCATTTCACGTAAACACAAGACTCACTTTTGTAACAATACTGATTCATTTTCGTGAAAAGAAGATTCACTTTGCACTAACACACACAATGTATAGAAAACTTTTATAATCTGAAACTGAATTTTATAGTAGAAAATAATTTACTTTTATAAGACTATTGATTCATTTTATGTAAACATAAGATTCACTTTGATAACATTACAATAACGATAATTGTCATACTAGTGGACTGCTATCAAACAATACTTATAGCTATAACTATAATTTTATATAAGAAAATAGTTTACTTTTATAACACTGCTGATTCATTTTACGTAAACATTAGATTCATTTTGCACTAACACATCAAAATGTATATGAAACATATTATATACTCATTCAAAAACATAAATGATAAGTTCACCAAAATATATTCATGATGCATCTTGATTTGGAGAACACAAATTATGATGAACAATGATATTTTTTTTATTTGTGCACTTATATTTTGTAAGTTATAACATTTTAATTTTTTTTAAAAAAGAATGCAGACTAAGATATATCACATGAGAGGAGTGCGCAACTTCTAGTTTCTTTCTAACTATTTTTGCATTCGAGGGGAAGAGAGGGAGTGGAGAATGAATCCTCACTATTTTTAATTTTAATTGAGTCGATAGATTACTAATAAGTGACACTGAAGGCACAGAAAAAGGTGAAGCTACCAAAAACTTCTTCATTGTTATATATATATATATATATATTTAGTGAATGTCCTTATTACCCCTTTGAGTTATCCCTTACTCTCTATAAATAGAGACCATTGTACTCAGTTGTAAAGTGAAAAAAAAAGCTGACCGTTTCTACTCTTTCTCTGTTCTCTCATTTCTAACACGTTATCAGCACGCTCTAAATTTCATTGACCCTGACCCGGCTTATTTCATTACCATCATTCACGTCAACAGGTAAAGTTGCCTCGCATCTACTCATTACTCCCTTCAATGTCCAAAATATATCCTAACTTGGAACATACACGCTCGGCGTCAATCTTTCATTTTCCCATGGCGTCAATGCCTTCGAATTGATAAATCACTGGAAGTCTGGAACGTAGCCAGATCTGACACACCACACCAAATTTGTATTCTCCTTGCTCTTTGAATTGTTAAATCATAGGAACGTTGCCGCACCACACCAAATTTTATTTTCCCCCATTTGCCGGTGGATAAATCGCTGGAACATCGTCGCACACCGAATCCAAGAAGGGATGGATATTTTCTATTACATATATTTTGACTGGGCAACCTACATAGCGAGGGCGAAAAGGAGAGAAATGAGAACTTATGATTGCACTCTTTTTTCCTTAGTCTTGGTTTTTATCCCACTGGGTTTTTCCAAGCAAGGTTTTTAACGAGGCAATCAACATCGGACATTCAAGGGGGAGTGTTTATATATATAAATATATATATATTATTTAGTGAATGTCCTTATTACCCCTTTGAGTTATCCCTTACTCTCTATAAATAGAGACCATTGTACTCAGTTGTAAAGTGAAAAAAAAGCTGACCGTTTCTACTCTTTCTCTGTTCTCTCATTTCTAACATTCATTCTATTTTAAATTTAGTCGGTTGACTAACGAGGTTATTTATGTCTTTTATAAGCTAGTGAATGACTATGGTGATGTTAGTGATTAAAGCAAAAATGTAATTTCTAACAATGTGAAAAGTGACATCTTAAATTAAACATCAAATTAGATAATATTTTATGAAATTTCCTTTTATAAAATAAAATTCAATCAGTTTTCAAAAGTTGGTGGAAAACTTTACTGTTTTATTTGTCTGGATAATTAATTTTGTTCGAAGATTCTTTTTGCAGAAGTACAATTTTTTGTATCATATCCTTCATTTCTCACATTTCGATTTATTTAGTTATCAAAGCGCTTTTCTTATTTCCCTTTCTAGTCTCTAATTATTTAAAATTTCTATGAGATTTCGCAGTGAATATCGGTTGCTCCTTGGTTACAACATTACACTGCTTGTATGTTGTATCTGTTTACACTGCTTGTATCCAGAGGAGCAGAGTTAAAATTTCAGGAAGTAACGTTTTCTCTTTACGTTTCTATCTTCAATCCTTTACCAAACCCTACCCCTGCCCAAATCTGGGAGGTAAAGCCAACTCCCTCGACTCCCTCTTTTTTATTTTTTTTTGCTGGCTCTTTCTACCATTTCTGCGGCCGAACACCCTGGCTTTTCTTAAATCTGCGATCACCTCTCTCGTCGTCAACACCCGCGAGCAACACCGCCACTTCCACCACCTCACCACCGTGGTTAATTGTCCATCAAGTGTTTGTCGTGTTTTCTTCGGTATAGTCATTGTCAAACCTACCCTGTTCTAATGGAAGACCCCAAGGCTCCTAAGTTGAACTCTGAAAGCAGCTGTGAGACCGAAGCTAGATTTACTGATTTGTGCAAGGTATTCACTGTTCTCCTTGGCATGAATTCGTATTTAAACTCATCGTATGAAAATTTCCGTATGTGAAATTTCTTATACGCGGATTTATTTTTTTGCTTCATATTTCATTCAACTCCTGAGAATGACCTTCGTTTCATTTTTAATTTCTGAGTAATTTAGTAATGAGAATCTTTATCCTTTTGGGAGCTATGGTTCTGTATGAGCCACATTACTGTCTCATGCAATTGCCGCCATAATATGAGGACTCTATAGACAATGGGAAAGCCTGTACAATTCCACATGTATATAAGCTTTTTCAAGTCTTCTATCCCCAAGCGTGTCAGCGTAAGTTCACATACTTTTTGTTCTCATGTTGCAGAATCAGTTGTCTCTCGATGAGGATTCCTTTTCTCAAGCAATGAAGATTTTCTTGTTTAGCAAAAACACCATTATCACTAACATTTCAGCTATTGGTGGCAGCACGGTATTGTATTTATCTTTATTTGTTTCAACTCCAGTGTAATTGATGCTTTGCCAATTTTCTGTTTACCGGAGTAAGTATGAATTTTGATTTTCTTATCCACAGCTTGATGAAGTAGAACGGTCTTGGTTTGCTTTTATCTTATATTCGGTGAAAAGATTGTCTGGGAGCACACCTGAAGCTGCAAGACAAACTATTGATCAAAATAGAATCTCCCTCTGCCACATACTGCGAACTGTGAAGCTGAAGTACTATTCTTCTATACTTGGCGCTTAGTAATATGTTATCTAGGACAGTGCTATTTGGTTCTTATTCTCCTTGTTTGTTTCAGCCTTATGGATTTCTTCAAAGAACTCCCTCAGTTCATTGTCAAAGTTGGTCCGATATTAAGTAATACATATGGTGCTGACTGGGAAAAAAGACTTGAGGTACTCCTTGCCACTTTGTTTAAAGATGGCTCTGTATAAAGTTTTGGTATATACTTCCCTTTTGTTTTGAACAGTGGCATGGTGTGCAATATTTGCTCAGGCTAAGGAGCTGCAAGCAAATTTTGTCCACTTAAGCCTTTTAAGCAAGTAAGTCTTGAGTTCTGAAATTCTTGCTCATGAATCCTTGCTCTTGTACCTGATGTGCGCCATTCAGATTACGGTGGTTTTGGGTTTTTAAGGGTTCTTTTGCGTTAATGATTAGTTGTGCATAGTATAAAATACATGCTCATACGTTGTTGCCTGCTTGTTTATATACTGCATTGTCATGGAAGATCTTGCCTGCTTTCTTAATGCTACTGTCTCTTAACAGTCATAATGTCTAGTCACTCTACTCTTCGAGTGTATTATTATCTTGTGCATGTGTTTGCTACTTAGGTATGTGTTGCTAATGTGGAAGGCTGTGCGGCTTACCTGTTGAAGCCTTCTAATTTTTGTCGGCTGCATTATATTCTTGATCCCACTTTAAAATGAGTTTTACTTTTTTTTTAATTGATATAATCTCCAATTGATAGATTTTACAAGCGTGAATTTGGAGTATTTTTCAAAACAAACAAAGATGATGTGCTGGCCAAGGATAGTAGCTGTGACCAAAGCGCTAACTATCATAAGTTTGGTTGGCTGCTGTTTCTCGCTCTGCGTGTCCACGCATTCAGCCGGTTCAAGGACTTGGTCACCTGCACCAATGGTTTGGTGTCTATACTGGTGAATATCTTTCCTTTTATGTTTCCTATCTTGTCTGTTATTTTTCAATGCCTTAACAGTCTAGCCATTTGTTTCTTCAACGTCAACCTTAGAAAGATTAAGCATTTGACGGACAGTACCAAATCCACAGTAAGTGGTACCATATAAGCAAATGTGAAGTTTATTGTTTTGGCTATGGTGAAAAAGAAAGAATTTTAAAAGACTGAACACAACAGTTCAACTACTCATTTAGTGGAATTGTATGCAGTATGTGCAGTGAATACATTACTTCATCCTTCTGTATCTTTTCTACATGGCAATTGAGATGACTTTTCATTCCCTAATTTGTGACTGGATAATGCAACAGGCAATCTTGATCATCCATGTTCCCACTTGCTTTAGAAAATTCACCATTGAGGACTCGTCATACTTTGGTATGCCCTTTATACTTAATGGTACACTTTTTTTATGCTCTTTCATCTATTGTCTAGCTTGTTCGTGATCACCCTAGTGAAACCTGTATCCTGTTTGAATAGAATGAGTTGCCTATTTAATGTCATATATAAGTGCTCTCATTGCTTGCTGTGGATCCATGGTGACTCTGATCTTACTTCTTACTTCTTACTTCTTACTTCTATTCATATGGTCCTTCTGAGATTCAGTGAAGAAAACTGATAGAGGTGTAGATTTGCTCGGATCTCTATGTGGAAAGTATGACACATCGGAAGATGAGGTGAAGAAAATGATGGGTCAAGCTAACAATCTCATAGTTGAAATATTGAAGAAGAAGTGCAGTCCTGCTTCTGAAATTAAAAGCGCTAGCTTATTCGGCATTGATCCAGGTTTGCTTAGTTTCTTCCACCCTGTTGCTACTGTTGTGCCATCTTTAAAAGAATGATGAATAGAATATCTTACATGCTGCTGTTTTCTTTGAGCAGATGGTTTGTCATGTTTTGAAGATTTATTTGAAGATTCAACCTTGACATCTGTTATAAATTTGTTGGAAAAGGACTATGATGATGCAGTGTGGAACAAGGGTGATATTGATGAAAAAGTATTTGTAAATGAGGATGACAGCTTAATTGGTTCTGGTACTCTTTCTGGAGGTGCTGTGAATATGGCTGGGACTAAGGTATGTCAGCTTTGAGTATTTGTGATAAAATATAAAAGCTTTTCTGGGTAAGAAATGCTTAATGTTATCCATTTTGGAATCATGTTTGGCAGAGAAAGCTTGATATGATGGCCTCACCTACCAAGTCAATCGCTAGTCCACTCTCACCCTGCAAGTCTCCTAAGTCAAATGCGAATAGTGGATACTGTGGTACCAATTCTAAAATTGCAGCTACTCCTGTAAGCACAGCAATGACTACTGCAAAGTGGCTTCGCACGTTCATTTCTCCACTCCCATCTAAACCATCAGCTGATCTTGAGAAATTTTTTGTGTCATGTGACAAAGATGTCACCAATGATATAGTTCGTAGGGCTCAGATAATTCTGGAGGCTATTTTTCCTACTAGCTCTTTTGGTGAGAGGTGTGTTACAGGTTGTCTGCAAAATTCTAATCTAATGGACAACATTTGGGCTCAGCAAAGGAAGATGGAAGCTTTAAAATTGTACTATAGGGTTCTAGAAGCAATGTGCACTGCAGAATCACATTTGCTTCATGGAAGTAATTTGACTTCACTATTAAACAATGAAAAGTTTCATAGATGCATGCTTGCTTGCTCTGCTGAATTAGTCCTCGCTACTCATAAGACAGTGACAATGCTATTCCCTGCTGTGTTGGAGAAAACTGGAATCACAGCTTTTGACCTCAGCAAAGTGATTGAGAGTTTCATTAGACATGAGGAGTCTCTTCCGCGAGAGCTGAAACGACATCTTAATTCCTTGGAGGAGAGGCTTCTAGAAAGCATGGTTTGGGAAAAGGGCTCCTCAATGTATAATTCTTTGATTGTTGCAAGACCTAGACTGTCTGCAGAGATAAATCGTCTTGGCTTATTAGCAGAACCTATGCCATCTTTAGATGCTATTGCCATGCTCACTAACATTTCTTGTGGAAGTTTGCCTCTAGCTGCTGCCCCGAAATCAGACATGTCAGGTAACATTGTGCCAAGTTACGAGTATCATCCATACTGGGATTTCTTATTCCCAGTTATATCCCTGTCACTGTTCATATATTATGCTGATTTAGAGATTATTATTATCATGATGACTTGAATTCTTGAACAATTAATAGATAACAGTTGTATATTTGTGCATCTCAGGAGCTTGTGGTGATATAAGATCCCCAAAGAGATTGTGTGATGAGTACCGAAGTGTGCTGGTTGAGCGTAATACTTTCACTTCACCTGTAAAGGATCGCTTGATGACCTATAATAATCTCAAGGCAAAACTGACTCCTCCACCTTTACAGTCTGCTTTTGCGAGGTGCCTTGTGAAATATATACCTTTAACTTTTGTTGAAAACTTTCTGTCTGTTGTAAAGTGATGAACTAAGTCAGCCCTTATAATATGTTTGGCAGTCCTACACGGCCGAGTCCTGGAGGGGCAGGTGAAACTTGTGCAGAAAATGGGATCAACATATTCTTTAGTAAGGTATGCAAGAGTACGAAATGCTGTAGAGCTATTTTTTTTTTTATGAGACACAGTTTGCTTCATTTCCAAGTGTGATGATGCCCTGTTGATTATGCATGTTTTGCTGTCAGTTAGTGACTTATGTTTCCTCAAATTGATGAACATGCTAGGACTCCAAATGGTGGTGCTACTTAATTGATCATGTTCAAGGTGAAGGAGATGTTAATTAGTATGGTTATGTTGAAAAGGAAGTCTTTCAGTTGATGACAAATATCTTGACTAATTCTATTTGTTATCTAACTATAAGTCGGTCAAAAATAGTGAAGGACATCTAAAGATGACAAGTTGAATCTGCCAAATTGTGTGGGTGGTGACCATAGGTTGGGCAAATGTTCTTACCTTGTAGAGTGCGACCCTTGTTTGGGGCAAGTGGGTCTACATAGTGTGGGAACTTACCCTTCGCAATGACAAATGCCTTTTCTTCTTATTCTTATTTCCCTAGGGGTTGCTTTATTGGTCTTCTATGTCTTTTCTTTTTCTTGTTTTCTATTAGTTTCACAAGGTTAAGAGAATCAACATTCAAGGTTAAAGTGTGTTCTTTTATGAGATTTTGTATGTTGTTGCTTGAATAATTGAAATTCTGGTCCCTCTTTGTTTGAATTTAAGTGAATTCAGAATGCAAGTGAATTCATTAATGTTACAACTGGTATGTTGTGGATTTTCCTCCTTTGTTGATTAACATTGATGCTTACAAATTTATTTCCTTTTGGCTGATTATATATTTGCATGATTTTGATGCAGATTGTAAAGCTAGCTGCTGTGAGAATCAATGGGATGGTTGAAAAGCTTCAACTTTCGCAGCAAAATAGAGAGACTGTGTATTGCCTTTTCCAGCAGATCCTTAATCAGCAGACATCACTGTTCTTCAACCGTCATATTGATCAGATAATTCTATGTTGTTTCTACGGAGTCGCAAAGGTTTGTTATGAAACTGTTCATCAACCATTCCACATTCGGCTGTAGTACTTTGCATTATGACAGAAATTATTTGTCTAATCTGCAGATTTCCAAATTGAGTCTGACCTTTAAGGAGATCATCTTCAACTATAGGAGACTGCCGCATTGCAAACCTCAAGTTTTCCGCAGTGTTTTTGTTGATTGGTCATCAGCAGCTCGTCGCAGTGGGGTAAGTGACTTGACTAATTGTTCACTGGATATTCTTTTTCCGTGTCCTATTTGCTAAACTGAAACCTGTGCTGTGTTAATGTGCTCGGTAAACAGAGAACAGGGCAGGATCATGTTGACATCATCACATTTTACAACGAAATATTTGTTCCTACTGTAAAGCCGCTTCTGGTGGAGCTTGGCCCGATGGGAGCAACCACAAACACAAGCAAGATTCCTGAAACAAATAAAACTAATGATTGTAAGTTCTTGTTACTAGTTTGTGTGATTATTATCCTTTTTTTACATTTCAGTTTGATGTGAAGTTTGTACTTAAAGTAGTTACTGATTTGGAAATTTCTGTAATGCCCTTGATGATTAGCTCCATGTCCTGGATCCCCAAAGATATCTTCTTTCCCTAATCTTCCAGACATGTCTCCAAAAAAAGTATCAATGACACACAACGTCTATGTGTCTCCATTACGGTCATCCAAGGTACTTGCTTCTTTTTCGTAAACTGTTTCTCATCTTGATTTTCATTAGAGCACAATGGGTGTACATCAGGCATGTCTTGCCCGAGTCCCTGGCCATATTGTTGCCTAGGATGTGAGGTCAATTCCTTCATTCGTCATCTCATGATTGTGTACCCCCCCCCCCCCCCCCCCCCCCCCCCCCCTCATGGCTCTGCTCCTATAAAAAGCAAAATGGGATTCAGACATACCAAGGGAGGGACAAATTAAAAAGATTCGATTACTAGGGTTTTAGGATGTTAGGATAGGACATGGAAGGGTTTATTAGTTTAGTTAAGAGTTATTATGTTATATTTTTTGCATTAAGCAGTATAAGTAGTGATTAGGGGTAGGAGAGGGGGATCGGACAATTCTAATTGAAGAGAATTAGGCCTCCTTGGAGGATTTGAAGAGAAGGATTGACTGTACCGTATCACAGGAATTCTTGCTTTTTTGAGAAACGCATTGAAGGGGTAGCTGTTGCGCTTGCTTTCGGTGGAAGTTTGAGCTTTTCTCTAGCCTGTATTTATGTTTTTGTTTTCTTCCAAATATTGGTTACAGAAGGATGCACTGATATCCCATAGCTCAAAGAGCTACTATGCCTGCGTTGGAGAAAGCACCCATGCGTATCAAAGCCCTTCAAAAGATTTGAACGCCATTAATGACCGTTTGAATGGGTATGTACTTTTTGGTTTGTCGATTCCCTTGCTTCCATTTATTCCCCCTGGGGACTGCTTCTTATCATATTCTTGAAATCATGGGCAGAAGTGTGAGGAAGATAAGAGGGGCACGTGCATTGACGTTTGATGACGCTCCTGCTCCTGGTCAAGTGGGGTTGGTCAGCGATTCTCTTGTGGCTAAAAGCCTTTGCCTTCCGCAGGGTGTCGGTGGGGTGGTTTCATCCTCTTCCCTTGCCCCACAGGTGAAAACAGAGCAGCAAGACTTGTAGTTAATTCTCTGGCTGTATATTCAAGAGTTGTCTTGTAAATCATCTGCTTATCTAGATGTGGTCTTAATAATTTATGTATATTAATGAAGTCCACAGAAGATGTTAAGCTTGTAGGGGGTAGTGGGGTGTGGCTGATCTTTTTTACAAAATGCTATGCCGCCATGTAGGTGTCCAGATGATCCTCCTTTAACCATGTTTGTGTTACTTCAACAAAGGAGAATGGACTGAGAGAAAAGTAGTGTTTGTGTTACTCGACAAGAAAGTAGATGTGTCAAGAGTTCAGATTTAATAGAAATATTGTTGAAATTAACTACGAAAAACAAAAATAAGGAAAGCGACTAGTAAGTGTAAAATGAACAGAATTCATATTGGTTGAGCTACTTGGCGGAGAACCAACTTCTCATCGAACATGGGGTAATAGAATTTTTAGATTTGAGAATGTGGCTTGAGGAAAAAAGATGTAAGGAAATAGTGGAAGTAACTTGGGGTAATTCTAATCTGGATTTTATGAGTAATATCCAGAGGTGCAGGAGAAAGATCATTGGTAGAGATAGAGCTTCTCCGGCTAAAAAAAGAGGTTAAATGGAAAACAAAAAGCTAGAGTTTCTGGATTAGGGGGGGGGGGGGGGGGGGGGGGGGGGGGGGGGGTAAGAACACCAATTACGTTTACAACAAAGCTTAGGTTGCTATGCGCAGTATAAAATTACTAATCATTGCAGTATACTCCCTCCGTTCCAGCAGCAAAGTCCAATTTGTGTTTTTATTTTGTCCCAAATGAGGGTCTACTTTCTAAATAAAATTCCCTAAATACCCTCTCAGTTAGACAGATTTATTTCCACAACTTTTCTCGCCTCCGACTCTCTACTCCGTATCTCCTCTAAGAAAATAGAGTACTGATGCTAGGGGCATACAGGGAAAAAGAGTTATCAAATTCACCTTTCTTAAACTGCGTGCAAATGTTAAAAGGGACTCTGCTACTGGGACAGGGAGTAATTTTTTTAAATTCATTTGAGTGTTTAAATATGTAGTGACATCATGTCATAATTTTTGTTTTAAAAAAAAATCATTCATCATCGTGAACCGTAAAAAACGTTCTTGTTGTATTAGAAGATGTTAAACCCGTTTTTATTGCGTTCAAATGTTATAATTGAGATTTGACATTGGTAAACGACGTTTTACGTTACGTTAGATTAAATTACAGACATTGTTACAGTTTCAGAAATGTTGTACTGGAAATGTAGTTGAAAATCCCAGGTTCGGGTAAAAACACTCTCGTTGTAGTAAAAGTCGTTAAACCCATTTTTGTTGCGTTGGATGTTATAATTGTTATTTTATGTTATGATATTGATGTTTTCTTGTATTTGCTACGAAACAACGTTAATATGTTGAAAACGAGTCAAAACGAGCGTTTTTTACCAAAACGCTCCAAAACGTGCACGTTATATATAAACGGGACGTGTCCCGTACCTTCATTCTCACCCACGCACTATCTCTCCTCCATACTACCTCATCGGAATCCTCTATTCCTGATCGTCGGAGCCGCCGCCGGACCACCGTCGGAAAAATTTTCCGGTGAGTTTTTCAATTTTTTTTGCAACTTATAGATCTTGATGTTGTGAATTCAAATTTGTTATTAGAATTTTGAAACACTCATTAAATTAGCCTAGATCTACAAAATAAAAATTTGAAAAAAAACCTTAAAACTCCATTAATGGAGTTTCAGTCACCCTTCCCACCGACACTAGTGCAGTCGACTCGCCCCTGCTCCTGAAACGAACAAACGAAGCTCGCCTCAGCCAGTGACACGAGCTGGGCTGGTTCACCTCGCCTCCTGAGGCGACTTGGAGCGGCGCACCCTTGCTGTCGACACGCGAAGATTGAGCTCGCCTCAACCACAGAGATGACGGCGCCTCGCCTCGTCTGAAGACACGCCCCCTGTGCGCTCGCCCCGGCTGAAGAAACGGGAATACCTGACTCGCTTTAATTCTTGACACGAACTGGGTGAGCTCACCCTGGCGGCGGTGGTTTTCCTGCGCTACTCGCCCTTGGGCTTGACACGAGCCAGTGAGTCTCGCCCCGCCTATTGGGGTGACTCACTTGGTTTTTTTTAATAGTAAATGTTTTTAAAAGTTTATAATGATATATTTATGTTTATGAGCTTATATTATAAGTTTGATTAAGTTAAAATAAGGTTTAAGCACTTAAATGACAAGTTTTTGAAATTTTGGGGTTAAAGAGTAAAATGAGGGAACTAGGGTGTACTTGCTGTATAAAATTATTCATAATGACCTAAATATACTTATGAACTTGTTTTACAAGTTTTGGGTAATTTAAAACAAAGTTTAAGTGACTAAGTAACAAGTGTAGTAAATCGAATGTTAAAAAGGTAATTTAATGGTGTTTTGGAGGTAACTCTGGGTTAAGCCTCATTTTAATGGTGTTTAGGTGCTGTAACTATTAAGGCAGAATACCTACTGTTTTATTTACTGTATTTTAAGTTATAATGTGTTTAGAACAAAGTTAAAGCATTAGAATGAGTTAAAGGGCTTTTAGGTACAAAATGATAAATAAAAAGAGATTAAAATGCAATTTTTGAAAACTAAAGGGATATTTATGTATAGGGCCAAAATGTTTCTGTATAAAATAGTTTATAATGATACATGTATGTTTATGAACTTATATTATAAGTTTGAGTAAGTTAAAATTAGGTTTAACTACTTAAATGTCAAGTTTGTGAAATTTTGGGGTTAAAGAGTAAAATGAGGGAACTAGAGTGTACTTGCTGTATAAAATGATTCATAATGACCTAAATATACTTATAAACTTATTTTACAAGTTTTGGATAATTTAAAATAAAGTTTAAGTGACTAAGGGCATCCACAATGGTAAAAGTGGATTCCACCACCAACAAATATTATTTTATTATCTCCTCTCACAATCTCTCTCTTACTTACCTAGGTTCTCTAAAAAGAGGGTGTCTTAGTTAAGAACCCCTCTCACATCCTCACTCCTCCACCTCATCATTTTCTTTTTCTCTTTTAACATTAGGGTGGAATCCACACCATTGTGGTTGCCCTAAGTAACAAGTGTAGTAAATCGAATGTCAAACCGATAATTTTCTTAGTCATTTTACTAAGTTAAAGTTTTGCGCTTTAATGTTTTCATCCTTAAATCACCATTCCCTCTTAGATCTACCAAGGAACTAACTTCCTTCATGCTTTCCTAGTGTCGGCCGAAATTTTAAAGGAGCAAGACCACCATTTTGACACTCTAACGTAATAAACCAAGCTTAAAACCCATCTTTGTGCCTTAAGCTTTTACCATGGATTATGGGGGTGTGTATACTTCTATTTTTTGAACCTTATTTTTCCTTGTATTATGGCACGAATTTGGAGGTTGGGAACCCCTTGAAACAGCCAAGAAAAACAAGGGAAACAAGTGTGGAAAAGTCCATCTTTGTGAAGGTAAAAACTCTAAACTTAACCTTGAAAGTAAAGAGTGGTTAAACTTGAAATTTGTACCAATAATCTAAGTGAAACTCCTCTGTAATAGGGCCGAAGAGCAAGGAAAAATTCAAGCTACAAGCCTCTTGAAAAATCAACATTTGGGCAATGTCATTTTTATGGTTTTGGTGTTGTGTTGTAACTATTAAGGCCGAATACCTACTGTTTTATTTACTGTATTTTAAGTTTATAATGTGTTTAGAACAAAGTTAAAGCATTAGAATGAGTTAAAGGGCTTATAGGTACAAAATGATAAGTAAAAGGGGCTAAAATGCAATTTTTGAAAACTAAAGGGTTAGTTATGTATAGGGCTGAATTGTTTCTGTATGAAATTGTTTATAATGTATATTTATGTTTATGACTTATATCATAAGTTTGAGTAAGTTAAAATAAGGTTTAATCACTTAAATGACAAGTTTATGACATTTGGGGTTAAAGAGTAAAATGAGGGAACTAGGGTGTAGTTGCTGTATAAAATGATTCATAATGACCTAAATATACTTATAAACTTATTTTACAAGTTTTGGGTAATTTAAATAAAGTTTAAGTGACTAAGTAACAAGTGTAGTAAATCGAATGTCAAAAAGGTATTTTTCTTAAAGTTTGGGATATGGTTGGTAAAGGTCCAAAAGTCTTATGTAATTTAGAGATAATATTGACCTAATATGTTATATTATAAGTTTTGGCTAAGTTAGATAAGAGTTAAGGATTACAATGATGAGTTTGGAAAGTTTTGGGGCTATACTATAATTGTTCTGTTGATTTATTATTACTTACTTGTGTAACTCATCTTAATTGGGTTGCTTCAACTTGTGCAGTGATGGATAAGTTAAAGAATGTTCTGACGAACGTCTACACCAAAAAAAAGAAGAAGGATAGGAATGCGAAGCTGCCAATGACTGCTTTGTTCCATCGTGAGTGCGCTGCCGCAGTTGATCCTCCACGACACTCGTCTTTCCAGCCACAGCAGGGTCATGCTGAGCCTGCACGACACTCATCTTTCCAGCCACAACAGGATCATACTGACCCGCCTCGTCACTCGTCATATCACCCACAGCAGCAGCCCATCATGGACCCATCCTTTACCCAGTCATTCCATGATTCCGACCTAGTCGCACACATACCTAGGAGAAGGATGCCTGAAGCTTCATCCTCTGCAGGTGATTGGTCATCTACTGATCTGGCCCAGCTCCATAGCTCCAGTTACAAAATAGAGGGTCAGAGTAGCCATTACGTGGGGCATGTGGAGGCACAGACTGCTACTGGTGGTAGCTATCATGACCACCGTGTGGAGCATGCGGAGGCACATACTTCTGCTGGTGTGTAGCTATCATGACCCCCGGACCCCTCCGAATGCTGTAGCACCCGTTGACATGGACATAGATGAGGAGGAGGAGGAGGATGAGGAGACATCTGAGGATGAGGGCCTAGACGAGGACGACCCTGTTCAGGAGAGCGCGACTGATGAGGAAGCTACTCTCGCTATGGAGCCCGTTATTCCCGCTTTCTGGAGCTTACTGAAGTGCCAGTACCCGGTGGTCCACTACTGACTAGTGTCATCACCAGCTTCGGTGGGCATGTCGCCATTGACCTTTGGTCAATGACTAAGGTATACACTATCTTATCTTTCAGTTTGGCAAGTAGATTTAACTATTTCTTCATGCGTGTGTATAATTTGTGTTAATTGTCTAGGACGGGGTGTTTTGGGATTTAACCCCGAAACCCTATAATCACGAACTGGCCGTTTAGTGGGGTTGCTTGCAAAAAGGTGAGAAATATGATTAAGTACTCAGCGTTGGATCATCGCTAGATGCCACATAGGGTTTCAACAACATGTCTTTGATCTCGGCCTTTGTGGAGAGGTGACAGCCGGACACCAATTCTTTCCACACGCCTTTTGGAGAGATGATGATCACACTTCATGATGTGTGGCAGATACTGAGGATCCCAATCGTTGGTCATCCGATTGTGGGGAATCCGTCAAACAGTGAGCTTAAGGAGACGATGGCTAAGTTGTTAGATTTTGAGGACGGCGTTGACCAGATGATGAAATTCATGTGGCATACTGGTGCTGTTCAGATATGTCCACTTATAGAGTGGTGTTCGACCGGCCCGAGGGTACCTATGAAGCAGGTGTGCGGTTGGCTCTACTATGCTCTCGCTACTACCATCTTTGCTAACAAGAGGCATTCACGCATAAGTCCTCTACCGTTCTGGTTAGTTACTCCCATGGATAAACATACGAAGCTAAAGAGGTTCACATGGGGAGCAGGTACTCTTGCGTGGCTGTATCGCCAGCTGGGGATAGCATCTCGTGCTGACTGTAATAGCATTGCTGGCTCTTTGACCCTTCTCGAGGTAAGTGTTTTAATGTACAACAATGTGTAATAAATTTTCATGAATTCACATTAATAATTGGCATAATTTCTTTTTAAAATTTATGTAGTGCAGGATATATGCGTACTTCCTGAAATACCCTAAATTAATTTAAATTAATTTAGGGGATTTCTTTTATTAAATATTAAATTATTATATGGAATTGTGAAATTTATTTAGGGGTTTTCTTCTATTTAACCCTAATTATTATATATTTATTATTAGTATTATGAATTTAATAATAAGATTTATAAGTCAATAAATCTTGGGAAAATTTTTAAACACTCCAACTATATTATAAAGATTTTAGGAAGTGTTGGAACATTATTTTGAAACTTAAAAGTCAATATAAAATTCTAGAAACCTTAAAGCTTATAAGCCTTGCTAGGGTTGACTTTTTGAGAATGGTCAAACCAGGCCATGAAATCTATACCAATAAATAGGTTATGGAAACCATGAAGATCGATAAAAAGAACGTCAAAAACGGATCATCCTAGCCAAAGTTATGATCAAATGAAGTTTAGAGCCAAAATTTTGATTAAGGGCTGACGTAGCATGGCCAGCTGACTCATCGCCGCCTCGGTAATCGCGCCCCAACACTTAGACAGATTTATCTCCTATATTCCCGGAACAGAAAATCAGGTTTTGCCCTATCTTGTGACCTTCATAACTTTCTCATCTTAAGGAATTTTTGAGTGCCGTCTTCTTTGTTGCCTTCTCCTACATTCCCTCTAAACAACCATAACTCACACAAACCCTAACTCGTTCTAGATCAACCGGAAATCTGAGCCAAAGTAGCCACCCTGCAAAAACCGAAACTGCAGTTCCAGTTTTTCCCTTCGAACAGGTAACTTCGATCAGCCATAACTTCTTCGTTTCTCATCCAAATTTCATGTTCTTTAGCTCGTTTTGAAGAGCTCTAATTCCTCTAAAACTTTTATGTTGATGGCCTAAGCCAATTCCCAACCGTTTGGAAGAACAAGGCGTCTAAATTCTCGGTTTCGCCATCACATAAAATCACAGTTTTCTTTCCAGAAAACGCAAGGTAAACTCGCAACTTCTAGCCTCGATTTTTTTTCTGTGTGTTGCGAGTTAGGATTAGTTATTGTATCAATAAGTAGATCTAAGTTTACTCTTTCGATTGAGCCCTTACACATAGCCTAACTCGATTTGTACTGCAAGTTATAGGTCCTCAAAGTAGGCTTCGTGAACTGCTCGAAAGTTCGAGTTTTCCAGATTTCCCGAAATCGAATCCCTCCGTTTTTGCAACTCCGGTGAGTTTCCGATCAAATTGCTCCGAATATTGCAGTTCGTAGTCATGTTACCGGCCTAACCCATGTCTCAATTTAATCAATTACGTGTTAGATTAGGAGAATTTGTTAGATTTGCTTTCGAATCGTATCCTGTATCCAATATGAACCCTAACCTCGAACTGAATTCGAAATCCACTGAATACTGCATTATAATTGGGGAAATTAGCATCATTAGAACCGAAATTTGATTTCGAAACTATAGAAACAAGAATCACTCGATTTGGTTCTGTGGATTGTGAGGAATAGGCGAATTAGTACTCGATCGGCCGGGTTTAGGGATAGCTGAAGAACTCGACGATTCTCGGCCGTCCGATAGTAGTTTAAAGAAACAGACGGCCGAGATTAAAACGTTTCAGTTTAAGTTTATTAAAGTTTTTATAAATTTCAGTAAATAACCCTAACTTGTTGAATTAATTTAAATACCTTCCGAATGTATTTTGACTTGAAATTTTAACCATAGATTCCTTATTTTATCTAGTTTATTTTGATGTAAATTAATATGGTTTTGGAGTTTTTAAACGTAAGTTATGATTTTTGCAAGTTACGGGTTTTCTGGAATTATTTGGCTAAATTAAAAAGATATTTTTATGAAATAAAATTTTTATAATATGTCTAAAATGTTATAGTTACTGTATGTTAAATTTGGGAATTTTGGGCAATGGTAAAAGTTTTTAAAAATTGTGTTTATGAGGTTTTCATAAGAATAACTTATAATATAAGGTTTTTAATGTAACCAAAAAATAAAGTATGGTTTGTTAATTAACTTTTAAGCTGGGAAAAATAAGGGAAACTAAATTAACATTTTATAACAGTAAGTTTATAAATGTTTTGGTATTAGCTTTTAAGAGAAGTGAAATTATTTACATATATGTATATAAACTTATTTAA
The DNA here is from genome assembly GCA_023374045.1 of Limonium bicolor. Lineage (NCBI taxonomy): Eukaryota > Viridiplantae > Streptophyta > Magnoliopsida > Caryophyllales > Plumbaginaceae > Limonium > Limonium bicolor. The sequence goes on along the minus strand of CM041780.1, from coordinate 198,213,930 downwards.
GTAGAAACTTTATAAATCAAGGAATTTAATTATCCTACATTTTATTTATTATATTATATGGGAGTTAATATTTTTAATTAAACTAAGGAATAAATATATATTTTTACGCATTTATAAAAAGGGAATAAAAGCAGTAACTTAGAGTAAAACAAGGAACTAATAAATTAACACTATAATAACTAAATAATATAAGAGCTGGAATCCTAAGACATAGTAAAAGAAATACTTTTCGAAGCATACTTGGGATATGGTTTAAGGTTGTAGTAATAAGATAGTTTAAATATAATAAGTTACATAGGGAATGTCTTAGTTAAATTCTAATACGGGTATACTTACATGTATTAAATAAATAAAGGAAACACTTTATTTTTAAAACCATATAAGTCGGTTGTGTTAAGCCTAGAAGTTATTAAACATAAATAAATACAGTAAAATTTCCTAAAAATGTTATGGATAAATTTTAATACATAAAGATATATATATATATATAAATACATTAGAATAGTTGAGGGAAATAATATTCTTGTGATAGTTATAATAAGATATATATTATATATATATATATATATATATATATATTAAATCTTAGGTTTTAATCGGTGTGTAATTAAATAGTCACTATTGACTTACGGGTTAATTACACAACATAATTGTAACACGGTCTTGGGCTAACCTACTAAGCCCAAGTCTATGAACTTCAAAAGCCCATTTAAACAATTCAAAGAGAGTTTGGGCCACTCTCTGGAATAAATTCTAAATCATTCCAAACTAAACGAAATGGGCCTAACAAAGGATTTAGTTAACAAGTCAAGCCCAAACCTTTGTAAGAGGATAATGGTAAACCTGGAACTATTAATGAGCAGGAAAGGAGGGTTGTTTAGTTTATAAGTCCCTTAACTAATCGACACTTGGAACACCTTAATTATAGGTTACTATTGGGGAATCACTTATTCGAGTTAGTTATTGTTCTTCACATACCATGTACGATTTCTCGTACTCAGATACTTTTGCTAATGGGCTTGTGGAATGTTTTGGAAAACGCTAACTGGCTTTAAGAGGAATTTCTAAAAAGAAATGGTTGTGTGACTAACTCAGCTTGTGCGACTAACTGAGCCTTGAATGTGAAACTCACTTGGGTATTGGTTCCTTCTATTTGGTTGTTCCATTAGACATTGACTGCTTAGGGTTTACGCTTCTGCACTCTGTAGGACTGAGTGTTTTGGTATTGCTCTGGGTAGTTGGTGATCTAGTGGGAATTTGGAAAAGGGTCAGTCTTGGAAATTCTTCTTTCGACTCTGGATATCGTTTCATCCATGAGCTGGTTCTTGAAGTTTCGACGTGCGCGCGTCTTCAATGGTAACAGTGAGGGGCTGTATATCCCCTGTCCCAAAAAGGGACGTGATAGACAGTGAGGGGCTGTATATCCCCTGTCCCAAAAAGGGACGTGATAAACAGTGAGGGGCTGTATATCCCCTGTCCCAAAAGGGACGTGGAAGACAATGAGGGGCTGTATATCCCCTGTCCTAAAAGGACGTACTTGGCGGTGGGGGCCATCTCTCCCAAGTTGAATTATTCCCTCTTGAGTTATTGGTTCTTGGATCTATCTTATTATTCCTAGTCCTTTGTGACTATCTGAGTCTTTCTACTCCTAACGGGAATTGGGTTAACTAAGGAAATGGATGTTCACTAACACATGATGTGATTTTGTTTCACTAACTTTGTCTTTCTGTTATTTATCTTTATTCTTAATTTGTTATCTTGGTGTGAAGATTTGTGAAGTGCCTTGTTCCTCTGTGTGGTTTAAGTGTTTATTTTCCTGCTATTAATTATTTAAGAATTGTATTATAAGTTTGTTTTTGGAGGACCGTACCAGTTCCATTCCAGGGAACTGACCCACCCCTCTTGGGGTGGGCTGCTTGGTTTTATCTTGCAGGTACGTGTTATTTTACAGGTGGCCACGAAGAGAAAGAGTGATTGGGATGGGATTAGGCTTGAGAGTTTATGTGTTAATTTCTGTTAAGTTTTCTCGAGGTTCAGGCTGTGACAGTTGTAATCATTAAGTTGTATTTTGGTGAGGTTTGGTACCGGGTGTTTGGAACCCGATGGTCTGTACGCCTTTAGTATTTTATTTCCGCTATAAATATGTTAAATAGGGGCGTTACAGAAATTGGTATCAGAGCGTAGTTACGCTCTGAACCCGAGAAGACAAGCCGAGTGAAACACTTAGATTATAGGTGCACTTAAAACTGGGGAACTGGGGGTAGAATTGGGAAGTGAGAATTCCAGAAAGGCGCGTGACTCTTACCCCATACTTACTACTTATGTTTTACTTCACGTACCTATGAACCGTCCTTAGGACGTTATAAATATTTCATTATACATAGATAGTTAGACTTTACAATACGCCTTCTGAGTACAAAACCGTCATACCAGCTAGATGTCTCGAAGAGGAGGAAGAGGAGGGAACTGGTCCCTCAGGAGGCTATGGACCCGACGCTGTCACCCCGGAGGTCATAGCGCAGATTGTGACAGCTGCATTGGCCCAGCAGCAGGCTCAGATCCCACAGCCACCACCGCCACCACCGAATGGTCCCGGGAGTTCAACTGGCTGAAGGCGGTTAATGACCTTCGTCTCCCATCTATGAAGGCCAACCAGAACCGAAGACTCTAGAGAAATACATAGACGAGATGCAGAAGGCCTTCACCTCTCTGCATGTTCCAGTGAATCGCCAGGTGGACATAGCGGCCTACTTTCTTCAGGGACCCGCGCATCGATGGTGGCAGACTGCTAGAGCCGAGCTGACGGCCCAGGCGAACTTTGACTTCCAGGCATTTCTAGTGGCCCTGAGAGCTAAATTTTATCCATCCTATCTACAGAAGAGGATGAGGAGTGAGTTCGAGCAGCTGAAGCAAGGGAGTCTTTCTGTTGCTGAGTACTACAATAAGTTCGTGGAGCTACTTGCTGTTATTGGAGAGGGAGCTTACGCCCCAAGATATCTGGTGGACAAATTCCATACCAGCTTGAACTTCAAGATCATGACTATGATCGGTTCCACCAGAGGGATGACCCTACAGGTATGGAATATGATTTAAATTTCTGGTACGCAAAGGTTTCTCCACTAACATATATTGTCACCACAGGAGTTAGCGGATGATGCGAATGACTGTGAGACCACCATTGCCTACCAGGACTCTGTGCTAGGCAAGAGGAAGGGGGATGGAGAAAGAGGAAATGGAGGGAACTTTTCCCAGAACTACGAGAGGAAGGGAAAGTTCTACAAGGGTAGGAACGAGAAGGCCATGGTCCCCTCATACACTAATGCTGAGCCACTCCGCTCCCAGCCATTTAAGGGTGAGATAAATTAGAAACTCCAAAGTGGTTACATTTTATTATCCAAATACTAACCTTGAAACTGAAACAGGGAACCAACTTGCGAGAAAGTTCTTCTGCAAGTGGTGCCAGAAGGACCACCCGGGCAAGGATTGTAAGGGCAACCTGGTGGACTGCCACCACTGCGGTAGGAAGGGGCACAAATCGTTCGAATGCTTCTTGAACCCGGATTCCAGGAACTACAAGCACCCCACCGGGAACCCTGCTAGAGCCCCAGTTGCTACTACTACTGGAGGAGGTCGAGGTGGCACAGGAGGTGCTGGACCATCTACCAGTCGCCCTGCCCAGAGTCATCCACCGAGGCCGGGACAGAACTACCCCAGAGGCGGGCAAGGCACCAATCCTTAACATGGTGGACCGCGTCGAGGCAGCAAGTGATGACCCGAGTTCACCTGGTGAGGACTATTTTCCTCATGAAGAGGCCTAGACCCTTAATTCTTTACATCCAGTTGTCTAGTTTTTCGTTGTCAATGTAAAAGGGATGAACTATAAACCCTTCATTTGTTTCGTTCCGAACCTTTCATTTCCAGTTGCGAACCTTGACTTATTTATTTAATGGCAATTGTTCTTCAGCTTTCGATATTTGCTTTCCTATTTTGCCCTATACCACACCCAACATCCCTTTTGAAGCCAAACCACACCTACTAGATAAGTGTGAGGTCTTGAGACCCGGGATGATCTTACTACGAGAGTACCTGACCCCGGCAGTCCAGTATGCATTGATCCTCAAGATCAGGGAGTTAGGTGTGAAGGAAAGAAATTTTTCACCCCTACCTTCAAGAATGGTTCAACCATGAAGGTGAAGATCATGTGCCTAGGTAAGAAGTGGAACCACACCACCAAGAGCTATGAAGAAGTGGAGGTGCCACCAATCCCAAAGGAACTGCAGACCATTATTAGAGCTGCAGTTAAGGCAGCATAAGAACTGGAGGATGAGCCCGTCCCAGACCTAACCTCAGACGTCTGCATCATCAATTTTTATGGAAAAGAAGGTAAGCTAGGGTTGCATCAAGATAAGGATGAATCCCTAGAATCCATCACCAAAGGAGTTCCAGTAGTGTCCATATCACTTGGAGACGATGCAGAGTTCCTCTTTGGTGATCAAAGGAGGATGGACCTTGCTACCAAGATCCTCCTGAAGTCGGGTGATGTACTGATCTTTGGTGGGGCAGCTAGACTCATCTACCATGGGGTGAAGAGAATCAAGCCCAACACAGCCCCCACACCCATTATTAACCAGACTCATTTGAAACCGGGTCGTCTAAACCTAACCTTTAGACAGACCTAGCCTTGTACTTTACAGTTTCAGCATTGTAAATTTAAGTTGCTCATGAAGCTTTCAATAAGAATGGAAATTCTAAGAACTTATTTCTTCGTGTAGGAGCTGGAAATTTAGAGGTCAGGCTGAATGTGTTGGACCAGGCTCAAGCAAAGAGCAATGGAACGGTCATCACAGGTATACCAATGACCTTGAACAACTACTTTGGAAGAGTTAACTAGAAACTTAAAACTTCACTCAATAATTGCAGGCACATTCCAAATTAATGGAGTGGAGGCTACCGTCCTGTTTGATTCTGGAGCCTCCCACTCCTTCATATCTCAAGCATTTCATACTAAGATAAATGCCCCCACAGAGGATATCCATGATTGCTCGTTTTGTTGCCATCCAGAGAGTTGATCAAATGCAGTAAACAGTGCAAGAATCTGAGCATGCACATCAAGGGAGCAGACTTTCTTCCGGATGCCATTGTCTTCCCTGGCATGGGATTTGACATAATTGTGGGCATGGACACGCTTCAGCGGTACAGAGGTAGACTACACTGCGCAGAGCATCGTCTCCTCTTGAAGTCAGCCACAGGGATCACAGTATCATACCGAATGCAGCCCAAGCAGCCGACTGTGAAGGTTGTATCAGCCTTATCCCTGATGAAGGAAGTGTCCAAGGGCGCGACTGCCTACTACTGTTATGCCCAGGATCTGAGGACGGATCCGAAGTTCAGGAGCGACGTTCCCATTGTGTCGGAGTACCCTGATGTTTTTCCAGAGGAGCTACCTGGACTACCACCGCGAGAGAGGGTTGAATTCAACATCGACCTCGTACCGGGCACGGGACCGATTGCTAAGGCTCCCTACCGGATGGGCCCTGCAGAGATGGTCGAGTTGAAGAAGCAGTTGCAGGAACTACTGGATAAGGGCTTCATCAGACCCAGCGTCTCACCTTGGGGCGCTCCTGTGCTGTTCGTCAAGAAGAAGGACGGGAGCATGAGACTGTGTATAGACTACAGAGAGCTGAACAATGTCACGATCAAAAACAAATACCCACTGCCCAGGATCGATGACTTGTTCGACCAGCTGAGGGGAGCAAAGGTGTTCTCTAAGATTGATCTGCGTTCCGGATATCACCAGATAGCTGTAGCTGAGCCAGACATTGAGAAGACAGCCTTCCGGACCAGATACGACCACTATGAGTTCACAGTGATGCCGTTTGGACTGACCAATGCACCGGCGAGATTTATGGATTTGATGCAGAGAGTCTTCCAAGCCCAGCTAGATAAGTCGGTAGTCGTATTCATAGACGACATTCTAGTCTTCTCCAAGAGCAAAGAGGAACATGAGCAGCATTTGAGGACAGTCTTGGAGACGCTGAGGGAGAAACAGTTATATGCCAAGTTCAGCAAGTGTGAATTTTGGCTGGACAAGGTGTCATTTCTTGGACACGTGATCTCAGCTGAGGGAGTTTCAGTAGACCCAGCTAAGATTGCAGGCAGTGAAGAGCTGGTATAGACCCCGCACGGTGACAGAGGTTAGGAGTTTCCTTGGGTTGGCTGGCTACTATAGACGCTTTGTGAAGGACTTCTCCAGGCTAGCCAAGCCCTTGACCTCCTTGATGAAGAAGAAAGACAGCCCGTTGTGTGGACAGAGGCTTGTGAGGTCTCCTTCCAGGCGCTGAAGGACGCCTTGACCACAGCTCCGGTGTGATTATCCCAGAGGGGAACGAGGGATACGAGGTATATTGCGATGCTTCAGGCAGAGGGATTGGTGGGGTACTGATGCAGCATGGCCGAGTAGTAACGTATGCTTCTAGACAGCTGAAGAAGCACAAAGAGAATTACCCACACACGACCTTGAGCTCCTCGCTATAGTCTTCGCCTTGAAGATCTGGTGACATTACTTGTATGGAGCCACAGTTCGGGTTATGACAGACCATAAGAGTCTGAAGTACATCTGGACTCAGAAGGAGCTGAATTTGAGAGACAGCGAAGATGGGTGGAGCTTCTGGCTGATTATGATATCAACCTTCAGTACACGGAAGGTAAAGGGAATGTCGTGGCAGACACTTTGAGAGCAGGAGAGTGTACTCACTCCTAGCTTTGACAGAGACGGCCACGATAGCTGAGGAGATTTACGCAGCCCAGGATAAGTTAAAGAATGTTCTGACAACGTCTACACCAAAAAAAAAAGAAGAAGGATAGGAATGCGAAGTAGCCAATGACTGCTTTGTTCCATCGTGAGCGCGCTGCCGCAATTGATCCTCCACGACACTCGTCTTTCCAGCCACAACAGGGCCATGCTGAGCCTGCACGACACTCATCTTTCCAGCCACAGCAGGATCATACTGACCCACCTCGTCACTCGTCATATCACCCACAGTAGCAGCCCATCATGGACCATCCTTTACCCAGTCATTCCATGATTCCGACCCAGTCGCCACACATACCTAGGAGAAGGATGCCTGAAGCTTCATCCTCTGCAAGTGATTGGTCATGTGCTGATCTGGCCCAGCTCCATAGCTCCAGTTACAAAATAGAGGGTCAGAGTAGCATTACGTGGGGCATGTGGGCATGCTACTGGTGGTAGCTATCATGACGTGTGGAGCATGCGGAGGCAATACTTCTGCTGGTGTAGCTATCATGACCACCCTCTGAATGTGGCCATTGACATAGATAGGAGGCGGAGGAGACACATGAGCCTACGATGGAGGATCTGTCATGGATATGATGAGCTCTGCTATCAGATGGGGTATAGATGAGGAGGAGGAGGCAGGAGACAGAATGAGGACAGGTCAGATCGTGTGAGAGGCCTAGGAGGGGAGAGTAGTCTACTAAGGAGTGAGATGAGGCCTAGTCGAGGAGGCTGTTAGCGCGACTAATGAAGCTACTTCGCTATACGTTATTCCCGCTTTCTGAGCTGAAGTGCCAGTACCCGGTGGTCACTACTGACTAGTGTCATCACCAGCTTCGGTGGGCATGTCGCCATTGACCTTTGGTCAATGACTAAGGTATACACTATCTTATCTTTCAGTTTGGCAAGTAGATTTAACTATTTCTTCATGCGTGTGTATAATTTGTGTTAATTGTCTAGGACCGGGGTGTTTTGGGATTTAAACCCCGAAGCCCTATAATCACGAACTGGCCATTTAGTGGGGTGCTTGCAAAAAGGCGAGAAATATGATTAGTACTCAGCGTTGGATCATCTGCTAGATGCCACATAAGGTTTCAACAACATGTCTTTGATCTCGGCCTTTGTGGAGAGGTGACAGCCGGACACCAATTCTTTCCATACGCCTTTTGGAGAGATGATGATCACACTTCATGATGTGTGGCAGATACTGAGGATCCCAATCGTTGGTCATCCGATTGTGGGGAATCCGTCAAACAGTGAGTGATAAGTGTGAAATTGACGTAGTTTTATAAGTACTAAATCCTTATTTTGTGTAACTTTTTACACACTTTCTCACACTTATTCTATGTTTTTCATGACTCTTACTTTGGTCAAGAACTGATGCCAATTTATATGATTAAATCAGGAAATGATGGTGGAATTGCATAGTTCTCCTCACGAGCTTTCCAACGCCGCAAACGGGGAACAAATCGGAGCTGAAACGAAGAATCTAAGGGCTATCAAGAGAACACTGGCGCTGAAAATAATTTAATAAAAAATAAAAAAAATATATATATATTAAAAAAATAAAAAAAAATCAAAAAGACTTCAAACATGTTCGCGTGAGTTTTGAAATTAAAAAAAAATCAAATCAAATCAAAAATTGAAAGCGTGCATTTCAAAAAAAAAAGAAAGAAAAGAAAAGTCAATAAGACGTACGCGTCAAGATTAGAAAAGAAAGAAAAAAAAAAATTCAAATGTGTGTTCACACGTGATTGTTTTGAAAAAAAAAATTCCAAACAAGCGCCGGGAGATTAGAAAAGAAGAAAAAAAAACTTTTTCATAGTCTGCTTTAGCATACTGCTTTTCAAAACAGAAGAAACAAAAATGACTGCGGCTCCAGCACGCGAAGCAGAAAAGGAGGAAGACTGTAGCAGTTTTCGGTGCCGTGTCTGACTGAAATCTCTCCCCCAGTTTACTCACCTACCAGCCTGTCTATTACCTTGTCTTTTTCTTCCTTTTTTCAGTCTATTTAAACCCAGCTCCATCTGCTTCAAAATCATCGATCAGCAGACAGACCAGACCCCCACACACCACATACTCCCCCACCATTTCTTTTTCTCATTCTCCATTTCCTTATCCCACGTACGCATACCACTCCATCTTTGTTTTATTTTCACTTCCACCACATATTCCATTTTATTTTCCATTTCCATCACAAACTTCCATCTATTTACACATTCTCCACAAATATTATCCAAATATTGCAATTTCTATCCCGGTATATTAAATAAAGGAGCAGCTTTAGGAATTCAATACAGATGATTTCTTTTACTCTCGTCTCTGCTTATTTATTTAATATGTCCGGCTAGATTATTTATACTCTGGGGAATAGTTATTATTAGTTTGTTTTAATTGTGCAATTTATTTTATCGGTTTAAATTAATTAAATTTGATACAATTAATGTTATTCTCTCGCATTTTAATAAATTACATGAGTTTATTAAATTGCTTTACGAAATCTATTTTGATCAGATCCGTGATAAATAGATAGGTCATATTAATTGTTTTATCTGTGAAAAAATTTATTCTGATTGAATAAATCTAGTATTTCAGATGCAAAACATATTCCCTTTTTTATTAGCCGTTTACATGTGTTTTGCTTGAGTTTATATCAAACCTTGCATGTTCTGGTAAACGAGGTCATTAGAATTTAGGATTTAAATCTGAAGACTTTAAAAGGAATTTTGCCAATTTATTCTTAATTAAACCGGTAGAATAGCATAATTAATCAAACGAGTAAAACCTGAACCCAGAGTCCGTTCTTTCCAATTTCACAAACCACTTTTAATATTTTGTTATTTTAATTATTAACTGTTATTTAATTTCTTGCTGTGTCTTTCATTTAAAATTTACAAACAAAAACAAAACCCCCCTTAATTACCAATTATCTAAGGCTAGACTTATTTTCCTCATGTCCCTCGGTTCGATACCTGGTTTCTCACAAACTCTACTACAATAACCGGGATTTTGCAACCCGACGGTCTTTTGATTTATTATTTTCTAGGATTATTTCTTAGTATTTAATAGGTCAAATTTCTCGTTTGCAAAATGGCGCCGTTGCCGAGGACTTGACTTTGTCTAGTCCCTAGCCTTGGTTATTTATTTATTTCATTACTATATTACTATATTTTGTTTTATAATTTTAGTTAATTTCTTTTCACTAGTTTTTTTCTTTTTCTAATTACTTTACGCCATAATTTCGAATTTAATTATTATTAGCCATTTTTGATATCTTTAATAATCTGTTGTTATTTTCTTAGTCTAAATTTAAAAGTTAGGCACATTCTCTCTCCATTCAAGGGTGTGCGGTGAATGCACAACACCAGATCTCAAGGGCCGCCCACTTACAACTTGGATCCAGAGATCGAACGCACATTACATCAAGCAAGAAGAACGCTAAATTTCAACATGGCAGAAAACCATAACCAGCTTGGAGGAGGTCCAGTCGCCCAATACACGATGGGGAGAATAAACAGACCGCCAGCCACACCCAGAAGAGGCCCAGTGGTTCTACCACACCTAACTGCAGAACTATTGGCAGACTGGCAAAAGGTAAAACCCTCCCATCAATCAAATGCTGTTCGTAATCACCCTGCAGGAACCTTTTCAGGTGCCGACCCAGCTGATGCACTAGACCACGTACACCGATTCCTAGTGCACTTGGACTCGCTTGGCTTATCGCAAGGCCTGGAAGAATATGCCAGACTGTGTCTGTTCCAGCACAGCCTATCAGGAGAAACTTCAAAATGGTTCCATCGACTACCACCAGGCATCATTACCACTTGGGAACAGATGACGGATAAGTTCTATGAGAAATACATCCCAATCTCCAAGACACGACAGATGATCGCCGATCTGACGACATTCAGACAGTTGGGTAGTGAGACAATATGCGAGGCATGGGACCGATTCAAAGAACTACTCTGCCAGTCCCCTCACCACGGTCAGAAAATCACCTCGTTGGCTCAAGGATTCTTCCAAGGGCTAAAAGATGAAAACAGAGGCGAGGTAAGAGCTGCTTTAGGAGGGAACCTGCTAGCGAAAAGCGGGGAAGATTTCATGGCAGCAATGGGAGTCCTACTGTGAGGAGCTACGCCAATGGAGCAACAGGGGGAAGAGTATTTTCAATAGGTCACAGTTCTACCCGAGCTCCAGATCCAGTGATGGAGCAGATAGCCGCCGAGTAAGCGCATCTAAAAACCACAATGGGGAGTATGGCGAAAATGCTCGAACAGCTCACCATGGGGCCAACCCCTAGGCAATCTGCCAAGAAGGTGTCTACAAGTTCCAATGAAGTCTACTGCTCTCAGTGCGAGGACGCACATGACTATGAGGATTGTCCAATGGTAGCCGAGATGAAGAAAATAGAGGAGGCCAACGTCATCGGACAGTTCAACAACAGACAACCCTGGGTGCAGAATCAGCACCAAAACCTCCGGTATGGGAATCCAAACAACGCGCTGAACTCGCACCAGATGCAACCTCAGCATGGAATTCAAGGAGCACCACCAGGATTTTCAAGACATCAATACAACGAGGCACGACCACAACAGTCTCAATTCCAGCAACCATCGCTGAACTCGAACAATGCCAAACTGCAAGAGATGGTAGACAAACTAATGGTGGCTCAAGAACAACAGTCTGTGGTTAACCAGAATCTGACATCTGGTTAGCAGAAATTGGAGCAGGCCATGGTACAAATGCAAGGAACAATGAGTCAGTTGACTCAATTCCTACTACAGCAAAGGCCTTCCGGCTCCCTACCTTCCCAAACAGATCCAAACCCCAAGGAGCAATTGTAGGTAGTAACAGTCTCAAATGCGGTGGCTGATGCAGATGAAGAGAACGTCGAAGAATTACATGCACTCACCCTATGAAGCGGAAGAAACCTGAACAAAGAGAAATAGGCAGAAAACCTACCTGATGAAGCCATCGAACCCCATTCTACTACGGTCGGTGCACCATCAGGGCAATCTGCCCCTCTTGAGGTAGATCATAAGGAGACCCAGGCTCCTGTTTCTTCCAACTCTAAATTAACTGTTGTAAATAATACTAAAGGAAAGACACTTACTCAAGATTTACCATTTCCAAACCGTCTCAAAGAGCGAGAGCTTGATGAGCAGTTTGGAAGATTTCTAGATGTCTTCCGAAAACTCACCATTAATATCCCTCTTATTGATGCCATCAAACAGATGCCTAATTATGCTAAATTCATCAAGGATCTGATCTCAAATAAGAGGAAGTACAAGGAGAAAGACATCGTTCAGCTGACTGAAACCTGTTCAGCAGCAATCCAGTAGAAGCTACCTCCAAAATGTGGCGATCCAGGCCAACCTATAATCCCGTGCTCTATTGGGGACATCGACTGTGGATACGGTCTTCGTGACCTAGGAGCAAGCATCAACCTCATGCCATACACGATGTTCAAGAAGTTGCATGCGGGTGAGCTGACTCCAATCCAATTCAATCTTCAATTGGCTGACAGGTCCTCAATAACACCTCGAGGAATGGTTGAAAACGTGGTCGTCGGGATAGGTAAGTTTTTCTTCCCTGCTGACTTTGTCATTTTGGATATGGATGAGGATGTTGAGGTACCACTGATTCTAGGTAGACCTTTCCTACGAACTGCTAAGACTGTCATAGATGTGGATAAGGGAAAAATTACCTTAAAATTTCATGAATAAGAGCTTAGCTTTGATATAAATAAAATGATGCGAAAGAACACCTCTTCTCATGATATATTTTCGTTGACCTAATAGAAGATTTACCTGACCTAGAGGATGACTATACCCCTGCTAGTAACAATGAACAAAATCCCCTGTTAGAATCATTGGATGTTTTAAGGCATATTTAAACTTGTCAATTGAAGACGACAAAGATAACCTAGAGGTAGCCTCAATCATTCAACAACTAAATCAAGGACGGGCATATTTTAGCTCAACTGTTTATCGTGTAGAAAAATTGGACCAGCCTATTCAAAAACCTGTACCGTCTATAGAAAAACCTCCAGTTTTAGAATTAAAATCACTTCCTGCTCATCTTAAATATGTTTTCTTGGGAGAGAATACCACTCTTCCAGTTATTATCTATGCATCTCTGTCTAACCTGCAAGAAACTAGACTACTGGAGATGCTCAAGAGACACAAGGGAGCCATGGGATGGTCAGTCGCTGACCTGAAGGGGATTAATCCAGGATTCTGCACTCACAGAATCTACATGGAAGATAGCTACAAATCAGTAAGACAACCCCAGCGAAGACTGAATCCCAACCTGAAGGAAGTGGTCAAAACAGAAGTACTGAAGCTTCTCGATGCAGGAATCATTTACCCAATCTCTGACAGCCCATGGGTTTCTCCAGTTCAAGTCGTACCCAAGAAAGGAGGAATCGTTGCTGTTCCGAATGAGAAGGGCGAGTTGGTACCCCAACGACAAACTACTGGATGGCGGATGTGCATCGACTACCGTCGACTTAACAACGCTACAAGGAAGGACCACTTCCCGCTTCCATTCATTGACCAGATGCTTGAGCGGCTAGCAGGCCAGGAGTACTACTGTTTCCTCGATGGCTACAATGGATACTTCCAAATTACAATAGCTCCAGAGGACCAAGATAAGACAACCTTCACCTGCCCATACGGCACATTTGCATACAGAAGGATGCCTTTCGGCCTCTGCAATGCTCCTGCAACTTTCCAACGGTGCATGATGGCGATATTTAACAACTTCATAGAGAAAAGCATTGAGGTATTCATGGACGATTTCTCAGTCTATGGGCAGAGCTATGAGATATGCTTGGAGCAACTAGATCAAATCCTTGGGCGCTGTGAGGAGACAAACTTAGTGCTCAATTGGGAGAAGTGCCATTTCATGGTACAAGAAGGGATTGTGCTCGGTCACAAGGTGTCAAAAGAAGGAATCCAAGTGGAAAAAGCCAAGGTGGAAGTGATAGAAAAATTACCTCCACCTGCTTCGGTGAGGGACGTCAGATCTTTCCTTGGTCACGCCGGGTTCTACAAGAGGTTCATTCAAGATTTCTCAAAGATAGCCAAACCTCTATCATACCTGCTGCAGAAGAATATTAAATTCCAATTCACTGATGAATGTATGACGGCCTTCCAAAACATAAAAGACAAACTCTGTTCCGCCCCGATTGTGATCCCTCCTGATTGATCCGTACCGTTCGAGATCATGACCGATGCAAGAGACTATGCCGTCGGTGCTGCACTATGCCAAAGGAAGGACAAAATTTTGAGAGTAATCACTTATGCTAGTAAAACTCTAATTGATGCGCAGAAGAATTATACCACCACAGAAAAGGAGTTACTTGCAGTAGTGTTTGCTCTAGACAAATTTAGATCATATCTGTTGGGGAGCAAGGTGATCATCCACACAGATCATTCGGCACTCAAATACCTCTTCCTCAAAAATGACTCCAAACCTCGACTGCTAAGATGGATTTTGCTTCTCCAAGAGTTTAACTTGGAGATTGTTGATAAGAAGGGGAAGCAAAATGGAGTTGCTGACCACCTCTTTAGACGCGACATCCCGGACGATGGAGTCCCAATTAATGAGTTCTTCCCTGACGAGACTGCATTCCAAATTGGGAAGGTACAAGAACCATGGTACGTCGATTTGGCGAATTATCTCGCTACAGGGTTAATTCCACATGATTATAGCTATAACCAGAAGAAGAAATTCCTTGCCGAAACTCGCCATTATTTATGGGAAGATCCATATCTTTTCCGAGTATGTGCTGACAGTCTAATACGAAGATGCCTTCCTGATGATGAAATCTCCAGCGTTATCAAATTCTGTCACTCCAGAGAGGCTGGAGGTCATCATGGCTCCCAAAGGACAACTGCCAAGGTTCTAGAATCCGGTTTTTATTGGCCTACCATTCATAAGGATTGTCGAACCTTCGTAGCACAATGTGATGAATGTCAGCGAATGGGCAATACCTCACGAAGACACGAGATGCCACAACAAGGGATCCTAGAGGTTGAGCTATTCGACTGCTGGGGTATAGATTTTATGGGCCCTTTTCCTTCTTCACAGGGTTACCGTCATATACTCGTGGCAGTTGATTATGTATCCAAATGGGTCGAGGCCATACCATGCCAGAATGCTGATTCAAAGACCGTGGTCAAGTTTATCAAAAAGCACATCTTCACTCGCTTCGGAGTTCCACGAGCAATTATCAGTGATGGGGGATCACATTTTTGCAACCGTTCATTCGATGCCTTGCTGGCTAAGTACGGAGTACGTCATAAGGTTGCACTACCGTATCACCCACAAACAAATGGACAAGCTGAAATATCCAATCGAGAGTTGAAGTGGATTCTCCAAAAGACAGTAAACTCTTCAAGGATGGACTGGTCTCTACGGTTAGATGACGCTCTCTGGGCCTAGAGGACAGCATTCAAGACACCCATCGGGATGTCTCCTTTTAGGCTGGTATATGGGAAATCTTGCCATCTACCTGTTGAGTTGGAGCATAAGGCGTACTGGGCACTTAAGGCCCTGAACTTTGACATACTTGCTGATGGTGAGAAACGCAAATTTCAGCTTTTAGAGCTTGAAGAACTAAGAGATCAAGCTTACAACAGTGCTCGAATCTACAAGGAGCGCACCAAGAAGCTCCACGATCAAATGATCCAGAAACGTGACTTCAAAGTTGGAGATTGGGTGCTCCTCTACAATTCCAGATTGAAGATCTTTCCAGGAAAGCTTAAATCTCACTGGGCAGGACCATTTAAGGTGGTAGGGGTTACTTCATTTGGAGCCTACGAACTGCAGAGCAAGAAGGGTGAAACCTTCAAAGTTAATGGGGCCCGTCTGAAGAGGTATACTTGTCCTGCTGATGTTTCTACTAACTTGCTTGGAGTTTCTATTGTCCAGGTACAACAGGATCTTTCTTCCCTGTTTCGGAGTCGGCGCCACCTAAAAAGAAGTCTCTCCCATGGCGGTTAAAACACAAATTCCGAAAGCTGCGCAACTTAGTTCTAGGAAGTTGTGGGACCCTTCCCCACTCCTCTTCCTCTCTTCCCTGAATCTGACTAATGAGTCTAGCTTGAGACTTTAAAGCGGAGCATCTTGGTGGGAGGCAACCCATTGTTTTGAGTTTTGTTTTGGATTTCTTTAGTTTAATTGTTTATTTCCTTTTATTTTTGGATTATGGTGTGTTCGTTGGTGCTATGCTTATTGCAAGAGCCTTGCTCCTATTTTTCTACTAATGATTTCGTCTGGATCCACTTGAGTTCTTCTGGCTTTGCAGATTATATTTCTCAACTTGCTTACTTTGTCGCTCAGCTGAACTCAAGTGTGGGGTAGGCCTTGCTACATACCGTGAGCGGACTCTGGGGAGTATTCTTACCTTTTCGTCTCTTGAATATTTTATATGCTCCCCTATGAACTGTTATATGTAATTTTGTTTCCCGTTGGATTGCTTGCACAATGTTAATTCTTCCTAAGCAATGAGGACATTGCTTCATTCTAAGTGTGGGGTGGGGTAAGCTCCTTCGCCGCTTGTTTTTGTGTGTCTTTGAGCTCTTTTCTCTTGCATTTGTTTAAGTCTTGCTGTGTTGCTCAACTTGGAAGGAAGCCATAGAGGAAGTATAATTGGTTAGCTGATCTTGGGTGCAAAATTTTTAAATTTTTCTAGTTTTAATTGATTAAAATAAAGTCTATGTTCTGTGAATGCTATAATGATTGAGAATACTCACCATCTGAACCCTGTTTTTAGCCTTGAGCCTTGGAATGTCTGGATTGAAATGGTTGGAAAAAGAACAAGGCAAGGTACTCCGCTGATCCTAAGCATGCTTAATTTTAATTCTGATCCAAAGTCGGGCCTCGTCCACTTGGTTATTAAGTCCTTTGGGGTACCTCATCACCTAGCTACCTAAGGTCCTTGTGATCTGGGATAGTTGACCCAAAGCCGTTACATGGGTGGAGAGAAAAGTCTGTGGTGAAAGAAATTAAAAGCGCTTAAAAAAATGTGCAATCACTGAGCTGAATGAAAATTTAATTCTCTTCAAGGATCAAGAGTATGTGGCATTGAAAGGTATGATGGAATAAGATTTTACTTCATGCCCCTTGTCGTTCTAATGGTTTGTGAATGAAAAAGGTGGATTGGCTCATTGCTAAAGGCGAGGTTCTTATGGTTTTGTTTCTCTATTGTTGACTTTGAATGACTTCTTGTTTTAGAAAAAAAAATGAATTACGCTTAATAAATTGAATTGCCCCCTTGATTGGTAAAACTAGTAGTGTCCTTCTTCTGTGCTCTTCCTTTTGAGCTGAGTTTCATTAGCTTGGCTTGGACTTGTGTTGAGAGTTTTGCTTGAGGACAAGCAAAAGGCTAAGTGTGGGAAACTTTTTCATAGTCTGCTTTAGCAGACTGCTTTTCAAAACAGAAGAAACAAAAATGATTGCGGCTCCAGCACGCGAAGCAGAAAAGGAGGAAGACTGTAGCAGTTTTCGGTGCCGCCGTCTGACTGAAATCTCTCCCCCAATTTACTCACCTACCAGCCTGTCTATTACCTTGTCTTTTTCTTCCTTTTTCAGTCTATTTAAACCCAGCTCCATCTGCTTCAAAATCATCGATCAGCAGACTAGACCCCCACACACCACATACTCCCCCACAATTTCTTTTTCTCATTCTCCATTTCCTTATCCCACGTACGCATACCACTCCATCTTTGTTTTATTTTCACTTCCACCACATATTCCATTTTATTTCCATTTCCATCACAAACTTCCATCTATTTACACATTCTCCACAAATATTATCCAAATATTGCAATTTCTATCCTGGTATATTAAAATAAAGGAGCAGCTTCAGGAATTCAATACAGATGATTTCTTTTACTCTCGTCTCTGCTTATTTATTAATATGTCCGGCTAGATTATTTATACTCTGGGGAATGGTTATTATTAGTTTGTTTTAATTGTGCAATTTATTTTACCGGTTTAAATTAATTAAAATTTGATACAATTAATGTTATTCTCTCGCATTTTAATAAATTACATGAGTTTATTAAATTGCTTTACGAAATCTATTTTAATCAGATCCGTGATAAATAGATAGGTCATATTAATTGTTTTATCTGTGGAAAATTTATTCTGATTGAATAAATCTAGTATTTCAGATGCAAAACATATTCCTTTTTTTATTTAGCCGTTTACATGTGTTTTGCTTGAGTTTATATCAAACCTTGCATGTTCTGGTAAACGGGGTCATTAGAATTTAGGATTTAAATCTGAAGACTTTAAAAGGAATTTTGCCAATTTATTCTTAATTAAACCGGTAGTAGAATAGCATAATTAATCAAACGAGTAAAACCTGAACCCAGAGTCCGTTCTTCCATTTTCACAAACCACTTTTAATATTTTGTTATTTTAATTATTAACTGTTATTTAATTTCTTGCTGTGTTTCATTTAAATTTACAAACAAAAACAAACCCCCTTTAATTACCAATTATCTAAGGCTAGACTTATTTTCCTCAAGTCCCTCGGTTCGATACCTGGTTTCTCACAAACTCTACTACAATAACTGGGATTTTTGCAACCCGACGGTCTTTTGATTTATTATTTTCTAGGATTATTTCTTAGTATTTAATAGGTCTAATTTCACGTTTGCAGATGTATGTACAGTTGGATGCTTAAGGATTGTTGGAGGTTTACTGTAACTCGGTATTTTTTGCTATCAGACCGCATTGTTTGTTTGGTTAAGGCCTAGTTAGTCATATGGGCGGCTAACGGCATGTATCACCTGCTACTTAGTTTGATTGTCCCGCTGCATTTATATTAGAGACCGAATTGATAAGGCGTTAATTAGGTGATTAGTGGTAGGGGTGTTATAGTGGCAGTTGCCTTCAGATGCTTAAAATCACAAATCCCCAAGGATTTGAGGTGATCTGAGTAAGGATTTTCTAGGCAATCAATAATGATTCTTATTTGCTCATCTTCACTGGGCCGGTCTAACATCTGTCCCACCTTATCTCTCCATCTGGTAATGAATTCCATTACTGTCTCATGATTTCTTGGTCTCATCGTTTCCAAGTCTCTCCGGGTGATTCCCAGATGGGTGTTGTAACTGTACTATTCCACAAATGTCTGATAGACTTCCTTTAATTTCTTTCTGGAGAAGTCCAGCCTCGACACCCATGTCTGAGCAGTCCTTCTAGATAACTAGGAAAACAAATGATTTTCATCTCATCGTCCAAACCATGTATAGTCATGACTCTGTCAAATTGAGCAAGATGATGTCTAGGATCTCCCTTCCCAGCATATTTGGAGATTTCTGGCAATTTCATATTCTCAGGTAACTTAGAGTTTGGCTTCAGTCAGAAATTAAGGAAACCCAGCATCTTTGCTCGCTCTCCGAGCTGCATCTCTTCTAGTAACTCTTCCTTAGGGATTTCTTCCATTGACCATAGTCAATTGGAAGGTGCTCAATAGGTGGGGCTTGATTATCGCCATGAATCAAATGGTTAGACGTGTGTGGTAGCAGTTGGGTATGGGGTATTGCTTCCTCGAAATGGATAGCGTGTCCTAGGGTGGTGTGCTAGTATGGTCTCATCTACATGGCGTTAGGGAGTGGCGAGTTGGGGTAAAAGGTCTCAGGTGGCTTGGCCCGACTGAGATTGGCAGTTTGGGCAGTGATTCCAGTAGGTGGGAATGGTGGTAATTTGGGGAAAGTAGTTGGCTTGGTTGTGGTTGTGGTCAGAATTGGTGGTGGCATGGGGGCTCTGGATAACAAATCAGTTGCTTGAAACGTTGTGGGATGAATGCTGGTATGCTCATTCTTTGATTGCGGTGTGAGATTGAATATAGAGTTTTGGGTGAATCTGAGCTTTGGTGTATCGTCGATGTAATCATCTTCAACATCAGTAAAGTATGGATCTTTCCCCTTGCTCGTTCTTTCTCTGCGCAACTACTCCTTCAACTGGTCGATCGTCTGCCTTATTAATTTTTCATTTTTTAGCGACTGCTCCAGCATGCGGTACAGAATATTCCGATCAGGAAGGTTTACAGCACTGCCACTGGCCCCTACAGCTACACTTACACTTGCTTCAGCAGCTGAGACGACCGTGGTATTTTCTGGAGCACTGGGATTCATCAGACTTGGGTCCATAGTATCTGATGAGGCTTCAGTCATGGTGTCACTGGCCAGCCTGCCTCTAGAGTCTCTTTTCCAAAGTCAAGTAATGTTGGAAGACTGGGCCGGAATCAGACTAAAAAATCTTAACGATCTGCTGTCAATGGTACTGTACTATGGAATAGCACATAGATGATTAGTATGATTTCACATTTTGAAAGAAGGTAAAAAAGGGAGAAGGTCGTCCCCATGATTTGTGTAAAACGTTTTGCAAAAGTAGGTTTTCTATAATACTTGATTGTGAAGAAAAAAAATGCGCACGAGCCTAGTTTTCATTTCCAAATAAAAGTCATACTTCATTACTTAACTGCGATTGCATGTGTTTGGGAAAGGAAGTTACATTCAGAACCATAGGGGGAAAACGTTATGTCAGTTAATAGTCATTACATAACCGAATTCTATAATAAGGGGAATGAGGAATTACATCCGAATTCAAAAGGGTGAATCACACCCAGATAACTTAAACAGTATTTACATAACCGGATCTGATAGTAAAAGGGGATGGGGAATTACATCCGAATTTCAAAAGGGGATTACATCCGCTAGTCATAAAACTACTACTAAATAGCAAGCGAAGGGCAAATCAATCGATGATTTTCTTTCGTTTCGAATCTTCCTGCTCTTTCTTCCTTAACTGGTTCTTTGTCAGCGCAGGTTGCAAGTTCACAGTAATTGAGAGGGTAGGGTCTTGATTAGTTACTGGGTGATTGAGGGAGTATGGGTACTTCTCTGTGCGATCCACTCGCCTCTCCAGCCAACTTTTATAAGAGTCGCTCAAATGAAGGTTTGTGTCTCACTCGTCAAAGACGACCCATTTGACCCCTGTGTCATATGCTCGGGTTATATGATTAATCGTTGCGTCTGTAAAGCAGAGATCCTTGAACTTTGACACCTCTACTCCTGGGATAGTCTACTCACGTCTGAACTGTCGCATCAGCCTAAGTGGGAAGATGGTGATGAAGCGGTATAGACCGATTAGGACCAAAGCATTATGTTCCGCTGATATAATAGTTCCTCCTTGGACATCCCAATCATTGAGCACCCAAAGGATGTAGGAATGGTAACGAACATCTCTAAAGAAGGCTCTTCATCCCTCTTTTGGCTTCTCAACTTTCTTCCTAGTGGTCAGAAAGGTTCCCATGTTTACTGTCTCAAATTTTGATAAGTCTGACACCCTCAAATGGTCGAAAAGCCAAATTTGTAGTAGTAATGCACTTCCTATGAAGAATATCTCATGGGCATTTGTTTCCTTCCAACGGTCTAATCCACTGGCTATTTCGGCTATCATATAGGTCCCGCTGCAGAGCCCATCTTCGTAGGCTTTAGACAAATAAATGATCTTGGGGTTCATTCTCAGACTACCCGGCTGGAAGAGATGTAACCCCATGAAAAAAGATCCAACACGCGTCTCTGGGTCCTTAGTGGGCGATACGGCTTGCAAAAACGATCAAGGAGCTCTTTTAAACTCAGACTCATGCCACCAAAATTTTCCACTTCTGTAATGTCTACCCCAAGAAATTTTGTTGCAAAAGCTGGCGTCTTCTTTCGGTCAACCGGTATACGGGGCATCCTTTGATGAGGTTTGATTTTCAAAAAAGCATCTGCTTCAGCTGGTAGCGTAGGCAACTCCTCGATAGCGAATCGGTAGAGGTGATCTTCTGGGTCCCAATGCGTGACCGATTCGTATAATGCCTCATAATCAATGTTTTGCCTGATGCCAAAATGATCCAGGCTTAAAAAGAGGTGTTCTCCGATGTCCTTCATTCCCGTACATCGACTCTTCAAATTGATGGCAAACTCTACTTCTTGAGCAAGCTCTTGCTGATAAAGGGCAATACGGGCTTGCTCTCTTGCTGATCCCTCCTTTCTTTGTTGTTCTAATATGTCTCTTTGTTTCTTCCTCTCTCCTGGAACTGGTACTAGCCAGTTCATCATGGTTATTCCCTGCAAAACCAAGGTAGAGGAAAAGAGAAAACATCGGAAAAGAAAGTGGTGTATAAGATTCGGGAAGTGCAATTATGTAATGTGAATATGGCTGATATTTCAGAGATAAAAACGAAGAGAAGAACTTTCTTTGAAAACAGTAAGAGTTTTAACTGGCCTTTGAAAAAAAAACATTTTCCTTGGAAAACCTTTCAAAATGCGTTTTCAAAAAAATGATTTCACAAGGTATTACGAAAAAATCTACGGGCGCCATTGAAAGAAAGATTCCGAACGAGGTTTTGAAAACATGATTTTTGCTTAAAAGGGGTTGCGCACATGTGTAGAGCATAACGAAAATCACGGCTATGTTTGATGTGGAGCTGTAAGTGTTCATGTTGGGATAATCACTTTCCAGGTCGATTATGATTCCGTCTCACCGGGGGAACCGTCATCCCTTCACTGTCATCTCTCAGGGTTTTTCTCTGCTATGCCTCTTGCGAGACACGTTATAAAGAAGGCCCCTCATCGAGTGAGTAAGTTCAAAAGGTTAGGATACTCGAAATGATAAGGAAATATACGCCACGACCAGTGATCATCCGACAACATGTTCACTTTTCGGGAAACTCGGGGAAGTACTGCATGGGAACGGGTCTCCCATCGTCTACAAGATAAGGGTGTGTCTAAAGTCTGAATTATTCGCTGACTACGCTATGTCATGTATGGTATCCGTAAATACGGGATCCACTATGAATTTGTAGCGCGACATTGGGCTTTAAAGACACCCATGGTGTAGAGGAATCATGGAGAACTGAGCCCATGCAATCTTCAGGGTATGGCATAAGGGTGGTCAGACAGTCGTCATAAAAGGGGGTGACTACCCATAAGCCCATCTTAGACACCGGATAAGGCAGCTGGACACTGAAGGCTCATGGCTCACTATATGCTGGCTTAGACTCAGGTAATGGAGGATATTTTTGGATCATGAGCTTCAAGGTGTTAGTCGGAGACCATACCGCCTCGTGGGTCAGTTCCCTTAGAGAAGGACCCAGCTCATGAGGAATCAACCGTGGACCATGGGGATCCCGTGACATCGTGGATAAAACGGGTGACACAGAGGAATGCATGTCCTGAGCTGCCCACCTAATGCACCCCACAATCATAACATGTAAATAAAGCAGAGAAGTTAGCACCAACCTATTTACTAAGTGTTTTGTCTTGAGATTAGTGATTCCAGATTGGTTGTTTATTAACCTAAACGGAAATTAGCTTCATTCAGTCCTAAGTGTCTCTTTCTAATCGTGAGCTAATTATTAACCCAATTGTTGTAATGTTTGCTAAGGATCTAACAAATCCTATATGTCCTCAATAGATACACACTCTAAGCGTGGAGTAGAATAATCCTAGTGCCTTGAAATGAATCTCTTGAAGGTTTTGAAATAAGTGGGGAAGTCCTGATAATTTTGAATGAAGTTCAGTCTTCCTTGACTAAGTTTATGAGAAAAACTTACTCAAGTTTTCCCCAGCAGAGTCGCCATTCTATGGAGGGTGATTTTTCGGTATGAGGGGGGTCTATCTAAATACGGTATGACTAAAAAGCCTAGATCCTAGAAACTGCCATTCTGTGGAGGGTGAGAACCCGTTATTCTGGCATCCCTCAAATACCTACTAAATCGTCCGTCTTTCCCAAAAATCATAAAAGGGAGTGCAAGCGTGCACTACACCCACTCTCCATGGGCTCCATGCGGACTTATGCGATAAGGGCGGAAATTGACTAGAGTCACCACCTAGTTTGACCTAAGGAACTAGGAAGGGAGGATAAGGGTTCTAAAAACCGTTGGTTGACTCTAAATTTGTTGCCCATGGATAGGACTAATTTGGTCATTTGTAGGGATTTTGTGTGGGTTCGCACTGGGTTACACCCTTTAGAAGTGGCAACGACCATGACTTTGGATTGGTGCCCGAGGAAACCTCGGTCTCCAATTGTCAGGATTGCCTTTTTTTCAAAACCTTTTTCGAGAGATTCAATTAAGAGCCAAAGGATAGGATTGAGTGTGGACTGAGGAATAGATGATTTCGAAGAGTTTGTAGAAGTAGACTGGTCTTGAAATGTCGATTGGCGGGGTTTGTTTGAGTGCTGAGAAGTTTTGATTGTTTGAGGGTTTTGAGAGTGTTCAAGATGCTTGAAGTTTTAAGGAGTAAAAGGGGATTTTGGTCATTTTTGTGAAGTTGAGGGGTGTTCGGATCATTTGGTGAAGTTAAGGAGTTTTTCCGGGTTTGTGAAGTTCAACTTTTGTAGTGGTCAATTTTTTGAGGTGTCTTGGGAAGTCAAAGGTGTTGAAGAAAAGTTCAAATTTTCCAGATGATGGAGTATGGAAGAGGATATTTGGTTTACAGGTGTTCAGGTTTTTGAAGTTGTTTCAGGTTTAAGATGGCTAAGGTTGTTCGGGAGCATTCGGGAATTGGAGGTCCTATGTGACTTAGAGTTTGTACAGAGAAGGATTAAGAAGTGTTTATGTGACTTGAGGTTCTAATGGGAGGGTTGGATTGGTTTATTCTTAATTGTCTCTCTTAAAGTTTTTTTAAAACCGAAAAATCATTTTTGTTGTAAAAGGGCGGATAATACCGAGGGATTACCCTATGTACCCCCTCGAACACGACACTTAATTAATGGTAAGTGCCGAGGCTCGAAAGATGGGGCAATGAATTTATGTCAAAAAATAGGATTTAGAGAGAAACATCATGAATGAAATGTTCTCCGTTAAACCCTAATAACGTCTCTATCTCCTGGGTTTTAAAACATTAAAAACTGAAAACATTGAAATCGAGTGGAAGGGAGTTAGAAGATTCTAAAATCGTGGCTGCAGCTAGGAAAGTTGTTACTTCCCTAGCACCCTGCCTTGTAAAAATCTAGGCTACAATTACCGGAGGTTTGTCACCCTAATTCCCAGCCTAAAGAGATCCAGACTGCGACAAGGGAGATGACGACCCCAGTGCCCCGCCTCGGATTTTTATTTTGGAAGGGAGACAAGTGATGTCTAACTAAGAAGAAAACATTTTGAAAGTGTTACACATTTCTTGTTCCCCATAGACAATTTATTTGAAAGCTGACTTTTTGATAAAAGGTTTGAAGTTGTTCGGAATCTTGGAAAAGAAACACTGATTTTGAGAAATGTTTTAGGAGAAAGCTTTCTGTATATATGTGAGAAGAACTTTCTGCGCTTTGAGAAAAGTATTCTGTGATGTGAGAAGAGTTTTTCCTTTAAAATTCCACAAAATGATTTCTTTGAAAACTTGATGAAATTTGAATAAAATAATGGTTTGAAATTCTTTTTGGTTTTTTGAGTTTGAATGAAATTTACAAGCTGAGTGTGGATTGGATGAACTTGGATTTGAATTGAATTGGGCTTGAATTGGACTGGGTCAGATGAACTGGGTTTAGATTTGGCTTAAATGAATTGGTTTTGGATTGGATTGGAGTTCGGTTTGGATTGAGGTTGAGTTTGAATTGGATTGAGGTTCAGGCTTGACTTAGATTGAAGTTCGGGCTGGGTCATAGTTGGGTCAAGGTCAACGTTTGGGCAAGGTCAAAGTTTTGGGTCATGGCTTGATTCTTGTGAACTTGGTTTGATTTTTGTGGGCTTGGTTTTGATTTTTGTGGACTTGGTTAGGTTTTTGTGGACTTGGTTGGGTTTTGTGGACTTGGTTGGGTTTTTGTGGACTTGGTTATGTCAAAGTCAAAGGTTTGGTCAACTCGGGCTTGTTCAAAGTTTCGGGTCAAACTTGGGTTGGGAGTTGGTCAAGGTTTGGGTCAAAGTCAATATTTGAGTCAAAGTTTCTGGACAAGGTCAAAGCTATTGGTCAAGGTCAACGGGTCAAGTCAAGGTTCGGGTCAAACCGTTGAACTTGGATTATTCTTCTGGACTTAGGCTACTTTGAATTATTTTTGTAAATTTTGGTTTTGGGTCGGTTTGGGTTTTCTATGGACTTGGCCCTTTTTTGTGAACTTGGTCTTTTTGTGGATTTAGGCCTATTTGTGGCATTGGGGTGGGCTTATGGATTGAAGTTGGACCAATTTTGGGCTTGGACCAGGATGAAGGTGGATTTGGGCTTCGGGTTAGGGGCCGGGTTTGATGGGTTTGAGCTTCAGGTTTTGAGGGCTTGGGCTTCAGGTTTTGGGCCAAGTTTGATGGATTTGGGCTTCGGGTTTGGGACCGGGTTTGATGGATTTGGGCTTCGGATTTGGGGCCGGGTTTGATGGATTTGGGCTTCAGGTTTTGAGGGCTTGGGCTTCAGGTTTTGGGCCGAGTTTGATGGTTTTGGTATCGGGTTTGGGGCCGGGTTTGATGGGTCTGGGCTTCAAGTTTTGAGGGCTTGGGCTTCAAGTTTTAGGCCGAGTTTGATGGATTTGGGCTACGGGTTTGGGGCCGGGTTTGATGGATTTGGGCTTCGGGTTTGGGGCCGGGTCTGATGGATTTGGGCTTCAGGTTTTGAGGGCTTGGGCTTCAGGTTTTGGTACGAGTTTGATGGATTTGGGCTTCGGGTTTGGGCCTCGGGTTTTGGGCCGGGTCGAATTTTGGTGATGGACCAGTTTAGGCTGAGGCAAAGGCTTCTGGGCCCATTCAGATAACAAAGCTAGGCCAAATCTTGTGAATCAGATCCGGTCCATGGGCCAAATCAAATTAAGGGCCGGGTTTAAGGCTTGGCTTCGAATTGGGCTAGAACCAGAGTTTTTTTTTTGTGAAATCAAAATAGAATGAGGAGGTTTGGAATATAAAATCTGATGAAGAAGATAGAGAGACAATTCTGACTTTTGTGAGATGATTTTTATTGAAATGAGGACAAGGGAAATGATGTCTAAATCTGGACAAGATGGAATAATAAGATTTATTAATCAATAATCTTGATTATGGGTGTGTTGAGGGTAAAAGAGGATTCCACCCACATAAAACGAATAAGAGACCCGCTAAGCATGTGGTGGTTTCACATCCTAAACCCTTCTAAGCTAGCCTTAAGGGCTTGTTTTTTTAAGTTTTTACTCTTATATACATATAACGGTGGTTTGAGTGTTTTATGAAGTTATAGGAGATTATTGCCCCACGAAATGAATGAGAGACCCGTTAGGTGTGGAGCGATAATGCATCCAAAACTTTTCTGTCAGTTTAAAAGGTCCTAAGGGTGATAACTAAGGATTAAATAAAGTAAAATAAGTCAGACAGTGAATTGAAATTTCAGAAGAAGGAAATCAAACATAAAGCATGGATATATATAGAATGACCAAGGCATGAGTGAAATACAGATCATAAACGAGAGAAAAAAAAAGCAAGCATGAAGTTATCGGATCATGAACATTACAACAGGTTATGCGCACGGTTTACTGGTGGAATCAGAGGAAGCCCTTTTCTTAAACAAGATTCAAACAGTATCTAGATAAGCACACTTAAAAGGTAATCAAATCAAAATTAGCTCAAGACTTTTATCGGACTCT
Source organism: Limonium bicolor (assembly GCA_023374045.1). Taxonomy (NCBI): domain Eukaryota; kingdom Viridiplantae; phylum Streptophyta; class Magnoliopsida; order Caryophyllales; family Plumbaginaceae; genus Limonium; species Limonium bicolor. The sequence goes on along the minus strand of CM041780.1, from coordinate 198,186,530 downwards.
TAACATGAAACCAGTTTCTTTTTTCTTTCTTTTTTTACTGCACAGTAGAAGAGGAGATTTTAAGCTGGACATGTTATCCTTACTGAATGATTATCTAACTGCACAGTTCTAGTTTACTGGGCAATGACCTCCTAATGAGATGCCGAATATCAGTGAGAGAACGTGAGTTCATTGTGGGATAAGTGAAGTAAACTCCTAATCGTTTTTATGTTTATTAACTGATAAGCAGAACTCACAACTACAATTCCATCTGAACTAAGCAGAATGGCACGACAGATAAGCTATGAGAAAATTTTAAGCCTAAGATTTTCAGTCCATTTTGTAACAATCTACCTACCCATACAAGATTTCAAAAAAGAAAGAAGGGACTAATAGATCAATTCTTCATACATTTCAAACCAGAAAGTGATCATACTGATTAACAATTTCAGATGCAAAACAATACTCAAACTGCAGATGCAAGTATCAAGAATCAGAATGTACAGATGATCTTAACAATAAAAAGGGTTAGAATATGGTACCAAATAAGAGCATGCATAGTCCCTGTGAATATCTCAAAATGAAAACCAAGATCATTAAGGCATTAGTCTTTAACATATGGACAGAGAAATCGAATGTTCAAATTTGAACAAACAGCCTCAAACCTGCATATTACTGAAGAGGATGAGATTAAATCCCACCTTAGAGGAATACAGTCTAACAAACATATAAAATGTAAATAGCATAAAAGATTAGTTTCGGGTTTATTTCGGGTTGTGACAGCAGGAATAAACCACTGGATAAATCCAACAAAATGGGTCAGACACAGTGGGTAAAAGAAAATGAGAACCATGACTGGAGAGTGACCAGTCTATAATGCTTGCATATTGCTACCAGTTTGCTCGGTATTCGAATTATGATACGGTAATAAGTAGATAACCAGAATTGCAACTGGAGGAGGACCAGTTTGCCTTGTTATAGAACATGGATAAGGGAGCATAAACTAATACGAACTCCACTAGTCTACTCAGAGTCACTACCATGAGTACCAAGAACAAGCGGGCAACAAAACTCGGAATAATCAGAGTGGCGTGAGTATATCCGAGATATAATGAGGAATGCCAAGAACAAGTGAAACCTCCAAAAACTCAAGCCCTTTTTATTCTTTTAGCAGAACCGCAAAATCAGAAGTTTTAGGGTGTGCAAATGAAAGGAACGGGAAGATCATTAACATAGACACTACGTGAAATGATACCGAGATACTGACTCGCATGATGCTCTAGTTCTCTGTTCGTGGACTGCTTTGTCCATACCAGTTTAGGAGCGTTTCAAACATTCAAAACTGGAAAATGCGAGGGGTATAAAGCCGCACCCTGTAACCCATGTTTCCCAAAACAGAAGCATAAGAAATCGAGATTCAGAGCTCTAGTTTTGGAATATGGACGAAACAAAAACCGAAACGAATGGAAAATGAAACAGAAGGAGAAATGGGCGTAGAGGTTAACTCTTTCTTCAGAAACAAATTTCTGACCGAGTTTGGTTTGTCCCTTACCATCATTGGAATGTTTCTTCGGTGAGGACTTATTTGCTTAGGAAAAATGGAGATTGATGAAAATAACAACAAAAGTAAAAAAAAATGGAGCGACCTTCTGTGAAAAACTAAGAAGCACCACTTACTCTGCTCTTAGAATCGAAGACGACAGGGACGATGATAGGGGGAGATGTTTTAGGTGAGAGACGGTGATGATGTCGAGCACCGAAGGGTGGTGATTTCTATCAATGATGATTCAAAGAAGAATAGAGAAAGCAGGAAGAAGGTGAGTGATTCCTGGTGCTGGTTTTTTTTCGTGTTTCTCGGATTTGAGTGAGGAAGAGCAAAAGCATAGAGAATCAGAATAATGGGGATTGGTGTCTGTTGATCAGAAAAATGTGGTGATACTGTAGGTTTTTTGAGAGTTTAATAATGGGGGAGTAGACAGATGTTAAACTAGGGTTTTCTAGACAATTGTGGGCTTAATTTGACAATGGGTTGCCAAAAAAAGAAGGGACATGCCCGGTCAGATTCGGCCATGTTCAGTCCAAGTGGGAGCAAGGCCTTTGATTCCTACAAAAATATAAAACGAGTTTAGTCTCCCCCGAGACTCAAACCCACGACCTCTAGCGTACCCCTTGCATGTTTCTACCGGTTAAGCTATGGCGGAATTCGGTAAATGAAACGAGGAAATAAAACAAGAATCAAGCTGCGAGCAGAATGAAAACAAAAAAACCTTCTGCTCATATCAATCATTGAACCCGAGACTAATGGGCTGTAAGACAAGTATCCCAACCAGTTGTACTAGGTCGAATCTCAGTATACTCGTGAGAGAAATAATACAAGAGCTCTAATTTCGACTGGATAACTCTTCTAAAGAACTACGAATCCAAAAGAAAGTATGCGACAAAATATGAGAAGATTAATCTAATGGCATGAAATTATGGAATACAATTAAAAATAAGATTCAAAACGTGATGAGATATAAATAAAAAGAATAGCACATGTACATGAAATAATGAAAAATAATGCCCGTGTAATGGAGATAAAATGCATAAAATAAATAGATAAAATCATAGTAGTAAAAGTCACAGAAAATGATAGAAATGGTGATAATTAAAAATAATAAGAAAATCTAAGGGAAATAGATAGAATAAAATAGGAATCAACCGAGTACATAAAATAATGCAACGTAATAACAAAACAATGGAATAATTTAAAACAAAAGCAACAAGATAAGTATACAAAATGAAATAGGTTAAAATGGATTACAATAAAAAGCTCATGCTCCTTTTCCATAGGAATGTGAGATTTAAATGCCAAGAAAAAAGAAACTCATTTGATTGAAAACGGGGACGACCATCCTATTTTTTAAAAACAAGTTAATTATTATTATTTTTTTGTTATTACATATAACGGGTGAGAATTTTGGTGTCTACACGCGAGAGCGGTGAACACATTGATTCCAAGAAGAGGGAAGTCATCAGTGTTGTCTGAAAATACATCTCTTTCAGAACTACTAATGTTGTGAAGCTTGAGCACATAGTAATTGCCAAGCGATAATTGGAACAAAGTGAAACACTTTATGTGTATGACGTGAAGTAGGAATTAAATAACGCTCAAGGAGATAAAGAATAATACATTCTGTAATCAGACAAGTAAACGGCGAACCATAATACATATGGTAGAAATACATGAGCAGAAGCTAATGTAATAGCGGATGCCATGGAAACCACAACCGTGGAAATATGAACATGGTGCATAGCAAGTGACCAGTGTATGTGAATAATCACATGATGGAGATAGAGATGATAAATAGAGATGGTAGACAGACCGGGCCGGGCAACAAACCAGGAGTCTACACCATATTATAAATGACCTCACAGAGGGGGCAATGCTCATTCCTATTGCAGTTGCATAAGGAACTGGAAGCAAATCCTTGATGAATCAAATTGATAAGCGAGTACCCAATTGATGAATAATCAACCATATTGGATACGGAAGTGTTGTAAACACCACAATGAACATGGCACAAGCCAGTTAAGCGAAAACTTAGAAACAAACCATGCGGCCTAAGGCTAAAGAAGCACGAAGGGTGTGGAACACACCAACAATCACAAGATGTGAATCCCATTGGAATAAAGCGGAAGGAGACTCATGGAAGTCATAAGGACTGATGCATAGAAAATGCAAGGTCATACAACTAAAGAACACTTGTACAGAACCAGATAAGTGGGCATAATGCAGAAGCCACTAACAATAGAGGAAGCACTACATACTAAGTAGTGGCTCAACACTGCACGTCGGAAGAACAAGTAAATAATCACAGAAGTACACAACAGTATGTACAATGGATCTCCAAGAGATGGAAAGAAAATCTGAAGCTCATTGAGTTAGCGAACGGTAAGAAATACCACGCTTGATTGATAAACCTTATTCTCAAGATAAAAAAAGAGATAAAAAGGGTAATGTATAACACATTAAGAATAACAAGAAGGGTGAACAAACCCCAAGTTATCAGGGTCGCACAACAGAGCTAGTGGGCCCAGAATTGTAAGGTTTAATACTCCTAGCGAATGAATGGCTAATTATCAATGACTTAAAGCCTCTTAGGCTAGAACCGAACCGGTTAAGAGTTGAACAACTTTGATAGAAATTCTTGATCCAGGGACTAACCGGTAATATGGTTAAGACCCTTTGATCAAGGAACATTGTATGATAGACCGCATGGAAGCTGAAATACTCCATGACGGTTGAATGCCTTCGACCAATGTCCAATTTGACACATGGTAGATTACATGTGCGTAATCCCTTTTAAGAGGGGTAGAGCGAAAACAGCAAAGTGTATGTTTGACGTGATAAGCGCGTAAACTACAATGCGCATAACGCAAAAAAATTTATTTTGATGATTGGTACTTATGTTACATAAACATTTGTATTCACTCATTGTGTAAAATATGGTTATTTATGAGATTAGAAGTGGAAAGAAGTAGAGAAACTCCAGGGGAAAGAGAACCCCGATTAGTAATAGTGTGAGATATGAGCCGGTATGGAACCGGTGTTAAGAAATGAGTATGTCGGGAGATATGTTGAGTATAAATCGGTATGAAACCGATGTTTAACCTAGTGGGAATTGAGTCCCCTAGGTGACTTGATTAGATTTTACTTGTGAAGAATTGGAGAATAGAAAACGAATTGGAGTTATAATATGTATTGAATTTCTTAGGTAAAGTATTTGGAGATAACTTGAAATACCCCGAACTTAAATATGGTGATTAAATTATTATAATATGATATTTAAAGGCCTAATAGTGCCTAAGTAATTTTGGTTAGGAAAATAAATCCAAAAGAAATGAAGAAACGTTTAAAAAGCGAAAAACGCTAAACTAAGCGTTATATAACCATAGGAGGTACGAGATCTCGGTTAGAGTATTATGTGGATTCCTAAGGCTTATTCATACCTATTTAGTATACGGGAATGATTCCCGAAGAAAACAGATCCAAATATTGTGTTAAAACGCTAATAAAGCTTTAGCGCACGTTTTTCGAGGAAACCCGAAAACGTGACTTTGAGTGGTCAAATGAACCCGTAAAAATTATAGTTCATTAAATAACTATAAATAAACATTAATGGAAGTTTAAGAACCATTAAAATTAAATAAACGAGTAAATTCCGGAAAACGGGGCCGGTTAGTGAATAGTGCTAAAACCGGGTAAATTAACGAGCGTTTTCTGTAAAAGACAAAAAACACCCCAGCACATATACATGTGGGGGGCCGGTTTTAGAGAGTAAGTCAGCCTCTCACACACACAATAAACAAGTAAAGAAAGAAAGAAAAGAAAAAGAAGGGAAAAAATAAGAAAGGTACAAAAGTAGCTTTAGTTTTCTCTCTCCTCTATTTTTCCCCTCTCTCTCATGTTGCTTTCCTACTCCCCCTCCAGATTCCTCTCTTCTCCTTCCTCTGGCTGGGTGATTTTGAAGCTTCCAAAATAAGCTCCAATGGCTTCCTCTCTTCTTCTTCATGCTCTAGCTTCATTAAAGCTCCAATCACAAAAAATAAGTACATATTCTTCATCTCCTCATCATTCTATATCATTCTCTCTTTTCAAAATCCAAAAATGAGGAAGTCCATCTCCATGAGTTTTCCCCATTTGAAAGAGAAAATGGTACCAAATCGAAGCTTGGAGTCTCCTCTCTCCATTAAGGTAAAATTTTCCATGAAAAACTCATGTTTCCTCCATTTCTTAGTGTGGCTGATTTTAGCCTCTAATGGAGCTCTATTTTTCTCTCTATTTTGAGCACCATTCCAACCTTCCAATGGTGGTGGGATCACCTTCTTGAATCAAGGGTTAAAACCCCTCTTAAAAGACTCCAAAGGTAAACCCTAGATTTGGTGTTTTTTAGCTCTTTCAATGAATTATTATGATTCCAATGGTTATTATTTTAATTACCTTATTTTGTATTCTTGGATGATGGGAATGGAGTTTGGAAACTCAATTGCCCACTTGATCTAATTTGAAAAAGGAAGGGCAAGAGGAGATTGGAAAAAGAAGAAGGAATTATGAGCTTTAAGGTAAGAAAAACCTTCTTGATGCTAATTTAATGCATTAGAATGTTGGTAAAGGATAAAGTAATGAATGAACCCAAAATTTTGTTTTAGGAATGTAGTTGATGGAAGTTTAAGAGAATTTGTGAATTGATGTTTGGATTGAAGGCCTTAGAGCCAAGTAATTTAAGTATGTGTATTGGTATTGTTGTTTGAGGAAGTATTGATAAATTATGATTGCTTTGAGTGCTGGTAGGACCTTGTATGGTGTGGCTAGTTTAAGAATGATTTTGGTGAGAATAAATGGATTTGGATATGTTAGATTTGTAGCAAACTATGGCAAAATGTTAGTAGAAAATAAGCATTTTGGATGACTTGGTGAATGGGAGAACCAAGGTGTGTATTGGGTTGAGTAGAGATGTTTAGTAACCATGGAATGGTAGTTGGAGGATGAGAGAAAGGGTGTAAAATATGTAGCAAGAAGTGTTGAAGTGTATTGGAGAAACTAGGAAAGAACTAGTGTGCAAGACTTAGGAAAATGGAGATTTTACTTGGGTGAATAGTGCATTTGTTTAGGAGCGAATTTGGATGGTAAAATGGAGTTAGGACAAAGTGCAAAACGCAAAGAGAGGTGTAGGAATGCACAAGTGTGCAAAATGTAACAGTAAGAATGGAAATTGGTAGAAGTTGAGCAAGAAGTTGAGTAAGGATTGAACCAATGTTTTGAAGAGGTTTAGAGCATGTTTTAGGGTGCTTAAACATGTATTAGCATGTGGAAAGATTAGGAATGATTAGAGGTGAATTAGGGGTTGAAAACTGGTGAATAACTGTAAATTTGGACAGTTCCAGGGGTGGTCCGGTTTTGCAAATCGGTACACAAACCCGGACCATAGCAAAAACACGCCAGAAGATCATCCCAGGGGGTGGTCCGGGTTTGTAAACCCGGACACAAACCCGACCACATGTAAAACTAGCCAGAAACGGATTTCAGTGTTTGGTCCGGGTTTGTAACCCCGAACACAACCTGGACCAGTCTAAATTGTAACAGAATGTGTTTTAAGGTGTCCTAATCATGGGGAATTGATTAGGGATGGTTTTTATGTTGTTAAGGCCTTGTTTGGTGATATTTAAAGGTCCTAATAAGTGTAAACAAGTGTAAGAATGAGTGGGAAGTAAGGACATAGTTTGACATTAGTAAAACTAAGTATAACGGGATAACGGGGAAGTACGGGAGTAGTAATTATCTACGTATCGTATGAACATAGTATTAATAACAATGTTTGAAACATTACCAATGGAACAAGTGTGAACCAAGGAATGTGAGAACACATGGTAAAGCTAACCCCGGTGAAAGGTATGATTTTCTCATGCCCCGTATGCTAACCGAACTACATTGATTTGTGTGCTTGTATGCCGGCTAATCAATATTAAAGCATGAAAATGGTTTTGTGCCTTTCATTGTATGTCTTGCTGTATGATGTATGAGCTAATCCTTCTTGATTGAATGTGTGGCCTAGCTTAGCGTATATACCGACTCATAGATGAGTCTTATTGAATAGTGACCCGTAGTAAGGGTCGTGATGCGAATTAACGAAAACGTGGAAACGCACCAAAACTAACGAACCAAGAAACGATAACGTAGACCAATGAACTCACTAGAATGTGAGAGAGTGTACGGGACTAGTAACCTCCCGATAACGGTAAGAGAACCAAAATGAATAATCAACAAAACAATAAATGGTGGATGTATAAGTAGCCTCTATTAGAGGAATTGATGATGGTGCAAGACATAAATCATGAGAGTAGTAACAACTGATTAGGGATCTCCAAACCCCTTGGAAAAATTAGTCGACCCACATTGAGAGGACCCGATTAATGTAAACAATGTCCCGAACATGAGAGTATTCAATACATTGGGAAACCCTTAAATCTGAGAATACTAGACGTTGGTAATTCCCTAAGCTAGTGGAGGTTATCGAGAGAGATACTTCTAGGCTAATCCATGAGATTGTAAGATACTCCGAGAGAGGAGTGTTGGGAATTTGAGTAGTCCGATAAATCGGACATTTGAGTATTTGGGGAGCTAAGTGTATAGCTCCGCTTGTATTGTAAGCCCGTGGCGAGTCTTGTGTATGACTCTGCCCAGAGGCTATGAGTAATGAGTATTGTGAAATGAGTATGTACAAGTAAGTAATGATTATCGAGTAATGAGTAAGTAAGAGTAAGTAAAGAGTATTGAGTAAGGAGTAAGGAGTAAGTACGAGTATGGTACCGAGTATTGAGTATATGTAAGTATGAGTGATGCAATGGGTATTGAGTGATGAGTAAGTACTAGTATAGTAACGAGTATTGAGCAAGCACGAGTAAGTAATGAGTAAGGTAATGAGTGTAGTGTGAATAAAGCAACAAGTAAGTAGGACTAAGTTTGGTGTAAGACTTAAGAACCTGAACGGGGAGAAAGAGAGCATCCGATTAAACCGGATGAATGAATAACTAACATGAATGGTTGACTAACGAATTGTCTTCCCTAGTAAGTATTGAATCTTGTACATGTATGTAAGTAATGATGCTTGTATTGTCGTAGTATTAGTATGTATGTATGCATGTAAAACGAACTCCATGTATATTCGACCAAAAGCAGTCGGCATACCCCGGTTAGCACGCGGGGTATGCAAATTTCATATGTAGCAATTTGTTGAGCCCCTAGGGGCACCGTTTTTATTTACAGGTACTTCGAAGCCGACCACCGTTCGAGAGTGTAGGACGGGGCTGCTATGTAAGCATGGGGAGTTGAGTAATGGGAACTGTATTTGTATAGTAATTCGAATTTGTAGTTCAAAATGTATCGGTAGTTTGAGGATTGTAGTAGACTCGGTATAATATTGTATTGGAGTTTGTATTTGAATTATGGTATGGAATGGAGAGTAATGTATTGTGTAGAGTACTCGGTATATTCAAGTCATCAGACCGATAGTATGTAGTATTGTAACTGGCCTTGTTAGTCACGTGGGTGACTAACGACATTGTACACCCGCCGTTGTGTATGTAATATCCGCTGCGAAGGTAAGCATTTGTACAGTAATGACGGGTTTTGTGGTAGGGTGTTACAAAAAGTGGTATCAGAGCGATACTTCGCTCTGATGGATGAAATACCTAGTTTAGCATACTACCGAGTTAGGAATTAGAAACTTAGGGCTAAGGGTTGAGTGTTAGCGTGTGAGGTACGCTAGATAGGAACTTCCGTGTGAACCAGAAACCTACTACAACCATACCCGCCCTCCGCAACCCACGGTATTAAGTTGGGAGAAAAACGCCAGATAGATGGAAAAACCTCTCACACTCGGGTAAAACCCGATCTGGCAATTGCAAAAATAAACCTTTTAAGAAAGGAACCTATCATACGGTTGATTCCGAGAACCGGAAATCCCGGAGACGGTTCCCGTTGGAACAACAACAACCACATTTAATGATTGTAGATCGAAGATCCTAAACACAGGATAATGGAATTTATGGCATCATGGGGCGACGTGCCTTGCAGTCGCGAGAACCATGAGTAGCCAGCAAGAAGAGGAGCACAACCGCGCAATGAAGCGAGGAAGATAGAGTAACAATCCCGAGACAAGAGAGTCTACGGATTGTAATACTTGATAATACCAACAACGGTATACAAACCAACTAAGGAATTAGTTGAGGTTGGACTAACACCGAGCCTACACGCCAAGAGGCTGTAATAACCGAACAACATAGTTCAGATGACAACAAAAGTATTCATAAAGTATACACCTATAGGACTACAACGTGGTTCCTAAGGATAATTCAAGTCTCGTTAACCACAGTGATGGTGTGAGACACCCGGATTGATGACAACCATGTCAAGTACGCTGGAAAATGACTCAGGAGATTGATCACCAAGGTCAAAAGATCAAAGGAAGATCTAATAAGATATCAAATATGGATGGAAACGATACCGTAACCGGTATACGTTAACCGAAAAACAACACCTACCCGCGCACTTGCCCATGGCAAGTGTAGTAGAGGCAAGACAGTTGGAAGATTTTTGACAACCAACCGGCACTACTAAAGTACCACCGAGAAGAGTGAAGAAACATCGGATCACCAATCCAAAAAAAAATTTGAAACAATGAAACCTTGGAAAGGCCTAACGGCCCAACCATGGTAGTAAGAATACCAGTCAGCGAGAAGCTGGACTTGGTCAAGACCTCAGACATGGCAACGCCATGAAGAATTTCTTTTAACACCGAACTGTTATTTTAAAACCACAAACCCTTCTTTTAAACCGTGGATTTTTTTAAAACCAAAGCGAAGGAATTACGGTGGGTATCATAGAATGATACAAGAGGAGTTGACAATAGAATACTTCACCTAGGCGTGTGACGAGCACTACGAGTGTACCCAAATACGGGATGTGGGACGACCGCACTCCGAAGAAGCTTGCGGGCTTGACAGATACTCAGGTAAGTGGTAACGTACCAACAAGGTACCCCACGTATGTATACATGCAGTGTATGGAACACGGGAAGTAGTCAACTCCGTTCTACGGACCATAAGTAAATTCAAACCAGAACAGTTGGATACCTCAAACGAGCAAGGGGAACTCAGATAAGCTTACAAGCTAAGGAGTCAAGAACTCACTCTAGGAGGATATTAAGAGTTAAAAGTGCGAGAAGCACTGAATAAAGACATTGGATATGTCTCGAAGATATTGAAGTAAAGTATGATAACTGGAAGGAATACTTAGTCTAAACACTGTAAGGCAAATGCCTAACATTAACACATCAGTGTTCAAAGAACGGGATGGAATTCCAGGACAACTACCACGAACACATAGGTGATCATATAAGGTACCAGAAAATACCAGTCATCACCGAAGAGGATATCAAACCGATTAAGAGTATATAAGAGAAGAACCCATGGTCCACCCTAAGACCGGGAGACTTTATAACCCTCAACGGGATAACTCAGACCTAGAACCGCAAGATAAGATAACAAATTGGACATACTCATAAATATCAGCCAGATGTAATGGCATAATCAACAACACCCAGGAGCGATCCTTGAAGGGTGTCGGAAGCCTGATAGAAACACAAGAGCTATAATGGACACTCGGTTAGAACACCGAAGGGATCCCACTTACTAGGGGATACCCTAAATTAACAATGACAACAATCAACATTAAATTACTTACCTCCACACCAATTGATGGTATAAGGAGAAGCAAAGCTTGTAAACCGCCTGAGATGAGCCGAGCTCTAGGCAATGTGGCTAGTACGCCATAAACCTATTACAGGACACAACCCAATAGTTGAAAAAACCAATGTGAACGATATGAAGAGTGCCAAGAACGGCACTAGTGAGATGGTCAAATAACTAACGAGCAAGAATACCCCTCGTTATTGTGGTACCGCAAGAGCGGTGAACATACAGATCCCAAGAAGAGGATACCATCAATAAATGTCTGAAAATATATCCCTTTCAGAACTACTAATGTAGTGAAGCTGAGCATACAATTATTGCCAAGCGAAGTAGAATAAGCTTCAATAGCAATTGTTGACAACCAAGGAGTAACTGGTTCAGAAGGAACACGATATGTGGGAACGTAAAGTATAAGTAAATATCGCTCAAGGAGCCCAGAAAGTATAAACGCTGAACCATGGTATAAATAGTGGAAATGCATGAGCTGAAGCTAGCAACAGCGGATGCCATGTAAACCGATACTGTAGAATCAGTAAAAACATGGTGCACAGCAGGCGACTAATATATGTGAATAATCACCCAATGCTATAGAGTTGTTAAATACGAGATGGCAGAGACACCGGGCAACAAGCCAGGAGTCTGCACCAAATGATGAAGCACTTCACAAAGAAGTAATGTTCATTCCTATTTCAATCACATGAGAGATTTACTGCCAAGGGTTTACGCCTCTGCACACTGTAGGACTGAGTGTTTTGGTATTGCACTTGTGCAGTTAATGATCTAGTGAGATATCTAGGAATATGGAAAAATATCAATCGTGGTAAATCTTTCCTTTCACCAACGAACATGGCACAAGCCAGTAAGCAAAAGCTTATAAACAAATTGTGCAGCCTAAGGCCAAAGAAGCACGAAGAGTGTGAAACACACCAACAATCACAAGAGGTGAATTCCATAGGAATAAAAAGTGAAAGGAGACTTAAGAAAGTCACAAGGACCGACGCATAGAAATGCAAGGTCATACAAGTAAATAACACTTGTACCGAACCAGAGAAACTGGCATAATTCAGAAGCTACTAACAACAGAGGAAGCACTACAACTAAGTAGTGGCTCAACCTCAACCGACATTAAGTCAGAGGAACCAAGTGAATGATCACTATAATATACAACAGTATGTATATAGATTTCCAAAGAGCTAGGTATAAATCTAAAACTATTTGAGTTCACATATGGTAAGAACTACCACGCTTGATTGAATAAACCTTATTCCCACAACAAAAAGGGATAAAAAGGTGATGTGTAGCACATTAAGGATAACGAGAAGGGCGAACAAACCCCAAGTTATCAGGTTTGCGCAGCAGAAGCTAGTGGGCCCAGAATTCTAAGGGAAACACACCTAGTGAATGAATGGTTAGTTATCAACGCCTTGAAGCCTCCAAGGCTTGAACCGAACCCGTTAAGAGTTAAAAATAACTCCGATGGAAATTCTTGATGCAGGGACTAACCGGTAATACGGTTAAGACCCATTAATCAAGGAACATTGTATAATAGACCGCATGGAAGCTAAACCACTCCATGACGGCTGAATGCCTTCAACCAATGTTCAACATTGACACATGGTAGATTACGTGGGCGTAATCCCTTTTAAGGGGGTAGAGAGAAAACCACGAAGTGTAAGTTTTACGTGACAAGTGCGTAAACTACAATGCGCATAACGCAAAAGTATTTTATTTGATGATTGATACTTATGTTACATAAACATTGGTATTCACTCATCGTGTAATTGTGGTTATTTGGGAAATAAGAATAGGAATGGAGTAGAGAAAATCCAGGGGAATGAGAACCCTGATTGGTAATAGTATAAGGAATGAGTGCATATTGGAGACTTGAGGAGTATAAATCGGTATGGAACCGATGTATTTGGTGAGTATAAATCGGTATGGAACCGATGTATTTGATGAGTTTAAATTGGAGGATAGAAATTAATTGGATATTATACCCTTGAATTTCTTAAGTATAGTAGTTGGAGATGATGTAGTAATAATTGATGAGATGATTAGTAAGTGAGTAAGTGAATTCTAGAAATTGGAAAATGTATGTGTGTGATTATGAGTAGCAAGATTAAAAAGATAGAAAACGAAACAATGTTTGACGATTTGCCTGTTTGAATTGAGGTGGGAGGTGGAACTTGATTTGCTAGCGATCAATGGGAAATGAACACCAAATTGGGGTGGAAGGATAGTTCAACACCAATGTTGATCATATTGGGGTTGAAGGACTCTTGAAGCTCCCTATAAGTGGTCACAGTAATAACACTAGTAATAGGTATAATCATCATAAATGGGATTTGGGAGATGTATGCAAGTTTTCAAAATGAATTCACAAAACTAATTTGGTACAATGTTTTCTTCAAACTTGAGAATGAGGATCGGTTTTGAAATTGCTCCCACGGGCGCTAGTGGATCTTCCATGACTAGGCACGGGTATCCGTTGAAACCATGGAGGTGAAGCTAGTTTTGAGTCAGTGGAAGTGATGATTAGTTTTGAAACCACTACATCGTTCGTGCGGCGGTCCTAAGTGGCCGGTTAGGTGCGGTGACAGTGTGTGTTTTGTATTTTTCCAAGGGCACTGGGGCAGCGTAGTCCCGAAGTAAGTATGAGTAAAGTGCCTGAGGATCTTTATATATCCAAATGAATTTGATCAGAACCAAAGGATCGTGGTCAGAAAGCGTAAGTGCCATTAGTCATGATGGCCGTGAACCAGAAAGTGTAAGTGTTCAAACGTGACCGGTACCGGAGGGATCACTCGACATGGGAGAGGATGATACCTCATTTATCTGCGGACGGACCCCATGGAGAGTTTGTAACGGATATTTTTTATTGCTATGCATGCAGTGACATGCTGTTTGGATGTGTAGTATACATCGAGTCAGACATTTGGAGTCTGACATGTTATATGTAGAGGTCATAACCTTATCATAGAGTATTTATAAGAGTAACAATATTAGATTCACCAACTTTGAGGGCAAAGTTCTTTAAGGGGGGTAGATTGAAATCCCCCGTACTTAAATATGGTGATTAAATTATTCTAATATGATATTTAAGGGCCTAATAGTGCCTAAGTAATTTTGGTAAGGAAAATAAATCCAAAAGAAATGAAGAACGTTTAAAAAGCAAAAAACGCTAAACTAAGCGTTATATAACCATAGGAGGTACGAGACCACGGTTAGAGTATTATGTGGATTCCTAAGGCTTATTCATGCCTAATTAGTATACGGGAATGATAAACGGATCCGAATAATGTGTTAAAGCGCTAATAAAGCTTTAGCGCACGTTTTTTGAGGAAACCCGAAAACGTGACTTTGAGTGGTCAAATGAACCCGTAAAAATTATAGTTTGTCAAATATAAATAAACATTAATGGAAGTTTAAGAACTATTAAAATTAAAGAAACGGACAAATTCCGGAAAACGGGCCCGGTTAGTGAATAGTGCTAAAACCGGGTAAATTAACAAGCGTTTTCTGTAAAAGACAAAAAACGCCCTAGCACATATACATGTGGGGGGCCGGTTTTAGAGAGTAATTTAGCCTCTCACACACACACAATAAACAATTAAGAAAGAAAGAAAGAAAAAAAAAAGAAGGGAAAAGTAAGAAAGGTACAAAATTAGCTTTAGTTTTCTTTCTCCTCTATTTTTCCCCTCTCTCTCACGTTGCTTTCCTCCTCCCCCTCCTGATTCCTCTCTTCTCCTTCCTCTGGCTGGGCGATTTTGAAGCTCCCAAAATAAGCTCCAATGGCTTCCTCTCTTCTTCATCATGCTCTAGCTTCATTAAAGCTCCAATCACAAAAATAAGTACATATTCTTCATCTCCTCATCATTCTCTATCATTCTCTCTTTTCAAAATCCAAAAATGAGGCAGTCCATCTCCATGGGTTTTGCCCATTTTAAGAGAAAATGGTACCAAATCGAAGCTTGGAGTCTCCTCTCTCCATTAAGGTAAAAATTTCCATGAAAAACTCATGTTTCCTCCATTTCTTATAGTGGTAGATTTTAGCCTCTAATGGAGCTCTATTTTTCTCTCTCTTTTGAACACCATTCCAACCTTCCAATGGTGGTGGGATCACCTTCTTGAATCAAGGGTTAAAACCTCTCTTAAAAGACTCCAAAGGTAAACCCTAGATTTGGTGTTTTTAAGCATTTCAATGAATTAGAATTATTTCAAGGGTTAGTATTTTCATTACACTTAATTTGTATTCCTTAGATGATGGGAATGGAGTTTGGCAACTCCATTGCCCACTTCACCGAATTTGAAAAGAGGAAGAGCAAGAGGAGATTGGAAAAGAAAGAAGGAATTATGAGCTTAAGGTAAGAAAAACCATCTTGATGCTAATTTAATGCATTAGAATGTTGGTAAAGGGTAAAGTAATGAATGAGGCCAAAATGTTGTATTAGGAATGTAGTTGATGGAAGTTTAAGAGAATTTATGAATTGATGTTTGGATTGAAGGCCTTATAGCCAAGTAATTTAAGTATGTGTATTGGTATTGTTGTTTGAGGAAGTATTGATAAATTATGATTGCTTTGAGTGCTGGTAGGACCCTCGTATGGGTGTGGCTAGTTTAGGAATGATTTTGGTGAAAATGAATGGATTTGGATATGTTAGATTTGTAGGCAAACTATGGCAAAATGTTAGTAGAAAATAAGCATTTTCGATGACTTGGTGAATGGGAGAACCAAGGTGTGTATTGGGTTGAGTAGAGATGTTTAGTAACCATGGAATGGTAGTTGGAGGATGAGAATAAAGGGTGCAAAAATCTATAGCAAGAAGTGTTGAAATGTATTGGAGAAACTAAGAAAGAACTAGTGTGCAAGACTTAGGAAAATGGAGATTTGACTTGGGTGTAGATAGTGCATATGTGTAGGAATGAATTTGGATGGTAAATGGAGTTAGGACAAAGTGCAAAATGCAAAGAGAAGTGTAGGAATGCACAAGTGTGCAAAATGTAACAGTAAGAATGGAAATTGGTAAAAGTTGAGTAAGGATTGAACCAATGTTTTGAAGAGGTTTAGAGCATGTGTTTAGGGTGCTTAAACATGAAGGAAGCATGTTGAAAGATTAGGAAATGATTAGAGGTGAATTAGGGGTTGAAAACTAGTGAAAAACTGTAAATTTTGACAGTTCCACGAGTGGTCCGGGTTTGCAAATCGGTACACAAACCCGGACCATAGCAAAAACACGGCAGAAGATCATCCCAGGGGGTGGTCCGGGTTTGTAAACCCGGATACAAACCCGGACCACATGTAAAACTAGCCAGAAACAGATTTCAGTGTTTGGTGGTCCGGGTTTGTCACCACGGACACAAACCCGGACCAGGCTAAAAATGTAACAAAATGTGTTTTAAGGTGTCCTAATGATGGGGAATTGATTAGGGATGGTTTTAGATGTTGTTAAGGCCTTGTTTGGTGATATTTAAAGGTCCTAATAAGTGTAAACAAGTGTAAGAAATGAGTGGGAAGTAAGGACATAGTTTGACATTAGTAAAACTAAGTATAACGGGATAACGGGGAAGTACGGGAGTAGTAATTATCTACGTATCGTATGAACATAGTATTAATAACAATGTTTGAAACATTACCAATGGAACAAGTGTGAACCAAGGAACGTGAGAACACATGGTAAAGCTAACCCCGGTGAAAGGTATGATTTTCTCATGCCCCGTATGCTAACCGAACTACATTGATTTGTGTGCTTGTATGCCGGCTAATCAAGATTAAAGCATGAAAATGGTTTTGTGCCTTTCATTGTATGTCTTGCTGTATGATGTATGAGCTAACCCTTCTTGATTGAATGTGTGGCCTAGCTTAGCGTATATACCGACTCATAGATGAGTCTTATTGAATAGTGACCCGTAGTAAGGGTCGTGATGCGAATTAACGAAAACATGGAAACGCACCAAAACTAACGAACCAAGAAACGATAACGTAGACCAATGAACTCACTAGAATGTGAGAGAGTGTACGGGACTAGTAACCTCCCGATAACGGTAAGAGAACCGAAATGAATAATCCACAAAACAATAAATGGTAGAAGTATGTATAAGTAGCCTCTATTAGAGGAATTGATGATGGTGCAAGACATAAATCATGAGAGTAGTAACGAATGATGAGGGATCTCCAAACCCCTTGGAAAAATTAGTCGACCCACATTGAGAGGACCCGATTAATGTAAACAATGTCCCGAACATGAGAGTATTCGATACGTTGGGGAAACCCTTAATTTGAGAATACTAGACGTTGGTAATTCCCTAAGCTAGTGGAGGTTATCGAGAGAGATACTTCTAGGCTAATCCATGAGATTGTAAGATACTCCGAGAGAGGAGTGTTGGGAATTTGAGTAGTCTAGTAAAACGGACATTTGAGTATTTGGGGAGCTAAGTGTATAGCTCCGCTTGTATTGTAAGCCCGGAGGCGAGTCTTGTGTATGACTCTGCCCAGAGGCTATGAGTAATGAGTATTGTGTAATAAGTATGTACAAGTAAGTAATGAGTATCGAGTAATGAGTATGTACGAGTAAGTAAAGAGTATTGAGTAAGGAGTAAGTACGAGTATGGTACCGAGTATTGAGTAATATGTAAGTATGAGTGATGCAATGGGTATTGAGTGATGAGTAAGTACTAGTATAGTAACGAGTATTGAGCAAGCACGAGTAAGTAATGAGTAAGGTAATGAGTGTAGTGTGAGTAAAGCAACAAGTAAGTAGGACTAAGTTTGGTGTAAGACTTAAGAGCCCGAACGGGGAGAAAAAGAGCATCCGATTAAACCGGATGAATGAATAACTAACATGAATGGTTGACTAACGAATTGTCTTCCCTAGTAAGTATTGAATCCTGTACATGTATGTAAGTAATGATGCTTGTATGGTCATAGTATTAGTATGTATGTATGCATGTAAAACGAACTCCATGTATATTCGACCAAAAGTAGTCGGCATACCCCGGTTAGCACGCGGGGTATGCGAATTTCATATGCAGCAATTTGCTGAGCCCCTAGGGGCACCGTTTTTATTTACAGGTACTTCGAAGCCGACCACCGTTCGAGAGTGTAGGACGGGGCTGCTATGTAAGCATGGGTAGTTGAGTAATGGGAACTGTATTTGTATTGTAATTCGAAATTGTAGTCCAAAATGTATCGGTAGTTTGAGGATTGTAGTAGACTCGGTATAATATTGTATTGGAGTTTGTATTTGAATTATGGTATGGAATGAAGAGTAATGTATTGTGTAGAGTACTCGGTATATTCAAGTCATCAGACCGATAGTATGTAGTATTGTAACTGGCCTTGTTAGTCACGTGGGTGACTAACGGCATTACACCCGCCGTTGTGTATGTAATATCCACTGCGAAGGTAAGCATTTGCACAGTAATGACGGGATTAGCGGTAGGGGTGTTACATAACTTGAGTAATAATCGAAGTGGTGACTAATGTGTAAGGAAAAGAATTATAGAAATTGAAAAATGTATTGTTGTATGATTATGACTAGAAATTAAAAAAGATAGAAGATGAAATAATGATTAACTATTTGATTGTGTGAATTGAGGTGGGAGATGGAACTTGATTTGCTAGGGATCAATGGAAACCGAACACAAATTGGGTTGGAAGGATAGTTCAACACTGATGCTGATCACATCAGGGTCGAATGACTCCTGAAGCTCCCTATAAGTGGTCACAAGTAATAACACTAGTAATAGGTGTAATTACCACAAATTGGAATTTGGAGTTGTATTGAGTTTTCAAAATGAATTTCCAAACTGATTTTGGCACAAATGATTTTCTTCTAACTTGAGAATGAGGACTGGTTTTGAAACCGCTCCCACGGGCGCTAGTTGAACCTTCTCATGGCTAGGGACCGGTATCGGGTTGAACCTGGGAAGTAAGGCTAGTGTGTGAGCCGGTGGGAGTGATGATTAGTTTTGAAACCACTACAACGGACAAGCAACGGTACTAAGTAACCGGTAGGACGTTTGTAGTGTGTGTTTTGTATTTTTCCAAGGGCAGCGGGACGTAGAGAAGTCATGTGTTAGTGTGGTTGACCAGTGGGTGCCTGAGGATATCTAGATGTGTAAATGAATTTGATCAGAACTAAAGGACCGTAGGGCCAAAGAGCGTAAGTGCCCAAATTCATGATGGTCGTGAACCCAAAAGCGTAAGTGTTCAAACGTGACCGGTACCTGAGGGAACACTCGATATGGGGTAGGACTGGTGTGCCTTCTTTATCTTCGGATTGACCCCATGGAGAGTTTGATAACGGATATTTTTTATTGCTATGCATGCAGTGACATGCTGTTTGGATGTATGCTATACATCGAGTCAGACTTTTGAAGTCTGGCAGGTTATACAGAGGTTATAACCCTAGCATAGAATACCTAAGTGACTAACGATATTAGATGCACCAACTTTGAGGGCAAATTTCTTTAAGGGGGTAGATTGAAATACCCCGAACTTAATTAGGGTGATTAAATTACTCTAATACGATATTTTGAGGGCCTAATAGTGCCTAAAGAATATTGGTGAAGAAAATAAAGCCAAAAGAAAATAGAAAACGCTTTAAAAGCGTAAATTGTAATAACGAGTGTTACGCAACCATAGGAGGTATATGACCTCGGTTAGAGTCCTAGATGGATTCTTAAGGCTTAATTATGCCTAAATAATTTGTGGGAACAATTCATGAAGAAAACGGATCCAAATAATGGGTTAAAACGCTAACGGAGCCTTAAAGCACGTTTTTCGAGAAAACCTAAAAACGTGAACTTAAGTGATTAAAGAGACCCGTAAAAATTATGGTTGACTAAATAACTATAATTAAACATTAATGGAAGCCTAATAACCATTAAAATTAATTAAACGAGAAAATTCCGGAAAACGGGTTCCGGTTAGTGAATAGTGCAAAAATGAGAACTTGTGGCGTATTAGTTGTAATACGAACAAAATAACCTCCCACTTTGTTAATAAAAATCAGTAACCCATTTGTGTGTGTGTTTGGGTTACGAATTATACAGCCCTCTCCCAACTTCTATGTGTATTAGTTAGTAAAAAGTACAAAAAGTAAAAAGGTACTCTCTCTCCTCTCATTTCTCTTTTCCCTCTTCTCTCTCCTATTCTTTCCTCCTCCAGCCGGCTGCCTCTCCTCCTCTCCCCCATTGCTTCTAATTTTGAATCTTTTCCCATGGCAGCCCATATATCTTCTCATGCGCTAGCCACCTCCATGCTCCAAATGAAAAATAAATCACATATTTGAACTCCCCTCCCCGAGCTCTACATTCCTCTCTTTTCAAAATCCCAAATGGAGAAAGTTTACCTCCATGGGTATACCCCATTGGTGGAGATAATGGCATTTTTATGGATCTTGGAATCTCTTCTTTCTTCTAAGGTAAAAAGTTCCAAGAGAAACCTCATTTTCTTCATCTTTTGTCTTGGCCGATTTTCACCCCTTTTGATACCTTGTTCTTTCCTTGTTTAAGTTATTCTTCAAGTCTCCAATGGTGGTTTGGGAGCTCCTCTTTGATTCTTGACCAAAACCCCATCTTAGTGTTTCAAGGTAATTCTCCACCTTTGTGCCTTAAGCACCTTCCCTTGTGTTCTAGTTGATTAATAAGACTAGGTGAATATATTTGGTTCCTAATTCCCCATTTGGGTATTTAATTTGAGGTTGGCAAGTGGTTAGCCAACTTGGCCGATTTTGATCAAGAAAGAGAAGGGAGGAGATTGGAAAAAGAAAAGAGGAAGTTATAAGCTTAAGCTAAGAATTCCACCTTAATGTCTATTTTTATTGCGTTAGAATTTGGGATGGGTTATGTTAAATAATGAACCCAAAATTGTGTTTGAAATGTCCTTGGTAGTTAGGTGAGAATATGTGAATTGTTGTTTGAATTAAGGGCCTTGGAGCCAAGTGATTTGAGGTTGAGCTTATATTGTTGACTTGTAGATTTTGAGTGGATATTGTGTGCTGGTAGGACCCGTTATGGTTGTGGCTAGTCTTGAATTGATTTAGGTGAGAAATGGTGCATTTGGAGATGTTAGAATTGTAGGTAAGTTATGGCAAAATTTGAGTAGAAATTGAGTGGTTTAGGTAACCTTATGGATTGGAGAAACTAGGAACAAATGGTGATTGATTTGGATAGTTAACCATCTTGAGATGGTATTTGGAGAACTAGAACGAGAAGGGTAAAATCTGTAGCAAAAGGTATATGAGGATCTTAGAAATTCTAGAGAAGAGTTAGTGTGCATAATCTTGGAAATGGAGGATGGACTTGGGTGTAAATAATGCATTTGTCTAGGAAGGATTTGAAATGGTCAAAATGAGTGTGAACAAAGTGTAAACTACCAAGAGGAGTTTAGAAATGCACAAGTGTGCAAAATGCAAAAATGTGAGAATTGAAATTGTATAAATTGAGCAAGAATTGGGTGGTGAATTGGACCAATGATTTATGAAGGTTTAAGGATTGTTTTAGGATGTTTAAATATGTAGAAAACATGTGGAAAGATTAGGGAATGATTAGGTGTGGATTAAGGTTGGATTAGGGATTGAAAAATGAAGTTTTAGTAGCTTTTTAACAGGGTCCGGGACTTAGGGGCCGGACCAAGTCCCAGACCAACATGAAAAATGCCCCGAAAGTTGAGAAATGTAGTGGTACGGGACTAGAGACCCGGACCAATGTATAAAATCAGCCGAGAGTTAAGCAATGCTTGGGTCCGGGACTATAGACCCGGACCATGTCCGGGACCAAGCACAAAATTTGACCGCATGTGTTTTTAAGGCTTTAAAACATGGGGGATGATTGGTATTGGTTTTAGATAATGTTTAGGCCTTGTTTGGTGATATGTAGAGGTTCTAAGAAGCATAAACAAGTGCCAGAAAAGAGTGAGAAGTAAGAACTTAAATTAATAAGAGTAAAACTGAGATAACGGAACAACAAGGTAAGTACGGGAGTAATATTCATTTACCTACCGTAAGGTATCGATGTTAATAGAACCATTTGACATGTGATCAGTGATTCGAGAATAACCCGAGGAACGTGAGGCGACACGGTAAAGTTAAACCATGGTGTAAGGTATGATTTTCTCATGCCCTGTATGCTAACGTGGCTACACTAATTTGTGTGCTTGTGTGCCGGCTTAATCAAGATAAAAGCATGAAAATGATTTATTGCATTTGATATGTATGTCTTGATGCATGATGTATGAACTAACATACTTGAATGATGATGCGTGGTCTAACTTAGCGTTGTAGACCGACTCATAGTTGAGTAACGATTGGTTAATGACTCATAGATTGAGTCATTTTGTAAAATAATGAGAACGTTGAAACACATGAAAACTATCAAATCATAATAACGATAATGTAAACCTATGAACTCGCTAGAACGTGAGAGAGTTGTACGGGATTAGTAAACTCCCTATAACGGTTAGAGAACCGAAATGAACAATCCACGAAACAAACAATAGTGGAAAGAAATAACAAAACCTCTATTAAGAGATTGTTGATTGTTCAAAGACATGAACTTTTGAGAAAAGTAAAAGAATGATAAAGGGTCATCAAACTCCCTTAGGAGAGTAGTTGACCTACAACATGAGGACCCGACCTAACTTGAGAAAATGTCCTGAACATAAAAGTATTCGATAAGTTGGGGAAAACCCTTAAATTTAAGAATGCTAGACATTGAGAAATTTCCCTAAGCTATTAGATGTTATCGAGAGAGATACTTCTAGGCTAATCTATGAGATTGTGAAATAACTAACTCCGTGAGAGGAGTATTGAGAATTTGAGTAGTCTGGTAGAGAAACGAACCTTTGAGAATTTGAGGAACTAGGTGAATAGTTCTGTTTGATAGTCGAACCTTCCCACCATGCTAAACCTGGTGTAGGGTCGTAGCCGAGGAAGTAAGACTTGTATTTGAAAGCCCGGTGGTGAGTCTTGTGTATAACTCTGCCCGGAGGTCATGGGTAATGGCTTAAAAGATGTCCCGTTAAGAATTTGAGAACTTTTGAACTTGAGAGATGAAATTGAAAATTGAGAATTGAGTTGAGTCTTGAGAGAATTGAGAATTTAGTTGAGAAGTGTAGAAATTGAGTTTGAGTTGAGTAATTAAGAATTTGAGAGTTGAGATTGAGAATGGTGAGAACTTGAGTAAGAGTAACCCAAGAGAATGGGTAAGATAATGAATAAGGAACAAAGGCATAGTGAGGTAGAAACCCTCAAGGCCTAAGAGTAAGTTGATACTAACTAACAAACTTTTTGTGTTAGTGTGATTGTCACTGCTGGAAAAAAAAAATAAACAACGCCCCTTTAAAAACGGTTATATTGTAAATCGTTTTTTTTTATAATAGGTGGGACATCTTAATAAATGCTTTGCTTACAAAGCGTTGTTTATGTTATCACGCCCAAAGACAAAAACAACGCTTGCTTACAAAAAGTTCTTTAAGAGATACGTATAAAAAATACTTCTCAAAAGTAGCATTTTTTATGTCTTTGGGCGCGATAACATAAAAAACGCTTCAGTTAAGAAGCGTTCTTTATGCTACTTACGATCAGCATAAAGAACGCTTCTTAAGTGAAGCGTTCTTTATGTTACCTAAATTAGAAATACTTTTCGCCCTTCCGCCCAGTCTTCTCATCAATCTAATCGCGAATGTTCCCCTACCCACTCTCTGTAAACCTCGCTCTCACTCTGTAACCTCGTTCTCTCCGCTCTATCTCTTCTGAATCGAAACCACTGACCCAAAATTACCAATATTTGCTGCCACGGCGCCTCTCTTCTCTTCCCTCCCGATACTGCGCTTGCCATCAATCTTCAATATTCTATCTTCCGGCAGAACTGGGGTGATGAAGGCATGCCACATGCATGCGTCAATCGATATCGGTGCCTCTCGCTATCAGTAATTTTGCTCTCAATCTGCGAACAGATATATACATATATATATATATATATATATATATGCATGCCTATCCTTTTTTGTCATATAATCTTTAGATTGGTAATTAATGTTTGCAAAATCGCACGAACAGGACATACATGCCCTGTCGCACGCATGGCGCCTCTGGATTCACTCTACATAGAAATATTTACAACCCCAACTAGTGAAAGGAACATACATGCGCGCTAGATGTATCACCTCTATTTTTCTGCTGATGAGGTAATTTTGCAAACCAAACTTGTTAATCAGGAACATACATGCTCTGTTTGTTTGGGATTAAAAGGCGTGATGAAATAAAGTGTGTGTTTGGGAATAATTTTGCATGCAAACCAAACTGTGTCGAGCGCATCTATCTATTGTTGTACTATACGTGTGCTGATTTTTATCGCCTCTATTCTGCAATTAGGTAATTTTGCAAACCAAACTTGTTAATCAGGAACATATATACTATGTTTGTTTGGGATTAAAAGTGTGAAATAAAGTGTACGTGTGTTTGGGAATAATTTTGCATGCAAACCAACCTGTCGCGCGCATCTATTTGTACTATGTGCTGATTTTTACTTGCTGGTTGTACAATGGACTTGGGAATTAATGTGTTTAATATTAGGCGTCAAATATAATGTGTTTCAGCATGCATACAAATATAGCCACGTAGTTATGGCGAAATTTATTTGGTTAGATGACTATAGAGTGTATTAATGTTATATTATATTATAGTATAACATATTATTAGATGACTATAGGGTGTATTAATTAATTATACAGACATAGCATTACGGCATCGTCAGCTTGCCTGACGTCCCCTTCCCCATATTGTTTTTACCTTAACATCCACCCAGAAGTTTATCTACGTATCTACCAATACCATCATCAAACTTTTAAGTTCCTTCACATTCTTCTCAGATTTGTTATCCGATCAAGCTAGGCATTCCAATTAACCCTCTAATGTTTTGGAAATCTATATATGACCATCATTGGCCATATTAGAGACCTCTACTTACAGCTTCTTAATTTCTTGTAGTTATTATTTTAGTATTCCTCTATATTTTTTGGCTAGCGCCTAAGCACCTTCGATTGTCATCCACCTATTTAAAAAAAAACTGAACCCGGACGGGCCCAGGTCACCAACTTTATTTTCCTTCACGACCTTCCTTCTCTCCTTTTCCTTTAGCCACCTCTGACTAGTATATATGTTGTGGAAGCTTCAGTTAATCTAACAATCAGAACTGGACAGCACTAGTAAAAACTTTGGGGATGACACAGCAGAGAGCGAGTGGTATTGATCTTCCGAAACATCACAGAGAAAATAGGATAAAAAGCCAGACGAATTTGGCCGATGGAGATAGTTGCTGCCTCTGTTGAAGATCAAAGTACCGACGAGGCGACGATCATGATGATTCTTCTACTGATACAAAAGAGATAGAAGAAGAAAAGCATGATACAAAAGAAACAGAGGCAGATACAGATGAAAGGATGAATGAGAACTCAGAAACAGAGAGGTTGAAGAAATTGGCTAAAAAGTTAAGTGAGGCTGCCACAAAGTAGAGTCCGGTGGCGATTAACGAATTACTGGCCCACTTCATGACCTTGAATGAAGAAAATGGTTTTCTGGAATAGTTATATGAGGAGGAGAAGATGAAACTTAGTCAATTATATGGTGGCATAGGGGACTATATGAAGATAAAGTGGTACCAATTCGCCCGGTTGATGAATTTCATGTCTTATGAATAGAGATGGAGATGGACAAGCTAGGCACTTCTCCATCTCCAGTTTCGATTGGATTTGCATCTTTTTTTCAGTTTTGAACATCGATAGGTCTGACAAATCTTCAAACACTAGGACATGAATGTCTGTAGATTGCATGCAGTCAATTGGAATACTAGCCATACACTGTTGATGTGGGGAGCATCGTATCTTTAAAAAAAACTAGATGAAGGTCCCTTGGCAATTAAAAAGATTAAGAGATTCCCCCTAAGTAGGATTCCCCCTGAGTTTGCATGCATGTTAAGCGTCTTTAACAAATGATAGCAATAAGTGATAGCTTTTACGCACAATAAGTGATAACTTTTATGTTATACTGTAACCGTAGTAGAACACGTTCTACTATGGTTATAGTATAACATAAAAGCTGTCACCTATTGTGCATAAAAGTTGTCACTTATTGCTATCATTTGTTTCTTGATAGCAATAAGTGACAGCTTCTATGCACAATAAGTGACAGCTTTTATGTTATACTATAACCATAGTAGAATGTTTTCTACTACGGTTACAGTATAACATAAAAGTTGTCACTTATTGTGCATAAAAGCTGTCACTTATTGCTATCATTTGTTAAAGATGCTTAGCATGCAAACTCAGGGGGAATCCTACTTAGGGGGAATCTCTCAATCTTTTTAATTGCCAAGGGATCTTCATCTATTTTTTAAAAAAAGGTACGATGCACCCCACATCAACAGTGTGTGGCTAATATTCCAATTGACTTCATGCAATCTACAGACATTTATGTCCAAGTGTTTGAAGATTCTCAGACCAATTGATGTTCAAAACTGAAAGAAGATGTGAATCCAATCAAAACTGGAGATGGAGAAGTGCCTAGCTTCTCCATCTCCATCTCCATCCATAAGTCATGAAACTCATCAACCGGGCGATCCGGTACCA
This sequence comes from Limonium bicolor, assembly GCA_023374045.1. NCBI lineage: Eukaryota > Viridiplantae > Streptophyta > Magnoliopsida > Caryophyllales > Plumbaginaceae > Limonium > Limonium bicolor. Next base: position 198,159,631 of record CM041780.1, on the reverse strand, counting down.
CTTTATCTTCATATAGTCCCCCATGCCACCATATAATCGACTAAGTTTCCTCTTCTACTCTCATATAACAATTCTAGAAAACCGTTTTCTTCATTCAGGTCAAGAAGTGGGCCAGTAATTCGTAATCTCCACTGGACTCTACTTCGTGGCAGCCGCACTTAACTTTTTAGCCAATTTCTTCAACCTCTCTGTATCTGAGTTCTCAGACATCTTTTCATCCGTATCTGCCTCTGTCTCTTTTGTATCATGCTTTTCTTCTTCTGTCTCTTTTGTATCAGTAGAACAATCATCATGATCGTCGGTACTTTCATCTTTAACAGAGGTACAACTGTCTTAGTTGAAAATTTCTTCTCAGGTACGTATTATAAGTACTTTTGTGTTTGAATTGGTGATTTAACTATTTGCGCATGTTTGGATAAGTTTAAATGGTGTACTTAATTGCTTTTATAATTCTCGCGTGCAACTTGTTGATTTCTTCTCAATACTTATTCACAAGCCGATCTCAAGTTTGTCTAGGAGCACACATGTGTTGAAAACACTAAATTGATCAGAAGAAGTCATGAGTCATGTAGCTATCTTTTCTTTTTTCAAATGGTTTTATTGTTATGATCAAACTTGAACCATTTTTAGTAGTTTGGTTAACTAGCTAGTTACAAATGTTGTAGTTGATCGGTACTACACTTAAGCCTATGTGCGTTGGTGTAATATTAATGCAAACAAATTAAGTACTGCTATTGATCTATTAAAATTCACCAGTTTGGTTGATCTGGTATATATATAATGCAAACAGGTTGTGAATGGCAATTTGTGATTGTAGCGCGCATTTAATTTTGTGTTATGCGCAGGGTAATAAATTGTATAAAAATAAAATATAAAAAAAGGACCATATAAGAAACGCTTATATGTATAAGCGTTTCTTATACTCTCGTGTCAAATGTCATAAAAAATGCTTATCAATATAAGCGTTTTTTATAAAGCTTCATAAATAATGCTTGTATTAAACAAGCGTTTTTTATACTCAGACATAAAGAACGCTTCAAGATGAAAGCGTTCTTTATGCCTCGTAGATTCCCGCCACCACACCACCTTACAATTAAAAACGCTTTAGTAATAAGCGTTCTTTTAAATTAATGTATAAAAAACACTTACAACGCGTTCTTTAAGAGGTTCGACCATTTGCGTCGCTGGCATAAAAAACGTTTATAAAACGTTCCAAAAGACAAATAAAAACGTTGCTTATTCTTTTTTTTTAGCAGTGTGTATACCTTGTTGAATGCCTTTGAATGTGAGCATGTTCAATAAATTAAAATGAATCGCATGTTCTCGACAAAGTAGTCGGCGTACCCCCGTTAGCACGTGGGGTATGCGAATTTCATACCAGCAATTCGCTGAGCCCCTTGGGGCGCTATTTTTACTTGCCAGGTACCTTGAAGCCGAAAACCGTTCGAGAGTAGGATGGGGTTGTTACTCAAGCATGGGTAGTGGATTAAGAAAATTGTATTTGTTTGTATTGATGAATTGTAAGTCCAAAATGTTATCAGCAATCTTGAGAATTGTAGAAACTCGGTATAGAATTGATTGAGATTGTATTTGTATTTGAATCGGTAAACAAATGGAATGTAATAGTATTGTTTGTTACTCGGTTCAAGTTCATCAGACCGATATGTTAGTTGGATATTGTATTTGGACTTGGCCTTGTCAGTCACGTGGGTGACTAACGGCATTGTATCACCCACCATTTGTAGTGAATTTCCGCTGCTTTGGTATTAGGAATTGAGACAGATTAGGAGGTAATGACTTGATTAGCTTTAGGGGTGTTACAGAAAGTGACTGGACCTCCATTATGAAGAGAAATCGAAGTGACCTTCATCTAGTTTATGTGGCATGTAACACGAGTTCACCTGCACTTCCCTTTGCAAAACTATCATTGGTTAGCTTTAGGGACCCATATATAATGGGGTCCCCTTTTTGAGCCTGAGTTAAGTAATTTTTCTCTAGCTTCTAAGATTGCAGAAATTCGAATCATATTAAAAGAAAGATGACGACTCAGTTTGTCGCAAGCGAAGTGTTGATGACCATAACCACCACAATAACCACAAATTTTTGTTGGAGGATGATGAACATATTTGATGTTCCCTGTGAATTTGTTTGCAAACTTCTTCTTCTTAAAAGACCTGCGAATAGCATCATGTGCTCGTGACACTCCTTTAGCAAAGTCTATTTTTCCGTTTAACCACTTACGGGTCTTTAAGGTTGAACTAGAGCCAGGTTTAGCAGATTCTAGCTCTCTTGTCAGTTTGCTCACTTCCTTTTGGAGCTGAACTTTTCAGCTTGAGTCTCTTCAAGCTTGCGCCCACTCAGGGATCTGATCACGAGTGATCTCCTTGACAAACATCAAAAGTTTGAATGGGGGGAGGTGGTTTTTTTTGGACTTACCCTTGAGCTTAGTTAATTGGGTGGTGAGTTTTTCGGCAGTAGTCTTTGATTCTTCTGTTGCAGTCTGAGTCTAACAGACTTAAGCTGCAAGTTTCTCATTTTCCTCCTTGAAAGGCTTGCATTTGGAAGTGGACTTCATCTGTTGCTTATGAAGATCATTATAAAGAGTCTCGTAGGGCCCTAGTTCTGCTTGGTAGTCGAAAATTCTGAGCCTGGACTGTTCTAAGAGATGCTTCACGTATGCAGTCTCTTCTAGACACCCCATTTTCTCGTTTTTCACTTCTCTTCTGATTTTATGAATTAACATAGCAAAACCAATAGGAGTGATACAGATTCAAGGTGCAAACTTGTTACCTCATGGTCAGGGATGGTTTGGTTGCATGACTCGTTCGCCATAAGGCACACCATTCCAGAGGTGTTAAAGTCTAGATCCTCAGCGTGTGATTCCGAGTCTTCCCATGCAACATTTGCTAAGAATGACTTCGTGATTTCTTTTCCTTTGTTTGTTTTGATTGGAGAGTCTCGTGGAAAGTGACCCACTTTGTTGCATCGGAGGCAAACTCTACCTTCCGAGCTGTGCTCATAATCATTTCCTTTGTGGACCAACTGTCTCAAATGGAAGTTAATGGACTGTAGATGAAATTCCATTTCGTTTCCGCTTGTGCATATTTTTGGATTTATGCTTTGGATTCCCAAAATGAGCATGAGAGGTTTGAGAGTAGAAATCAGACATTGTGTGATGTAAGTGATTCTCAGCCAACAAGGCTCTGATACCATGCACGTGTAGGATCGATTGAGGCGGCTGACTCAGGTGGACTCTTGTTGTTACACACAAGGTCGTCTTTATGATTTTTGGGGCCCAGTGCTAAAATCTAAAATACGTCTCTTATAGAATTAAATTAACTTATGATAAAAAAGTTTGAAAATAAAAATATGTAAAATGAGACACCTTATAATATTTTATATAAAATAAATTTAGACATTTATAACTTTCTAATGACAAACTATAGAGAAAATAATAAAATTGGACCCCCAAATATAGGGGGCCCTGTTCGATCGGTCTGTTTGCACAAGCAATGAGCTGGGCCTGGTTACATAAGAGGGGTCTGACTGCAAGACTTTGGCACGGAAATGTAGACACAACTTAAGCAATGAGACTCTTTTTATTGATGTAAACAATGATTACATACGAATCTCTTGCTCGTGGACATATAGAGTCTGTGGGCTACTCTCACTCACAGGCTATAAAGATAACGCAACTCTCACTGTAGCCTTGAATAATTTTCTCTCTCCTCTTTCTATGCTCTAGTATTTCTCTCTATATGATCTAGAATCCTCACACTCAAAATGATGTGGCAAAACTATATTTATAGGCCTAAGAAGATAGTTGATTGATATGCATAAACTAGCTCATGTCTTCCTTAAATTCCGAAACTGCTGAGTGGAGGATTGTGGCTTCTAAACCACGTTCACTAAGTTTTGGCGCCCAGTTTTCCTAACTCACTGGAGAGAGTCTGGTTGACAATCAAACTCTTTCGTCTCGACACCTCTTCTTCTGCTTTTGTCCATCGGCAGGTAGGCTCTCATTGACTCGTTCTTTTTTCATGGGGAGTTAATGTTTGTTAGGCAGAGTCTGACTATCAGACTCTCTCTAACTTGTTCATTTTAGTTGCACCAATTCTTTGCTTGACTCTTATGATAGCTAGACATTGGAAATCTTCCGCCAAACTCTAACTGATTCAGGAATCGACACGAGGCTTTTGTTTTCTTGGTAATCAAAGATGACATTTTGTGAAACATGGTAACTGGAAATTCTAAAAGAGATAGGTTGTTCGTGGTTATTGGCAGCATGATTATCCAATCAAATGCCATGTCTGTATATCAGGCAACCCTTACTTTAGCCCGACAGTTGGTCATGCTGAATTTCAATTTCACTCATTAGATAGGCTTGGTCCCAAATTCTGCGGTCACAAATTCATCGTTTCTTTTACGTTTTGTCCAAGCTAAACTGCTCATCTACTGCAGATATATTGCTGGTGTTGTTGTTGTAAATAGAGCGCCCCATTCCATTTCTGCCTGCTACTTATAAAGCAAACCAGTTTAATGGTCTCGAAGAGAAAACTTCATAAGTTTTGTTTCCAACAACAGCTCACTTGCAGAATATCAATATTCGAAGAGATAATTTACTGAGAAAGCCTAACAGTTTTTTTCTACTTCTAGCAAGTTGCTTCTTGGTTTATTGCCGAGGAGAACAAATAATTGTAATTGGAGTAGAGCAGAATGTATTAACTGAGATTCAAAATGTTTACAACTTCAAAGGATCAATACACCTTGAAAACAAATGTGCATTATCATTACCGCGGAATCATCTCCGAAATAGTGGCTTCATTCAGTGTAACCAATTTGAGACGATTCGGTGTGTCTTTCACTTCCTCTTCTAACTGAAAAAGCAGGTATATTGGGAATGGGCAAGTCCTTGATTTCAGAGTTTATCATGGATGAAACTTCAAGCATAGTTGGTCTATCTTCTGGGTTATCTTGGACACAAAGCAATGCCACTTGAAGGCATCTAGCCATACTACATGTGGAATTTGTAGTATGGCATTTGAAGAAAATGTGGTCTTTCCCCTGATCATTTGCAACAAAAGAACTCCAAAGCTATATACATCTAACTTAACTGAGTAAGCTCCTGTTGTTGCATACTCAGGAGGTACATAGCCACTGCAGAAAGATCAATCAAGATAAGTTAGAAATACTATACAGAAGATCCATCTACCAAGACTAGATAAAAGTAGAGAAAGCATGCATATTTTACTCACCGAGTGCCAACAATCTTTTCGGTGTTTGCTTCAGGGTCATTTTTCTGAAATATTCTAGCCATTCCAAAATCTGCTATCTTCGGTCTCATTGCAATATCTGAAATACCCCAAACCTTGGTATGTTGTGTAAATGTTAAACTATGGTATTTAAAGGCTAAAAGTGCCTTAGAAACATAAATGAACCATTTAAACCATGGTAAAACACAATAAAACACTAAGACACGGTTTGAGCAAAAACATGCTCTAAGCTTGGAGTGAACTTGGATAGGACCCAAAGAGCCTACCAAGATTTGATAATATAAAATTATGATTTTATAAGGCTAATTAAGTCCTTAGGAAACCTTGGTAGACAATGAAACCAAACAAAACACAAATAAATACCTTAAGGTCAATATGGGCTAAAATGTGCTCTAAGCTTGGGATAAAGTGTATAAGACCTAATGGTCGTACCTATATCTTATAAATATGTTAATGAACATATTAAATCAATTACCTAAGAAAACCAAACTTGAAAACAAGTTAAGACACAAAAAGTGCTTTAAGGAGTCTTAAAGCACATTTTGAAAAATTGTCTTGTAAATGAGTTTTGAGTGGCTAAATGTCCATCATTACTCTTAAATATATATGTGTACTATATAGTATCACATTTGGAAGTCTATATCAATAGGAAATCAAAAATTTCACTTCTATGTGCCTTGTTTTATGAATAGTAATAATAAGCTAGTTTATAACATATGTTGTTATAAGTATTTAAATGAGTCATCAAAGACTATTATACCCCTAGGTAAAGATGGGGGCCGGTTTTTCATGTGTGACTCACCACATTTGAACAAATAAGTAAGTTAAGTAATGACAAAGCAAAAGTACTATTTGATTTTAGCTTAAATATCTCCAAAAGCAAGTTTTATCTTCATTATCTCATTTCCCTTCACTTCCAATGTAACACCCCCAACACTGGCCTAGGAGTTAGGGGTATTACACGCCGCGTATTATTACATAATAACGCAAGGCTCTAATGAACAGAATTAAACAGATAATCAAATAAGGCCCAAAACAGAATACTTGAACAAAGTATAACCACAATGAAGTCTTAACACCTCAAAAGGTTTTACAGAACCCACCAAACGTTTAACAGAAACGGAAGCTAACAAAAGGCCCAAAGGCTCAATCCAAATACAAAGTCTCAAAAGAAGCTAAATACAAAGCAGCTAAACTCCAGAAGCTGAGGGGAGACGATCCTCGCTAATCAATCTGCAAAAGCGTTAGAAGTAGGGGAATGAGCACACAACTATGCCCAGTAGATGACCAACTTCATCAACCAGCATGCTCAAAACATTTACAGAATGTTATCAAATCAGAAGGAGTCAAAGAGCCCACAAATATATCAGAAATCAGAAACAGAAGTCCAATCATTAAAGGACTAAACAGAGCAGAAGCTGACAGAAGCAGAAAACAGAGTGGGACACTAGCGATCACAGCATACAGACAGAACGAGCAACCAGCTCGTGAACAGAACGAGGAAACCTCACTCGTAAGCAGAACAGGTGTAAACACCCGTGAACAGAACGGGGAACATCACCCGTGAACAGAAGGATCCTACATAGCGCGCTACGAGACAGCGTAACCAGCCATCCAAAGGCTCAGACACAGAGATAACTAGGTCCCAAAACAGAAGCTTAAATACAGATAAGCACATGTGCACCAAAGGCACCAGAAAGCCCATAGATAGCTTGGAAATCAGAAGGGGAATCCAACCCCGCAAACAGAAGTCAAAACGGAGCTCAAACGAGCAAGTTATGGTCAAAACAGTAGCCTGTCCGAACTTGTGTCCGGACATCAATGTTCGGACACAAGTCGAGACTCAGAAGGCAAAACCAGACAGATGTCCGAACTTGTGTGGACTTCAAAGTTCGGACACAAGTCGAACCTTAAAACAGATGGAGAGTCAGAGGTGTCCGAACATCCAAGTTCGGACGGATGTTCGGACATCCTTCGGAAAAACAGAACGTGGAGAGTCCGAGCTTGTGTCCGGACATCAATGTTCGGACACAAGTCGAAGCCGAAATCAGAGAATGCAGAAGGCTGTGTCCGAACTTCAAAGCTCGGACAGAAGTTCGGACACAGCGAAAACTTCAGAAAGTTTAAGCGCAGAAGGGCATGTCCGAACTTCAACGGTCGGACAGAAGTTCGGACATGCCGAAAAATACAGAGAACAGAGGCGATTTTCACACAGAACAGAAGCATCAAAACACTGTCAAAACAATATAGGTTTTCAGAAAACAACCTTGGGGGTTTGTAAGCATTAAAACACCATCAAACAGACAAATCGCAACCACAATTGCAAGACAAAACACATCTAAACTCAGAACCGGAATGAAACTCCCCAAGGTCGAACACACAAGTCGAATCCATAAGCCACCTACCTCAATTACAGCAGAGAAGTTTCTGAATCCGAATAGCAGACGATCCAACCCCGACACAGCAGTAACGCAGACCCGAAATGCAAACCAAACAGCCACTGAATTCTCATAACAACGCAGAAGAACAACCCTCAATCAGAAACTGATAACAACACCAATGCTGAAACTGAAACGAAGAACAGGATTGAACCCCTCACCTGAATCGGTCTACAGATTGCAGAGCACGTCAACAGTAGAAGAAATTGACGGGGCAACGGAACACAATCGGATTCCTAATCAGATTGTAGAGAAGGATTCAGACAAGAAGAACTTCCCAAATTCAGAATCGAAGATTGAACAACGGGGATTACCTTACTCAGAACCTGATTCCGCCACAGCACACAATCTTCAGCGAGAATCGATGAAGAACCACAAACAGCCAAACTAGAAGGGATTGAACAGAACGAGGTTTTGAGAGAGAGAAAAGAGAAGGGTTGAGGGTTTCCAACTGAGAGAAGAGGAGCGTAAACGATCGTGAGAACGTGTTTAGAAAATAGGTGAATTAAGAATATGGAATAAAATAGGTTAAGGAATTTAATATGAGGTTAACTCACCATAAAATAGAACGGATGGGAAAAGACCTCCTCGTCCCCGGCTTCTCTAATAAAGACTTCTGTGTCCTAAATTCAGAATAGACCATCTTAATGAACCATAGTAACGAAATAAAATTATAACCAAATCTTGGGTTATAACATCACCTCCCCCTTAAAAGAATTTCGTCCTCGAAATTAAAACATACCTACTGCTCGAAAAGGGCGGGAAACTTAGAACGCACATCACTTTCGACCTCCCAGGTCGCCTCCTCCTCTGACTGACCCGACCACTGCACCTTCACCAAGGGCATGGTCTTACTCCTGAGCTTACGAACATCTCGGGCTAGAATCCTCGAAGGAACTGCCTCAAACGTGAAGTCCTCCCTCAACTGAAGCGGACTGAAGTCGATCACATGAGATGGGTCCGGAATGTACTTCCTCAGCATCGAAACATGGAAAACACTGTGCACTGCTGCTAAAGACGGAGGCAGAGCCAAGCGATAGGCAACCGGTCCGATCCTCTCTAGGATCTCAAAAGGACCCACAAAACGAGGGCTAAGCTTGCCTCTCTTCCCAAAACGAACGACTCCTCGCACAGGAGAAACCTTCAGATACACATGGTCGCCCACCTCAAACTCTAGAGGTCGTCTCCTCTGATCGGCGTAACTCTTCTGACGACTCTGAGCCACAAGCAGACGCTCTCTGATAGACTGAATCTTGCCCACAGCATCCTGAACCAAGTCTGGACCAATCACAGCTCTCTCCTTCAGATCATCCCAACAGATGGGTGACCTGCACCTCCTGCCATACAAGGCCTCAAAGGGAGCCATCCCGATACTGGTCTGAAAGCTGTTATTGTACGCGAACTCTATCAGTGCCACGTGCTGATCCCAGCTGCCCCCAAAGTCGAGCACACATGCCCTGAGCATGTCCTCTAGGACCTGGTTCGTCCTCTCTGTCTGCCCGTCTGACTGAGGATGGTAAGCTGAACTGAAAGACAACTTCGTCCCCAAAGCCTGATGCAAACTCTGCCAGAACCTGGACACAAACCTCGGATCTCTGTCAGACACAATCGAAGCCGGAACCCCATGCAGACGTACTATCTCATCAATGTACAACTGGGCTAAACGGTGCAAACTGAAAGTCTTCCTGACAGGCAAGAAGTGAGCGCTCTTCGTGAGCCGGTCCACAATGACCCAAACTGCATCGAAACCCCTCGGAGTCTTAGGCAGTCCCATAACAAAGTCCATACCGACGCTCTCCCACTTCCACTCCGGAACGGGAAGCGGCTGAAGCAACCCAGCTGGTCTCTGATGCTCGGCCTTGACCTGCTGACAGGTCCTACATCTGGATACAAAGTCGGAGATGTCCCTCTTCATATTGCTCCACCAGAAAGTCTCCCGCAGATCCCGGTACATCTTCACCCCTCCTGGGTGTACCGAGTAAGGAGCTCCATGGGCCTCCTGCATGATCTCACGCCTCAACGCATCGTCTGCCGGCACACAAACACGGCCTCTGAACCTCAGGCAGCCATCCTCTGCAACCCGGAACTCGGACTCCTGACCAGCAGACAAACTCTCTCTGATCTTACACAGACTGACATCAAGCTCCTGACTGGCCTTGATCCGGTCGATCAAGGTAGGCTGAACCTGCAGTGCTGCTAACATCCCAGACCTCTCTGGACGGACAACCCAGATACCCATGCGCTGCAACTCCTGAGCAGACCTCTCACACACGGACAAGCACAAACAGTCCCAGACGGACCCCTCCTACTGAGCGCATCAGCAACCACATTCGCCCTACCCGGATGGTAGAGGATCTCTAAATCATAATCGTGCAACAACTCCAGCCATCTCCTCTGCCTCAAGTTCAACTCCTTCTGAGTGAACAGATACTTGAGGCTCTTATGGTCCGTATACACCTTGCACGCTGCCCCATACAAGTAGTGCCTCCAAATCTTCAACGCAAAGACCACCGCAGCCAGCTCCAGATCGTGGGTCGGATAGTTCTTCTCATATGGCTTAAGCTGACGAGAGCCATATGCAACTACCTTCCCCTGCTGCATCAGAACACATCCAAGTCCCCTATGGGACGCATCACAGAAAACCTCAAGACCCTCGGTCCCCTCCGGAAGAGTCAAGATCGGCGCAGTAGTCAACCTCTTCTTCAGCTCCAGAAAACACTGCTCACAGGCATCGCTCCACTCGAACTTCACATCCTTCTGCAGCAGACGAGTCAACGGAATCACCAACTTGGAGAAGCCCTCCACAAACTTACGATAGTAGCCCGCTAGTCCAAGGAAGCTACGAATATCTCCGACATTAGTAGGCCTGGCCCACTCAGTAATAGCTCGAATCTTCTCCGGGTCCACGGAGATACCATCCTTGGAGACCACATGTCCCAAGAATACCACCTGATCTAGCCAGAATTCGCACTTCTTCAGCTTCGCATACAACTCGTTCTCCCTCAGAGTCTGGAGAACGGTCCTCAAATGCTCCTCGTGCTCCTCAGCACTCTTGGAATACACCAAGATGTCATCGATGAAAACTACAACGAACTGGTCCAAAAACGGCTTGAAGACTCTGTTCATCATATCCATAAATACTGACGGCGCATTCGTCAACCCGAATGGCATCACTAGGAACTCGTAGTGTCCATAACGAGTCCTGAAAGCGGACTTAGGCACGTCATCTGCCTTAATCCTCAGCTGATGATATCCCGACCTCAGATCGATCTTCGAAAACACCTTAGCTCCTGCTAACTGGTCGAACAAGTCGTCTATGCGCGGGAGAGGATACCTATTCTTAATGGTAACCTTGTTGAGCTCCCTGTAGTCAATGCACAACCGCATACTACCGTCCTTCTTCTTTACAAATAGCACTGGCGCTCCCCAAGGCGACACACTCGGGCGAATGAAGCCCTTATCCAACAGCTCCTGCAACTGGACCTTCAACTCCTTGAGCTCAGCAGGCGCCATCCGGTATGGGGCCTTCGAAATCGGCTGAGTCTCAGGTGCGAGCTCGATCGAGAACTCCACCTCTCTGACAGGGGGAAGCCCAGGCACATCATCCTGGAACACATCTGGGAAGTCTCTGACCACTGGAATCTCCTCCAACTTCGCATCCTTGCGAACCTCAGGGATGTAGCACAGATATCCCTGGCATCCCTTCCTCAGAAAACGGAACGCCTGCATCGCAGATATGACTGGCGGCGAGCACGGGAGTCCATTCCCTGCTACAACTAGACGGGGCTGACCCGGCTCCTCAAAAGTGACTCTCGAAGCAGCACAATCAATATGGGCATGGTGCGCAGCAAGCCAATCCATGCCCAGAATCACATCAAAAGAAGTCATCTCCATCGGGATGAGGTTAGCACACAGAGTCCTATCTCTGACTAACACAGGACTATCTTTGCAAACAGAATTCAACAGCATAGAAGAGTCCCTAACTAATGGACTATGCACACATAACTCAACACCCAGAGGCATAACAGGCAAACCGAGCTCACCCACTAACTCAGCAGCAATAAAAGAGTGGGTGGCTCCAGAGTCAAACAAACAGAAAACAGAACGAGATGACAGCTGGAGAATACCTGTGACAACTCTGTCAGTCGATCGGTCTCTCTCTCCAGCCATCGCGTACACTCTGGCCTGGCCCTGGGGCTTCTTCTGCTCAGCCCGGTCTCGATCTCTAGACCCAGATGTAGATCCTCCAGCTCCACCTCCAGAGCTACCTCTGCTCCTCTCAGCCTGAGGGCAATCAGCAATCCTATGCCCCATGGATCCACACTTGAAGCAGGCTCCAGACTTCCTGTAGCAGTCCTGACCTCTGTGAAACTTGCCACAGACCTGGCACTTCGGAGCGGGAGCTGATGAAGACGAACCACCTCTGTCTCGCGAACGGTCCCCAGAGCGGTCTCCAGTAGACTGCTTCTTCTGAGAAGCAGACTGATCCCTCCTATCACTGTCATCGGACCTCTGCTTCCTCTTCTGGTCCTTCCCTCCAGACTGGCGACCTCTCAAGTCGGCCTCTACCAGCAGGGCGACATCAGCAACGTCCCTGAAGGTCTTGTGACGCAGCGGCGTCACAGCAGATCGGATGTCCGGCCTCAGGCCACTCTCAAACTTCCTGGCCTTCCTATGCTCGTCAGGCTCAGGTGCAAACTTAGACAGGCTGATAAACTTGCGGACGTACTCCTCAACGCTCATGTCCCGGCCCTGGCGTAGCCGGTTATACTCCAGGATGCGCTGATCCTTGTAGACGTCGGGGTAGAACTGTTTGTTGAACTCCCCAGTGAACTGCTCCCACGTCCAAGGCTGTGGGAACTTCCCCATCACTGACCTCCACCACTCCTTGGCTTCGGCCTTGAACAGAAAGGTGGCGAAGTCGACCTTCTGCTCCTCCTCAGAGCCCATCACCCGAAGTAAATCCTCCACCTCTGACAACCAGTGGCTGGCCTCCTGGGGATCTCCTGCCCCATCGAACGATGGCGGCTTCAGCTTCATGAACTCCTGAAGCGCCTTCACATTCCTCCCTCCAGCATCTGCCCCAGCCGGGCCTGCTCCGCCAGCTGGTCCTCCTCCAGCTGGACCGCCCCCTGCAGCCATGGTCTGCATGAGCTGCGTCATGAATTGCTGAACAGCATCAGCAACATTCCCTGGAGGGTTATTCGCTCTCCTTGGCGGCATTCTGAAAGTCCAACAGCAAGCAGTTAGACTCCGACACTAACACTGACATTTCTGACTGACTGGCTAACTTAAAATCCCAGCAGATTAGAACCCAGAGCTCTGATACCACTAAATGTAACACCCCCAACACTGGCCTAGGAGTTAGGGGTATTACACGCCGCGTATTATTACATAATAACGCAAGGCTCTAATGAACAGAATTAAACAGAAAATCAAATAAGGCCCAAACAGAATACTTGAACAAAGTATAACCACAATGAAGTCTTAACACCTCAAAAGGTTTTACAGAACCCACCAAACGTTTAACAGAAACGGAAGCTAACAAAAGGCCCAAAGGCTCAATCCAAATACAAAGTCTCAAAAGAAGCTAAATACAAAGCAGCTAAACTCCAGAAGCTGAGGGGAGACGATCCTCGCTACTCAATCTGCAAAAGCGTTAGAAGTAGGGGAATGAGCACACAACTATGCCCAGTAGATGACCAACTTCATCAACCAGCATGCTCAAAACATTTACAGAATGTTATCAAATCAGAAGGAGTCAAAGAGCCCACAAATATATCAGAAATCAGAAACAGAAGTCCAATCATTAAAGGACTAAACAGAGCAGAAGCTGACAGAAGCAGAAAACAGAGTGGGACACTAGCGATCACAGCATACAGACAGAACGAGCAACCAGCTCGTGAACAGAACGAGGAAACCTCACTCGTAAGCAGAACAGGTGTAAACACCCGTGAACAGAACGGGGAACATCACCCGTGAACAGAAGGATCCTACATAGCGCGCTACGAGACAGCGTAACCAGCCATCCAAAGGCTCAGACACAGAGATAACTAGGTCCCAAAACAGAAGCTTAAATACAGATAAGCACATGTGCACCAAAGGCACCAGAAAGCCCATAGATAGCTTGGAAATCAGAAGGGGAATCCAACCCCGCAAACAGAAGTCAAAACGGAGCTCAAACGAGCAAGTTATGGTCAAAACAGTAGCCTGTCCGAACTTGTGTCCGGACATCAATGTTCGGACACAAGTCGAGACTCAGAAGGCAAAACCAGACAGATGTCCGAACTTGTGTCCGGACTTCAAAGTTCGGACACAAGTCGAACCTTAAAACAGATGGAGAGTCAGAGGTGTCCGAACATCCAAGTTCGGACGGATGTTCGGACATCTTCGGAAAACAGAACGTGGAGAGTCCGAGCTTGTGTCCGGACATCAATGTTCGGACACAAGTCGAAGCCGAAATCAGAGAATGCAGAAGGCTGTGTCCGAACTTCAAAGCTCGGACAGAAGTTCGGACACAGCGAAAACTTCAGAAAGTTTAAGCGCAGAAGGGCATGTCCGAACTTCAACGGTCGGACAGAAGTTCGGACATGCCGAAAAATACAGAGAACAGAGGCGATTTTCACACAGAACAGAAGCATCAAAACACTGTCAAAACAATATAGGTTTTCAGAAAACAACCTTGGGGGTTTGTAAGCATTAAAACACCATCAAACAGACAAATCGCAACCACAATTGCAAGACAAAACACATCTAAACTCAGAACCGGAATGAAACTCCCCAAGGTCGAACACACAAGTCGAATCCATAAGCCACCTACCTCAATTACAGCAGAGAAGTTTCTGAATCCGAATAGCAGACGATCCAACCCCGACACAGCAGTAACGCAGACCCGAAATGCAAACCAAACAGCCACTGAATTCTCATAACAACGCAGAAGAACAACCCTCAATCAGAAACTGATAACAACACCAATGCTGAAACTGAAACGAAGAACAGGATTGAACCCCTCACCTGAATCGGTCTACAGATTGCAGAGCACGTCAACAGTAGAAGAAATTGACGGGGCAACGGAACACAATCGGATTCCTAATCAGATTGTAGAGAAGGATTCAGACAAGAAGAACTTCCCAAATTCAGAATCGAAGATTGAACAACGGGGATTACCTTACTCAGAACCTGATTCCGCCACAGCACACAATCTTCAGCGAGAATCGATGAAGAACCACAAACAGCCAAACTAGAAGGGATTGAACAGAACGAGGTTTTGAGAGAGAGAAAAGAGAAGGGTTGAGGGTTTCCAACTGAGAGAAGAGGAGCGTAAACGATCGTGAGAACGTGTTTAGAAAATAGGTGAATTAAGAATATGGAATAAAATAGGTTAAGGAATTTAATATGAGGTTAACTCACCATAAAATAGAACGGATGGGAAAAGACCTCCTCGTCCCCGGTCTCTAATAAAGACTTCTGTGTCCTAAATTCAGAATAGACCATCTTAATGAACCATAGTAACGAAATAAAATTATAACCAAATCTTGGGTTATAACATCCAACGTCTCCAACCTCCCTCCATGCTCTCTCTCGGTGGTGCTACAGCACATATACCATCTTCAAGCTTTGACCACTTGTATCTTCTATCTCCCTTGGCCAAATCAAATTCCAAGACCATATATCTTCAAGCTTTGACCACTTGTATCTTCTATCTCCCTTGGCCAAATCAAATTCCAAGACCATATTTGTCTTAGTTAGGTCAAGCTCTACACTTCTCTCTTTTTAAATCTTCAAGAACTCAATTTTGGTGCCATGGAGATTCACCATTGAAGGAGCTTGAGCTCATCTTTTCACATATTCTTGTTCTCCTTTGCTTCAAGGTAAGGAAACTCAAAGAAAAATCAAGTTCCCTCCATGTTTTGTTGTTGTCCGAAAATTCACCATTAATGGTGCTCTTATATTGCCTTGTTCTAGCTCCATTTGAATCTTTCATGGACTAGGTGGAGTCCCTCTCATAGATATTCCAACTCTCTTCAAAGATCAAGGTAAAACAACTACATTAATGTTTTTGAAACAATGTAAACCTAGGGTTTACAATGAGATGAAGCTTAAAGCTTGTATATTCATTTCAATGCTTGTATATTGTGTAGTAGTTGACAAGGAATCAAATACCTTACCGGTTTTGTAAGGAAACAAGAAAGAAGTTTGGGTGGAAAAGAGGTAAATATGCTATCTCAAGGTGGTTTAATGCCTTAGTAGAAATGAGCTTATAATGCTTGCTAAAAACTACCTAAAGAGCTAATGGTACATGACTTAGGAAAATGTTCTCAAGGAGACTAGTAAAGGACATATGTCTTGTTGTGTGTATTTACAGGTCAAAGGCTTATATATTGTGGAGATTCAGTGTTTAAGGTTTATGCAATTTAAGGGCCTAAGAGCCATGTTATTTAAGGGCCTAAGTGCCAAGCAATTAAGTTTATGCACTATATTGTAATGTAGTGTAAACTTGGTGAAGTTATGTGTGTGAGAAAGTTATTGATGGATTTTAGGTGTTCTTGTGTGATTAATGGAGAAAGCAATGTGTTTTGGTCTAGTATGTTCTAGGAGAACCCATGTCAAAATTTAGGAAAATGTATAAGAAGTTCAAAGTGTTTTAAAGGAATTTTGGTGAACTAGGAAGTTTCTAGAGTGTAATAAGGACTTAGGCATGATCTTGAGGTTTAGGTATGTACCAAAGTCATTTTGGACTTAGGTAAAGACTTAGGCAAACTTTGGTAATTGAGGAGAAAGCGTAAGCTTGGAAAAAGGAATTGTAAGAGTGACATAAGGAGTTTTGTTTTGTAAGAAAGGATGTTTGGATGATGATGTTTGTGTGGAAGATATGTCCTGGTATAATGGTTAGAATAGGCATGAAACATCACTTAGAAACCTAAGGAGAAGATACTATAAGTGTTGGAAGCTTTGGAGGAATTTGGTTAAGTGTTTAAAGACTTGGAAATTGAATGTTTTGCCGTGTCCGAACTTCCGTCCGGACATGGAAGTTCGGACAGGCTTTGTTGGGTAAAGGATGTTCTCACTCTCGAAGTGTGTCCGAACTTGGGAAGTCCGGACACAAGTTCGGACGTGACTGTTTCTATCTGGGATTTACTCTCGAACTGTGTCCGAACTTGGGAAGTCCGGACACAAGTTCGGACGTGTGTATGGTTTTCAGTATTAGGTCGCGGCTTGCGTCCGAACTTGGAGGTTCGGACACAAGTTCGGACAAGGTGTTGTATGGGCCAAAACATTTGTTAAAGGTTATAAAATGATGGGGATTGATGGTTAATGATATGAGGTTTGTTGAGGACATTTGAAGTGAGTATAATGATGGTTGAGTGGGTGAAAGGTTGTGTTAAAATGTAAAGTAAAACAAGTTAAAATGTGAGGTCATGTCACTAAGTTAACGGGAAAGGTTATGAGCATTAGACTTTAAACAATCATGTTACCTCGATGTTAATAAAAGTACACGTAATGTTATCAGTTGTTCGAGAATTGCTCGGGGAACATGAGTGGACGTGGTAAAGTGGACTCCGGTGACAGGTATGGTTTTCTTGCAACCTGTGTCCTACCGGATTACACCGGCTTGTATGCCAATGTGTTTTTCTGAGTGTTTGCCACCTTGTAAGACAAAAACATGTAATGAGGTTATAGTAATTTCATTATGTGGCGCTTTTAATCTCCGGTACCGTTTAACCTCAAATAAGTGTTAACCTTAGCTAACCAGAACCAGGAACACATGAGAGATCGGTATTCGGAGTTAACGACCCAAACCTTGGGAACGTTCTAACCACGGCTATGAGTGAGTTAGTTGGATATTGGTTGTTGTATGCAAGTGTGTGAACCTCCCTTGTGTGCTTAACTCGGTTATGATACCGTATGGTGTGTGGATGTGGTAGGCTCCATAATGGATCTCTAACTACTTATTTATAAGTATATATGTACTAATGGGGGTGAGGAGTCCGGTCATGTTCCGGCCACGCGTGTGATGGACGGGAGTCGATGTCATATCCGGTTCGGCTCTCTTGGTGTATGTATAGGTTGTATTCCAATTTGGTTTCTACCTTCCCTTAGCTTATCCAAAGCTAGTTACTGACTCACGTCGGGCCACAGGGGCATACGAATGTTATTTCGGTGTTCTTGGGATTACTATATCCGACACACCTTGGGTTTAAGTTAACCGTTCGATATAACTGGGCGCGTAACGAGGTTGGTAACGAGCTTAGCATGAGATTGGCAATAATCTCTAGGCTCACTATGTATACTAACTATGGTGGAAGGTTCCTTGTGTGAACCGAACTTATGGTGTTTTGTGTTGTTATTGTGCTAGGCAATTTCCCTTGCTATGCTATGATATGTATACGTTAGGTTTTAAATTGAATGTGATGTTATCATGTGTACGCCGAAACAAGAAAGGTTTTGTTATGTTTTGTTATGTGAGGAATGAGATATGTTGTAGGATATGGAGTGTGTGGATTATGGAAATGAATCCCAGTTTGTGACAAGAGGCGTTTAAGGATAACCCGATTAATGGGTATGTGTCGTTCATTAAGGAAGTAGCTCCGTTTTAGAGGAGAGCCACTCTAGGGTTAAAGGAATCATTGGATGATTTGTAAGTGTGGATGTGTTGGATATATGCTGAGCCCTATTGTGGGTGTATGCAAAGTGTTGTGTGTTTATGGTTTGTATGCATGATTTAAATATAATCAACTGCATGCTAAGACGACAATTAGTTGTGGTGGCCCGGTAGCATGTGGGCTGCGGGATTACCATACCAGCAAAGGTGCTGAGCCCCTTGGGGGCCACCCTTTCTCTTCTTTCCTATTTCAGGTACAGAGAGCTGGAAGCCGTTCGAGAGGACGGGGTAGTCATTGTACATGGGTATTCATTTAAGTGTGTATATACAGTAGGTGTAGTAAGACCGATATTGTTGTCGGCATCAGTTTATAAATACTCGGTATAGTTGAAAGGTGTATGTGTTGTTGTTGTTGTTAATGGAAAGGGATAATAATGTGTAGTTGCTCGGGAATTAGCCCATCAGACCGGTACAATGTATATGGATTAGCCTTGTTAGCCACGTGCACTAGTACAAAAATGGTCTATTTCTACGCCTCTATTTCGGCGGTTTAACAACCGCAGAAATAGGGACCCTATTTCGGCGGTTCTTACATTAGAACCGCCGAAGTAGGTGCTTTTTATTTTTTTAAAAAATAAAACGGCTATTTCGGCGGTTGTTACGTTACAACCGCCGAAATAGCCCCGTTTTATTTTTAAAAAAAATAAAAAGCACCTACTTCGGCGGTTCTAATGTAAGAACCGCCGAAATAGGGTCCATTTTTTTTAAAAAAAAAATATCGGCCACCTATTTCGGCGGTTTAGAACTTACAACCGCCGAAATAGGTCTTTTAATATCACCCCTACCCAGACACTCGCATTTCACCCGACGGCCTTTCTCCCTCCCTCGTCGAGCTGCTGCTGCGTGCGATTTCAGAGGCGATTGAGGAGCGATTCCGGTCCTTCCGCTGCCGCCGTGCTCGCCGCCGTCCTCGCCGTCGTCCTCGCCGCCGGTCGTCGGTGCCGTCCGCTTCATCCGGTGTTAACAGCAGCAGCAGCTTCATCCGAACAGAGGGAGAAGAACGAGGTAAATTTTCGATTTTGACCTAATTTATGGATTTATTGTGATTGTTGTTTAAATTGTGGGTGAATGTGAATGTGGATATGATTGTATTAGTGGAGTGTATGAAATTTGTGTATATATGTAGTATTGTAGAAGTGAAATTATATGTGCACACAAGGTGCTCGACAAAATGTTTGAGTGAATAATTGTGGTTTTTTTGCTCATTTTGTGTGGTTGTGCCTTTGTTTTTGATTTTGATTTTTCATTAATTTTCTTTTATTCTTGTTTTATTTCTACTTTGTGTAATTATACATCAAATTTGATTAGTGAGGATTACACTTGCTTTCGTTTTAGACTTTAATATTTGTTCGGATTGTTTTGTTTTTCGTTTTTGATTTTGCGTTTTGCTTTTCGTTTTTAATTGCTTGAATATGAGGAACTAACATTGCTTTGAGTATTAGTGGTGTTATTGTATAATGAGGAAGAGATTGAGTTGTTTTAGTGTTAATAAAATGATGATTAAAGGGCTTGGAAGCCAAGGGGAAATAGATGAGTTTGTGCAGAATTTTAATGTATGTTAGTGCTTAAGGTTGTTGTGGATATTAGAAATGAGTTGGTGAGCTGAAATTGTGTGTGGGCAATGCTAAAATTATAGGGGAAACTCTGTCAAAATTGTCCTAGAAATTAGATGACTTAAGGTTTACATAATTCTTTTTTTTTAGGTTTCAAATTTAATTATGTAGGTTAATAGTATGTAGTTCGTTTATCTTTTCTCTTAATTCAATTAGGATATGTTTACATGCTAAGTTTTATTTTTTACTTTGTTTAATTATACGTCAAATTTGATTAGTTAGGATTACGCTTGCTTTCGTTTAGACTTTTAGTATTTATTCTGTTTTTATGCTTTTTGTTTTTGATTTTACGGTTTGCTTTGTTTTTTTATTTATTTTGTCATTACTTGAATTGGTTTAGTATTAAGTTACAAAATTCTTTTTTTAGCTTTCAAATTTAATTCTGTAGGTTTAATAGTATGTACTTCATTTATCTTTTCTCTTAGTTCAATTAGGATATTTTACTTGATAAGTTTTAATAATTTGTTTCAATTTTATTTGCGTTTTATTTTTTCTCGAGTGGATTAATTAATTTTATAGTTTTTTTTGTTTTTATTTTTGTTTTTTTACTCATTTTGTGTGGTTATGCCTTTGTAGGGGGAAATCACTAAATGGGCTCACCCGATTGAAGTCGTACGGGGATGAATACAATTCATTTGTGAACCCGTAATATACTCAACTTACATCTTCATCTTTTTAGCTTATTATATATATTTTTGCAATCCTAATTACGAATAATTAACATACATAAACTAATGAGTTTATATTCTATCTATAGAGAAGTGCTTAAGATTTCCCCGTTCATTGCACGGTATATTGACAGCGGAGTGGAAGAACCGGTAATATAATCTAACTTATCTTTTTGTCTTTTATACTTTGTATTTCCACAAAATATTGAAATTTGGTTTGATAAATAAATTTGGTATTAGTTTGATTTGTTTATTTACTCATTTTGTGTGGTTACGTCTTTGTAGGGGGGAATCACCGTTGCTGTTTCCTTCTCTGTGTACAAGTAAGCTACTAAACTCTGCTTTTTGTTTGATCATTGAGATTATGTATTCAGATAATATAGGTGCTAGTATATAATTTAGGTTGAAACCTTAGAGTTAGAGTAGCTAGCTTATTTAATATGCATACAGTCACGCTTCATTAACCGTACCGTTTTGTATTTCAAATAAAGTATGGAGCGTGACTGGATGTACGGTGAGCGAGGGGATCACTATCGCAACATGTTGAAAGAGTTTTGCAAAGCGGCAGTGCAGCACAAGGACATGACAAAGGCGGAGAAAATACCTTGTCCTTGTGTTGACTGCGGTGTCTTAAGGAAATTTTCAAACATTGTGGAAATTGAATTCCATCTGAAGACTCGCGGTTTCATGCCACACTATAAGAGATGGATTTTTCATGGAGAAAGTGTTGAACATAATGTCGGGTCCTCGTACATTAATGAAAGGGAGAGGATGAGAACAGACCACACATTTGATTTTGTCGAGTCGGAACCGATCCCAAATGCTTCCGGAGTCAATGACAGTGAACCGACTTATCATGATGAGCAAATAATGGAGATGCTTGATAACGTTGAGAATAATTTTGTTGATCGACCGGATGAGTATCAAAGGTTGTTGGACGCATCCAAGACGGCATTGTATCCTACGTGCACTAAGTACACGAAATTGACGGCTATATTGAATTTGTTCAACCTGAAGGGAAGATATGGATTGAGTGACAAAGGTTTCTCGGCATTCCTCGAGCTGATTCATGATATGCTACCGGATGAGAATGGTCTCCCTACCACCACCTATGAGGCAAAGAAATGGGTATGTCCAATGGGAGTAGAGTACAAAAAAATTCACGCGTGTCCAAACAACTGTGTGTTGTACAGGGGTGAATACGCACATCTGGACACTTGCCCGAAATGTCAGCTGTCCCGGTATAAGCATAAAGATGGTGAGTACTCCTCCGTTCAAAAAAAAAGCCCTCCAGCTAAATTACTGTGGTATTTGCCGATTATACCCAGATTCAAACGGTTGTTTGCGAATCCAAAAGATGCAAAGAATTTACGATGGCACGCAGAGGGTAGAAAGAGTGATGAGAAATTAAGACATCCAGCAGATGGACCTCAGTGGAGAAACATCAATAGACGGTTCAAAGAACATTTTGGAGGTGAAGATAGGAATTTGAGGCTTGGGCTATGTACTGACGGGATGAACCCGTACGGCACATTAAGCAGTCAACACAGTACTTGGCCCGTTTTACTAGTGATCTACAATTTGCCTTCGTGGTTGTGTATGAAACGCAGGTACATAATGTTATCTCTTTTGATATCTGGCCCCAAGCAGCCAGGTAATAATATTGATGTATACCTCGCCCCATTGATTGATGATTTGAAGTTGCTGTGGAATGAGGGAACCGTTGTGTATGATGCTTATGCAAGGGAAAATTTCACGCTCAAGGCGTTGTTGTTCTGTACGGTCAACGATTTCCCTGCATATGGGAACTTGTCTGGATACACTGTGAAAGGAACATTTGCATGTCCGGTGTGCGAGGATGACACATGTTCGGACCGTTTACAAAATTGTGGTAAGAATGTTTACATGTGTCATCGACGTTTTCTACCTGAAGATCACCCTTATCGTAAGAAGAAGAAACTGTTCAATGGTGAGGCCGAGACTCGAGTGGCCCGTCTACCTTTGACCTCTGAGGAAGTGTATGCAAAGGTTAAGGACATTGTGAACGTCTTTGGAAACACATCGAAACCGGCAAAGAACATTTGGAAAAAATGCTCTATCTTCTGGGATTTACCGTATTGGCGTCACCTGCCTGTCAGACACTGTTTGGATTTCATGCACATCGTAAAGAATGTTGGTGAGGCAGTGAGTGGGACTTTGCTCAACATACCCGGCAAAACGAAAGACGGATTGAAAGTGAGAAAAGACATGCAAGTCATGGGTATAAGGAAAGAATTACACCCACAGGAGAATGAGAGACGAATATACCTACCTCCTGCATGCTACACACTTTCAAAGAATGAGAAGATCAGCTTCTGTAAATGTCTACACTCGGTAAAAGTACCATCTGGATATTCTTCAAACTGGAAGAATATTGTATCAATGAAGGATTTGAAACTGTTAGGCATGAAATCTCACGATTATCATGTATTGATGTTACATCTTCTGCCAGTAGCCATCCGTGGGATATTGCCAAATGATGTCAGAAATGCGTTAACCAGATTGTGTTTCTTCTTCAATGCTGTCTGCTGCAAGGTAATTGATGTAAACTCTCTCGATGATCTACAACGTGAAATAGTGGTAACATTATGTCAATTAGAGATGTATTTCCCACCATCATTCTTTGACATAATGGTGCACTTGATAGTCCACATTGTTCAAGAGATCCAATTTTGTGGTCCGGTCTACTTACGCTACATGTACCCTTTTGAACGATACATGGGTATTCTAAAGGGTAGAATGAGGAATAGATATCGACCAGAAGGGAGCATAATTGAAGCAACGGTGACTGAGGAAGTCACAGAATTTGTGACTGATTATCTGAATGAAGCAGAATCAATCGGTATCCCAAAACCAAGACACTACGGCAGATATAAAGGCAAAGGTGTCATTGGAAGAAAGATTGTGCAAGTACCAAGTCAACTGATTCATCAAGCACATCTGTTTGTGTTACAACACCTTGAGGCTGTTGAACCCTTCTTTGATACTCATATGAATGAGTTGAGACAACAAAATCCTACCAGAAACCATCTTTGGCTTACGAAAGAACAAAACCGACTGTTTGTCCAATGGTTCAAATATTATGTCTTTGAAAAAGCGTCATCAAATTCAGAAGTTCTCAATGAGGAAATCAGATTTTTGGCAATAGGACCTGAACCTAATGTTGTATCATTTGAGGGATATGACATTAGTGGGTATACTTATTACACTGCACGCCAAGATGCTAAATCAAACCAGAACAGTGGAGTAAAAATAGAAGCGGCATTCAATGAGTACCACATCGGTAACCAGTCTCAACCAGTGAGGAGCTCCAGTTGGTATTACGGTGTTATCGAGGACATTTGGGAGCTAGACTACCATATTGATTCGTTTTTAGTGTTCCGTTGCAAATGGGTGGACAACCGACGTGGAATCCAAAACGATGGAGGTCTTACCTTGGTTGATCTCACACGTGCCAGTTTTAAGGATGATCAGTTTGTTATGGGAAAAGATTGTGACCAAGTGTGGTATGTTCAGGATCCAAAAGACTTCAGATGGTCTGTTGTTCTTCCAGGTAGAAGACCAGTTCAGATTGAAAATGAAAATGAGGATGATGATGATGAGAATGAGACGATTGAAGGAACAACATTGTTTCCTACGGGGTTGCGGGATTTAAATGTTGATACTCAAAACGACTTGATTTATGCACGATCAGACCATGACGAGGGTTTTTGGGTTGATAACACCAAAACATAGAAGTATTTATGGTAATGTTATGTTAACTATTTTTCTTGACTTGTTCAACATTTGTCATTACATTATAAATTCATTCAATTAATTTGACTAACTTATCTTTACTGCAGTGGCTGATCACCCTATGGACCAGCCCGTTGAAGAAGCTGATCCTCATCAGCAGAGACCAGCAAAACGGGTCACACGAGGAGGAAAGAAGGGGAAGAGAACTCACCCACCGGAGGATGAGGCTTGTCCATCACAGCAGGTGACAGAGCCACCAGCTTCCTCCTCCTCCGGACAGAAGGTGAAGAAGAGAGGTGCCACCCGTGCACTGAAGGCAATTAAAGGCCCCCCCACGAAGCCTTTGCAGTTCAATGAGTTCAACCAGCCATACGGTAATTGGAAGAATGATTATACTGCATATGCTGGCCACCTGGTCAAGACTTACTGCGACATAAATCACAATTGGAAGCAAGTGCCACAATCATTGAAGGACACTATGTTTGGGATTCTTCAGGTGTGTTATTTTTTTATAATATGTTATATAATTTTAGAGTTTCTCGTTACTTGTGTTACTAAATGACTAATAATTGTTTATGTAGAGTCGTTTCTGCATTGATCCTTCTCTTAAGGAGGATATACTGAAAAAAATGGGGCGACAGTTCCGCGACCATAGGAAGGCCCTCTCTGACAAGTACTTTCATGGTGCTGCGTATCAAGACCCTGAATCGGATGATGCAGAAAGAGGCGATGAACTGCCACCCTGGGAGGCGTACGAGGGCATCACTGAGGAGCAGTGGACCCGGTTTGTGGAGTATCGTCACACGCCAGAGTACCAGGTAGAGCTAATATTCAACGCTGTCTTTTATATTTGGCTGTTTTATTTGCTTATTTGTATCTTACACGTTACATATGTATTTGTAGGCGGTTCGTGCAAAACAGCAGGCAAATGCGAAGAAAAATCTATACCCACATCACTTAGGTGGTAAAAGCATTGCCGAACGCGTACCAGAGTGGGAGCAAAAGGGCTTGCTTCCACAGGATGTGGCTCCTAGCGACAGAAGGATGAAGGTGTGGGAGTTGAGTCGAGTGCCAAAAAACTCGACGCCGGAAAATCCTCAGTACGATGATGCCACGAGAGAGATTATAAATCAAATGGTATCTAATTTCGGTTCATAAGTTTAATATTTGTTTGTGTACCTGTATATTAATGAATTTTGTTAATTTTGTGTTTTATAGGAAGAGTTAAACTCTCAAGTTACTGAGGGTTCTTGGGCTCCGAACAGACAATATGATCCCCTTTCTCGTGCTCTTGGAAAGGTGGATCATCCTGGTCGCGCTATTGGTTTTGGTGGACAAGTTGGTATCCGCCAAGCTTTTGGTAATCCGGGGTCTAGGAAAGGCTCACAAGGAAGGATGATCAGCTATGAGGAACATTTGAAGGTTACTGCTGAGATGGAGCAGAGGCTTATGCAGAATGTTCAGCATTTGGTTGCAGAGGAGATGACAAAAATACGCTCACAGATGTGCAGTAGTCAGGAGGTGACTAGACCAGCCCATGCACCATCAGCTGATAGGGAGGAGGGCACACCAGTACGGCAGAGTAGTGTGCAGTCGATAGATCCATATCCACATGCATCTATTAAGGTTTAGTCACATTAACTTAGAAAATAAATTATTTATTATCATCTATTTACTTCGATTGTGTTCGTTTAACCCTTCTTTACTTAATGTTCAGGAACCCTGTTTATGCACGCTGTTCATACCGATGGGAGGTGCGGATATTATGGTGGCGTGGGGTAAATTGTTTCCCTCATCTGGTACAGACACCGTCGGCGGTGAACCACTACGGCAGGGGTATGTCCGGGTGCTTGTAGATGATTATGTGACAGAGTATGCTGATGTTGCTATACCGGTACCTCTGGGACAGAGAAACATACTTCGCTCTGTTCAAACAGCTACAATCCAATGGCCGGGTACATGGGTCAAAATCTCGGGCCAGGTAAACACAATTAACGCTTACTCTAAAATTATAATTATCCGATGTTTCAATTAGTATATGGTTTAGAGTGAGTCACTTAAACTTAATTAATCAACAAATTAGGAAAATGTCAAGTCGAAAAAAACTTCTAAAGGAAAAGGAAAAAGTGTTGCCACACCAGCTCTCACGGGGGCATCCTCCAACTTCATGATGAGACCTGCTTTAGTAGAGAAGAACATATTGGAGGGGTTGTCACAGAACATGAGACTTCTGCACTCGTCCTTGTTGATGACGTCACCTCAGAGTGATAGGATCCAAGTGGAGGATAGCCAGGGTCTTTTTCACCATCACGAACCCGAAGGACGGACGCATACGTTCGATATATATATGTCCGACTTCGTTGATGTATTCAAGAGAGACTGGTTAAATGTGTCGATTCTGAAGTCAGCTAGCATGTGAGCGATCTCATACCTTTTCCTATATTAATGAAATACTTGAATTATTTTTTGTACTTTAACGCCGTTCACTGATGTTGTTGTCTTTATGGTGCAGGCATGTGCATTCCAAGGCGATACGAGATCATCAGACTGACAGCTTCGGATTCCTATGCCCTGATACTTGCAGTGAAGTGACTATGTTAATGGATCCTGAAGTCTTTTGCGGTACGTGACGAACACAATATATGAATGTGCAGACAAGTCATACATTATGCTACCATATTATCAAGGGTAAGTCATACTTCCATATCTTATTACGTTTTATTTATAAGTTATGTTATCCGTGTTATGATTTCAATTGTATTCATCACGTGAGCAGTCGTCATTGGTCGTTGTTGGTTTTGGTCATGAAATACCCGAGAGTCTTACAGTTCGACTCACTTGGTACGAGTGCCAAGAAGCCAGCGATAGCAGCGGCTCTAAAGAGGTGAGCTATTTAAATTATACTACAATTGTCATAACTTAATAAATTGTTTCGTTAAATTTGATTAAATTGTGTATTACATTTAAAATATTTATTTTGTATAGTGGCTTCCAAGCTGCACTGCGTGCATTGCAAAAGACACCGAAGAACATCCCTTGGACTGCAGTGAAGGTAGTTTTACTTATTTTGTGCAAATAGTTAACATGTTAATAGTAGACCTGCAAGTATGACTGATAACGTAATGTGTGAATGTATAGTGTCCAGTACAGCCTGGTGGATCAGAATGCGGTTACTATGTTATGAGGTTTATGCATGACTTAGTAGCATCATCCAAGTTTTTGCCAGAAAAATCATTGGACATGGTATTAAACTATCTTTGAAAGTCTTGGTTTATATGTATTTTTATTCTTTGTCATTCTTTGTGTAGTGTCTCACTAACTATTCATTTTTGTTTGTTCAAGGCTTTCGAAGAAATCGTGGGCATTGGAAGTTATGAAAATAGGCACATATCTGAAATCCTCGAGGAATGGGCAGAATTTATCTCCATCGACGTACTTAGTTGATTCCTCTTAAGTTGTTTGCGTTGAACATACTTGTGTTATTATATGTATTTCATTAGATTGAAACGTAGTGAATTGTATATTGTAATGGAGTGTGGTGTGGAGAGTGCATGTGGTGAAGTGTACAACTAATCCTTTTTTTGTTATGAATTTTCTTGCGTTTTTGCATTTATTGATGTGTGCCGATGATTATGGCCGCTTTATGGGTTTATAGTATGCTACTGAGGCGCCCCACTGTGGTGGCAGCATTATACAATGCATTTACAGGTTTGCTTAATTTTGTGGTGTATTTGGGTGCAATAATAAGCTGGAAAGGAAAAAACAAAAAAAACTGTCTATTTCGGCGGTTCCTACTAAAGAACCGCCGAAATAGACCAGCTCCATTTGACCGTCTTCGTTGACTGGCCACCTATTTCGGCGGTTCTTTAGTAGGAACCGCCGAAATAGGTGGCCAGGTCAAACGAAGACGGTCAAATGGAGCTGGTCTATTTCGGCGGTTCTTTAGTAGGAACCGCCGAAATAGACATGTCTATTTCGGCGGTTCCGGAACCGCCGAAATAGGGTAAAATACCTATGTCTGCGGTGCTCATTTCTGCGGTTTACAACCGCAGAAATAGGCCCTTTACAACCGCAGAAATAGGCTGTTTTCCTACTAGTGGTGGGTGGCTAACGGCGTGTAACACCAACGAGTTAAGTAATGTGATGAGGTTTGTATTTCCGCTGCAGTTTATTGTAAGTGTGTTAATGTTGGATGGGGTGTTACAAAAAGTGGTATCAGAGCGAAGTATCGCTCTGATGACTGAATTACCGAGCTTAGGAAGTACCGAGTTAGGATTTTAGTACTTTGGGTTAAGGGTTGAGTGATAGCGTGAGAGATACGCTAGATAGGAATTTCCAGTGTGTACTGGAAACCTACAATGACCATCCCACCCTCCACAATCCCTGCTTTATAACTTGGGCAACAACGCCAGAGAGATGAAAGTCCTCTCATACTCGGGAATACCCGATCTGGCTGTTATCGAATACCTCTAAGGGTACAGAGAACCTGTCATACGGTAGATCCTGAAAAGTGGGAATCCCGGAGACGGACTCCATCTGAATAATGTTAACCGCATTTAATAGCGAAGAATGAAGAATCTTGTGTATAGAAGAATAGAATTTCCGGCAACCTGGGTCGACATGCTAAGCAGTCGAGAATAACCAACTTGTGACGCACCAACCGTGCAACAGGCAAGAAATGGATCAATAAAACCCGAGACGAGTGTCTACGGAACCACAGTTGATAAATAGTACACCAACGGTATACCAACCGACAAAGGAACTACAACATAGCGCCCAAATACATGGAACGGGTACAAAGAGAAAACAATACAAAAAAAAATAGGGACTCCTAGAATGGGAAACACCCTAGTTAATGATTATCATGTGAAGACAGTGAGAAATCACCTAGAAGAGCATTTATCAAGGCAGTAAGATCAGTGAGGGCCAACAAGGCCACTGATGACAATATGGGTAAAAACAATACCACAATCGGTATGTGTTAAACCGATAGCCAGTTAGCATGGCGCACTTGCCATAGCAAGTGCTGCTATAACAGGGCTATTCGGGAAATTTATAACCATTATAAAATACTTGGTAAAGTACAATAAAGTTAAATGTGATCGTCATAACAGTAGAAGGGCCTGCTAGCCTAACCTCTGTAATTGTAAGTACACCAGTCAGCAAGAAGCTAGACTTGGCTAAGGTAAGAAGATGTTGCGAAACCATGAAACTTTTCTTTCAAACCCAAATTTATTCGAACCCTTTCTTTTCAAAACCAGATTTTCTTTCAAACCAACACTTCTTTCCAACCTTCTTTTAAACCAAACCAGTGAAACCAGGGGCAGTTGACAAGGATACAATAGTGGATAAACTTTCCCTCGATTAAGTTCGGGAAGCAAGGAATGAATATTGTCACGGGATAATATAAGGGAGTTGACAACAGAATACTTCACCTAGGCGTGTGACGGACACTACAAGTGTACCAACTGTGTTGTGGGACGACCGCACTCCGATAGGAGCATGTGGGCCTGACAGACCTACTTATAGGTTAGTTGGGTAAGTAGTAATGTATCAGTATGATACCCCATATATGTATACGAGTAGAGTCCAGAACACGGGAAGTAGTCGACTCCGTTCTACGGTCAGCAGTGTAAGTCAAACAAGAGCTAAGGATTACCATGAATGGTTGAAGTAAAGGAACCCAGCTAAATTAAAGAGACTGAAGGAATCAGTAAATGTGTGCAAGGAAATATTTAAGATACAGGAGGTGCGAAGTACACCGACTGTTATATAAAGACATTGGAGAAGGCGTAGTTTACTGAAAGTACCCATAAGTGCAAGCCAAATGTAATGGCATGACTTAGCAACACCCAGGAGCAATCCTTAAAGAGTGTTCGCATCAACAATTGTTGCACGAAATGCATGACAGAAACACGAGGGTTGAAACTAACACTCAGTTTAGACATAAGTTGTCAGAAGACGGACTGACAATCCTAAGGGGCATCCCATGAAAGGAAACGGAATGCAACGACCTTGTCATGGAGCTCAATATGATATCCAAACTATGTAATGTTGCACAAAGAAGTACATGTATGTGGACAGCCTACACTGAGCGCAGCTCAAGGCAATAAGGCTTATAGGCCACAAATAAAATGTGTTATATAAATTAGATTGATTGCAGAAGTATATGTTACACAAGGAAATAGAGCAGAGAACGAACCACTGCTAAGAGAGTGGGGATACCTCTCGATATTGTGAGACCGCAGAAGCGGTAGCTATATGAACCAAGTTCAAGAAATATGTTAGGGAGTGACCAGGTTGTTATTACCCCAGAACGATTTGAATAAGAATAATACGAAAGGAAATGTTTGTACCAGTTGTGTAGACAGGAAGAGTGATAAGTTGATAGCGACCACCATAGGTGTGTGATGCTAAATGAGTAGCGAACAACGCTCAAGGAACATAAAGACTCAAAAAAAATAGTAGTATATTCAAAAATCAGCCAAATAAGTGGCCAGATAAACCCAGCGTAATAGCGGAAGCTAATATAATAGTGGATGCAGTATAAATTGATGTTGTATAATGAGTAAGGATACGGTGCGCAATAAGCGACCGTTGTGTGAGTATTGTTAGATGATAAAATGGGGAGTGAGCAGAGTTATGAGTTAGACCCAGTGGAGGCACAACAGTAAATGATAGCAAACGAACCGAGCAGTAAGCCGGTGACAAGTATTATGTGATAAGAATTTCGGTAAAACACAGTGTAAATTCCTATCGCAATCGCATGAGAGATTTACTGTCAAGAGTTTACGCCTCTGCACTCTGTATGACTGAGTGTTTTGGTATTGCACTTGCGCAGTAATGATCAAGTGGGATAGCTAGGAATCAGAAGCATGGTAATTGTGGAGGAATAATGTTATAATGGCCGATGCATAGGTAATGCAAGGCCGCAGGAATGAAAGGATACATGTGCAAAACCAAAGGTGGAGACATGATTAACAGTAAGTGACTACAGTAACACTAAATACCAAATGTCGGTATGAGATATACCCCAGGTGTGGGAAATAACTGAGAGAGCACTACACATTAAGTAGTAGCTCAATCTCAACCGACAGTAAGTCGGTAGAAGCAAGTCAATCATTGTGAATTACATAGTAGTTTACGCTGTAAGCTATTGGAGAAGTGGATGGAAAATTGTGAAACTCACCGAATTCGCTCAAGGTAAGAGATACCATACATTGGAGATGTACAATACAGTAACAGTAACGAATGGGGCAAACTAGCCCTATAATTATCAGAATGGCGCAGCAGAGGCCAGTGAGCCCATGCATCAAATACCGAATATACATTGTGAATATGAATGATGGCTAGTTATCAATGCCTAAAAGCCTCACAGGCCAGGACCGAAACCGGTTATGAGTTAGAACTCCAATGCGAATTCTTGGTTTAGGGACTAAACCGCCAATATGGTTAAGATCCTCTAATCAGAATCCATTGTGTAATAGACCGCGTGGAAGTCAAAACACTTCACGACGGCAGAACATTTTAAGCCAAGGTTTAGTGATTGATTACGTGGGCGTAATCCCTTTTAAGGGGGGTAGAGCGCAAAACCACTTAGTGTGTTTTACCGTTCAAGTGTACGTGAACTGGGTTGTGCATAACTGGGTTGTGCATAGCACAAAATGATTTGTTATGATGGTCGGCGCATGTGTTATATAAACATACGCATTTATTTGTGGTTAAATTGTGGTAATTGCGCACAGAAGATGCGAATACCATTGTGGGAAGTGTGTTTATTTTGTTAACAGTGGTGTGTGAAGAGTACAAGTGGAAGGGAGTAAAGAAACTCCCGGGGAACTAAAACCCCGATAGTGCATAAATGTAAACCGTGTATTGTATTTTGATAAAAATATGTATATATATACAGTGTTGTGATTTATGAAGGGTTATGAGACCGACATAGAACCTAGTGAGAATTAAATTCCCTAGGTAACTTGAATTAAGTTGGATTTGGATGATGATTGATAGACGGAGTTCTATTCCTTGGAGATGTAATGATTATGACTAGAAGGATTTAAAGATAGAAAATGGGGCATGCTTGAACTAGTTGTTGGTTGAAAATGAAGTGGGAGGTGAAACTTGATTATCATGAGATCAAGGGAAGCCGAACACAAATTGGGGTGGAAGGATAGTTCAACACTGATGCTGATCACATCAGGGTTGGATAACTCTAGAAGCTCTTTGTAAGTGGTCACAAATAACCATGTTAAGGAAGAAGCAAAGAGCATAAGTTGGACCTGGAGTTGTGTTGTGTTTTCAAAAGGATTTTCAATTGGTGTTTTCAAACAATCAATTAATATTTTGAATAAAGGATTCTCTTATACTTAACCTAGTAAAGAATATTTTTGTAGTACTTGCTCACGAGCTGAGGACGCATGAGCCTTTGTCTTCGGACCGGTGACATGAGAAGTATATATGTTAAAAATGTATGTGATTATTTTGACCTCCCAAAGGAACGGGGACCAGAAGGTGTCCATCGCGACCGGGTTCTGCGGGATCACAGTGTATATGTACTCAACATGGGACTGGAGCCCATGGAGAGATGGAAAAGGTATTTCTGTTTGATATACATGCTAAGACATGTTGTGTGGAATAAGTAATAAATAGTATTTTAGACCTTGAGTTCTAATGTGGGTGGGTTCTGAATTGATTGTGTTACCCGGGCCTACGAGTCCAAATGTGGTTATGTCACCCAGACCTAAGAGTCTGAGGGATATTATGTAAGTGCAAGTGTGGTGAAGGTACCCGGACCATTAAGTCCGAGGTTACCATGTGAGTATGATATTTTATGTATAATGTGGATATGTTGCCCGGACCATTAAGTCCGAGGTTGGATGTAAAGGGTGGTTGGTAATGGAAGTTTTATGGCTATAAGTAATTCCCGTATTCTAATCCAATGATGCGAGGAAATGTGAACTTCGAGGACGAAGTTCTTTTAAGGGGGTAGATTGAAATACCCCAA
Source organism: Limonium bicolor (assembly GCA_023374045.1). Taxonomy (NCBI): domain Eukaryota; kingdom Viridiplantae; phylum Streptophyta; class Magnoliopsida; order Caryophyllales; family Plumbaginaceae; genus Limonium; species Limonium bicolor. The sequence goes on along the minus strand of CM041780.1, from coordinate 198,126,198 downwards.
ACCTTGGTATGTTGTGTAAATGTTAAACTATGGTATTTAAAGGCTAAAAAGTGCCTTAGAAACATAAATGAACCATTTAAACAATGGTAAAACACAATAAAACACTAAGACACGGTTTGAGCAAAAACATGCTCTAACCTTGGAGTGAACTTGGCTAGGACCCAAAGAGCCTACCAAGATTTGATAATATAAAATTATGATTTTATAAGGCTAATTAAGTCCTTAGGAAACCTTGGTAGACAATGAAACCAAACAAAACACAAATAAATACCTTAAGGTCAATATGGGCTAAAATGTGCTCTAAGCTTGGGATAAATGTGTATAAGACCTAATGGTCGTACCTATATCTTATAAATATGTTAATGAACATATTAAATCAATTACCAAAGAAAACCAAACTTGAAAACAAGTTAAGACACAAAAAGTGCTTTAAGGAGTCTTAAAGCACATTTTTGAAAAATTGTCTTGTAAATGAGTTTTGAGTGGCTAAATGTCCATCATTACTCTTAAATATATATGTGTACTATATAGTATCACATTTGGAAGTCTATATCAATAGGAAATCAAAATTTTCACTTCTATGTACCTTGTTTTATGAATAGTAACTTTAATAAGCTAGTTTATAACATATGTTGTTATAAGTATTTAAATGAGTCATCAAAGACTATTATACCCCTAGGTAAAGATGGGGGCCGGTTTTTCATGTGTGACTCACCACATTTGAACAAATAAGTAAGTTAAGTAATGACAAAGCAAAAGTACTATTTGTTTTTAGCTTAAATATCTCCAAAAGCAAGTTTTATCTTCATTCTCTCATTTCCCTTCACTTCCAACGTCTCCAACCTCCCTCCATGCTCTCTCTCGGTGGTGCTACAGCACATATACCATCTTCAAGCTTTGACCACTTGTATCTTCTAGCTCCCTTGGCCAAATCAAATTCCAAGACCATATTTGTCTTAGTTAGGTCAAGCTCTACACTTCTCTCTTTTTAAATCTTCAAGAACTCAATTTTGGTGCCATGGAGATTCACCATTGAAGGAGCTTGAGCTCATATTTTCACATATTCTTGTTCTCCTTTGCTTCAAGGTAAGGAAACTCAAAGAAAAATCAAGTTCCCTCCATGTTTTGTTGTTGTCCGAAAATTCACCATTAATGGTGCTCTTATATTGCCTTGTTAGCTCCATTTGAATCTTTCATGGACTAGGTGGAGTCCCCTCTTCATAGATATTCCAACTCTCTTCAAAGATCAAGGTAAAACAACTACATTAATGTTTTTGAAACAATGTAAACCTAGGGTTTACAATGAGATGAAGCTTAAAGCTTGTATATTCATTTCAATGCTTGTATATTGTGTAGTAGTTGACAAGGAATCAAATACCTTACCGGTTTTGTAAGAAACAAGAAAGAAGTTTGGGTGGAAAAGAGGTAAATATGCTATCTCAAGGTGGTTTAATGCCTTAGTAGAAATGAGCTTATAATGCTTGCTAAAAACTACCTAAAGAGCTAATGGTACATGACTTAGGAAAATGTTCTCAAGGAGACTAGTAAAGGACATATGTCTTGTTGTGTGTATTTACAGGTCAAAGGCTTATATATTGTGGAGATTCAGTGTTTAAGGTTTATGCAATTTAAGGGCCTAAGATCCATGTTATTTAAGGGCCTAAGTGCCAAGCAATTAAGTTTATGCAATATATTGTAATGTAGTGTAAACTTGGTGAAGTTATGTGTGTGAGAAAGTTCTTGATGGATTTTAGGTGTTCTTGTGTGATTAATGGAGAAAGCAATGTGTTTTGGTCTAGTAATGTTCTAGGAGAACCCATGTCAAAATTTAGGAAAATGTATAAGAAGTTCAAAGTGTTTTAAAGGAATTTTGGTGAACTAGGAAGTGTTCTAGAGTGTAATAAGGACTTAGGCATGATCTTGAGGTTTAGGTATGTACCAAAGTCATTTTGGACTTAGGTAAAGACTTAGGCAAACTTTGGTAAATTGAGGAGAAAGTGTAAGCTTGGAAAAAGGAATTGTAAGAGTGACATAAGGAGTTTTGTTTTGTAAGAAAGGATGTTTGGATGATGATGTTTGTGTGGAAGATATGTCCTGGTATATGGTTAGAATAGGCATGAAACATCACTTAGAAACCTAAGGAGAAGATACTATAAGTGTTGGAAGCTTTGGAGGAATTTGGTTAAGTGTTTAAAGACTTGGAAATTGAATGTTTTGCCGTGTCCGAACTTCCGTCCGGACATGGAAGTTCGGACAGGCTCTGTTGGGTAAAGGATGTTCTCACTCTCGAACTGTGTCCGAACTTGGGAAGTCCGGACACAAGTTCGGACGTGACTGTTTCTATCTGGGATTTACTCTCGAACTGTGTCCGAACTTGGGAAGTCCGGACACAAGTTCGGACGTGTGTATGGTTTTCAGTATTAGGTCGCGGCTTGCGTCCGAACTTGGAGGTTCGGACACAAGTTCGGACAAGGTGTTGTATGGGCCAAAACATTTGTTAAAGGTTATAAAATGATGGGGATTGATGGTTAATGATGTTATGAGGTTGTTGAGGACATTTGAAGTGAGTTATAATGATGGTTGAGTGGGTGAAAGGTTGTGTTAAAATGTAAAGTAAAACAAGTTAAAATGTGAGGTCATGTCACTAAGTTAACGGGAAAGGTTATGAGCATTAGACTTTAAACAATCATGTTACCTCGATGTTAATAAAAGTACACGTAATGTTATCAGTTGTTCGAGAATTGCTCGGGGAACATGAGTGGACGTGGTAAAGTGGACTCCGGTGACAGGTATGGTTTTCTTGCAACCTGTGTCCTACCGGATTACACCGGCTTGTATGCCAATGTGTTTTTCTGAGTGTTTGCCACCTTGTAAGACAAAAACATGTAATGAGGTTATAGTAATTCATTATGTGGCGCTTTTAATCTCCGGTACCGTTTAACCTCAAATAAGTGTTTAACCTTAGCTAACCAGAACCAGGAACACATGAGAGATCGGTATTCGGAGTTAACGACCCAAACCTTGGGAACGTTCTAACCACGGCTATGAGTGAGTTAGTTGGATATTGTTGTTGTATGCAAGTGTGTGAACCTCCCTTGTGTGCTTAACTCGGTTATGATACCGTATGGTGTGTGGATGTGGTAGGCTCCATAATGGATCTCTAACTACTTATTTATAAGTATATATGTACTAATGGGGGTGAGGAGTCCGGTCATGTTCCGGCCACGCGTGTGATGGACGGGAGTCGATGTCATATCCGGTTCGGCTCTCTTGGTGTATGTATAGGTTGTATTCCAATTTGGTTTCTACCTTCCCTTAGCTTATCCAAAGCTAGTTACTGACTCACGTCGGGCCACAGGGGCATACGAATGTTATTTCGGTGTGCTTGGGATTACTATATCCGACACACCTTGGGTTTAAGTTAACCGTTCGATATAACTGGGCGGTAACGAGGTTGGTAACGAGCTTAGCATGAGATTGGCAATAATCTCTAGGCTCACTATGTATACTAACTATGGTGGAAGGTTCCTTGTGTGAACCGAACTTATGGTATTTTGTGTTGTTATTGTGCTAGGCAATTTCCTTGCTATGCTATGATATGTATACGTTAGGTGTTTAAATTGAATGTGATGTTATCATGTGTACGCCGAAACAAGAAAGGTTTTGTTATGTTTTGTTATGTGAGGAATGAGATATGTTGTAGGATATGGAGTGTGTGGATTATGGAAATGAATCCCAGTTTGTGACAAGAGGCGTTTAAGGATAACCCGATTAATGGGTACGTGTCGTTCATTAAGGAAGTAGCTCCGTTTTAGAGGAGAGCCACTCTAGGGTTAAAGGAATCATTGGATGATTTGTTAAGTGTGGATGTGTTGGATATATGCTGAGCCCTATTGTTGGGTGTATGCAAAGTGTTGTGTGTTTATGGTTTGTATGCATGATTTAAATATAATCAACTGCATGCTAAGACGACAATTAGTTGTGCGTGGCCCGGTAGCATGTGGGCTGCGGGATTACCATACCAGCAAAGGTGCTGAGCCCCTTGGGGGCCACCCTTTCTCTTCTTTTCCTATTTCAGGTACAGAGAGCTGGAAGCCGTTCGAGAGTAGGACGGGGTAGTCATTGTACATGGGTATTCATTTAAGTGTGTATATACAGTAGGTGTAGTAAGACCGATATTGTTGTCGGCATCAGTTTATAAATACTCGGTATAGTTGAAAGGTGTATGTTGTTGTTGTTGTTTAATGGAAAGGCATAATAATGTGTAGTTGCTCGGGAATTTAGCCCATCAGACCGGTACAATGTATATGGATTAGCCTTGTTAGCCACGTGGGTGGCTAACGGCGTGTAACACCAACGAGTTAAGTAATATGATGAGGTTTGTATTTCCGCTGCAGTTTATTGTAAGTGTTTAATGTTGGATGGGGTGTTACAATATCAATTAATACATTGCTAGGTTTTATATCCCTGTGAATGATGGATAATCTTGAGTATTCTTGAAGATATAGAAGTCCTTGGATGACTCCTTCAACTATTTGTACCCGCTTTCTCCAATCCAGTAGTAACTTTCTAACTGGATCTGCAATTAGATGAAAGTTGTAAGAGTAATTGATTTATCATGTGAATAGATAGGCGCGCGGATTTCTTTTTTTAATGTTTTGATGTCATCCCAACTCTGAAATATGTATAATAAGCTTCAACATTGTGAACCAAATGATTTGTTTGTTCTCTTTTGATGAATTTGTAATACAAAGTCATTCTTAATAAGCATATACCAAAAAGATAGGAATCCAAGCTCCCATTTGGCATGTATTCATAGATAAGCATCTTTTCTCCTCCTTCCGTACATGATCCCAATATCCTGACCAGGTTTACATGCTGCAGTCTTGCAAGGAGAGTGACTTCATTTTCAAACTCCTCAAGTCCCTGTTCAGAAGAATCTGATAACCGTTTCACTGCTATTACTTGTCCATCTTCCAATTGACCCTGCCAAATGTGTGTTCCAATTAAGGAAGAAAAAATAATGATATTTCCATCTAATTTATTGCTATAGTTTAATTAAATACTACAAAGCGTAGCTGTTTTAGAGAGCATGATACTTAAAAAATAAAACGCTCATGGTACCTTATACACAGGACCATAACCTCCGTGTCCAAGCTTATTACAAAATGCAAAGTTGTTTGTACTTTCTTTGATGACACGTAGGCTGAAAGCTCTTAACCCATCAGCATTTGTTTCCAGACTATTAAAACCTCTTTTTTTGGTTCTGCTTGTGTTGACTCTTCCTTTCTCATCCCTACCTTTTCCTGTTTTAAATTAAGTTTAGTTTAGTCTTTATGTGCTGGTATGATATAATCCTTACTCGCTTAACATTATTACCTCCTGATCCTTGTCCTCTCTTCAGATAATAATAGCAGGATACGAAGCCTAACAGTAACACAATACCAGCCATTGTTGGTAGAAGAATGGCTAGCATTCTCTTCCTTTCATCACCATCTCCACTGACCCCAATGGCTTGCGCTGCAATCAGATTTATAGTAGGTTATTAGTTAGTAGTGCAGTAAATGGGTGATTACAGTTTCTTCAACCTACCATACCATACATACACTGCGTAGGAGTCAGTCGGGCAATGTGATATTAGTTGGTGAAGAAATTATGGGGAAAAGGAAACCGTGTAGTTGTCTTGTCTTGATGATTGAGTCGTAAACAACAACAAAAAATTATAGAATGGTACTGACCTGCAACTTGTGAGAGTGCCCATTTGTCATCTTGTGAGATTTGCCATATATGGTAGCCAAGTAATCCATGATCTTTAACATATGAAACTTTCGCAGTTACGGCTTGAGTATCATCATAACCAATCCAAGTCGTCCCAGAATAGCAATAATTCTGAACATAAGTTGAATTGAACTCTGCATTAGCCTTATACTGATCAATGTAAGCTTTGATCTGTTTATAACTCATGGCACTCCCATCTTCTGAATATGCAGGTCCTATTGATGGTGCTCCAATATAATGTTTATCTGGATCCGCAAGCTTCCAAGCGTATCCGAAAAAGGGTAATCCTAATACCAAATTATCTGCAGATAAACCTCCACTGATCCATTCTTTAATCCCGAAATCTGAGTTGCGTTGGGAAAAGGGATCGTACAGAGCAGAATGGCCATTTGTGAAGTTTTCATTCGACGGGTTGTGGTAAGCGTAGGTGAGAACATGTACCCAATCAATATTAGTTCTGATTGAATTTATTGGGAGGGTAACTATATCAAGAGTGGGTTGAAAGTACGCTGCAATGGTTAGAATCAGAGGGTTTGAATTTGATGATGATGACTGGGTTGTGGAGTTTGTATTCATCTCATTGTTAATTGCATCTCTCCATTCTTTGAAAAGTGTGGCCATGTTGGTCATCTAGGTGGATGTGTTGGCTGCTGGCCATTGGAAGTCGAGTCCATCGAATCCGTAATGACTAGCGGTTGCCAAGGAGGAGTCAATGAATGTCTTTCTGTGAGAAGGGTGGGAAATCATCGTGGATAAGACAATATAGTTCTAAGACTCGCCGCCGATGGATAGGAGGGTTAGTAGAGATGGGTTCTTTGATTTGGTATTGTTTGAGAATGAGAAGAAGGAAGAAGAGGGATGGAGAGCTGGTAAGTGGAGTTAATGTCTGCAAATGAGCAGATAAGATGGGTAAAGAGAGTTGAGTTAATGTCGGTTACTGGGAATTCTGTTCCATAGTTCCAGTAACCGACTTGGATGAGACCTTGATGGGTTGATGCAGCAAGAAGGGGGAAAGGGGGTAGCAGGATGGGAAAGATGAAGATGATGATTGAAAGAGGCATTGTGGATTATGTTGTTGATGGTGCATTGTAGTAAAAAAGAGTCTAGTACTAGTATGGAGGAGGATACCTTGACGAGGAAGGTCATGAGTTCCACCATTTCAGTAAGTTTCCCGGCTGTTGCTCCTGTAAATGACGACAAAACTTGATGGAAGGGTACTGTTTATTTCCTTCCGAGAGAAAAAGTCAAATCTCATACAGTCAACTCAATACTAGTTGAAACCTTCTTTTCAAAAAAAAATTACTAGTTGAAAACTTGAAATACATTTTCCACATCAGGCTACATTAAATTAACTAAAAAAAGAAAATCTCGCTTTGACGTAATCCTTTCCACAAAGCCCCGGATTCCAAGTTTGATATGTTTCTCTTTACCTGTATGTATCGAGTTGTTGTTTATCGAATTCGTCCAACCATCATATCCGTCATTGGTTCTTCCATTCAAATAAGGTTTTTCACTTAGCATCTCATTTGGTTCTTTTTATATAAGTCATCAGTCGATATCAGCTAATATCACGTATCAGATAGTAGCTACTTAAACTTAAATTTTTTTCATTTTTAGTTAATTTAGCATGTTTGACTGGATTGACCAACGCAGTTCATTCTTTTCAAATAAATCATCAATCATATTAGCTAGTATCAGCTTCAAGCGAGCAGCTCATAATATGCAAAAGAATGAGAGTTTTTCGCTGGAAGCTACCTATCAATAATATACTCAGACAATCATGCACAATATTTGTGGAATTACTTCAAGTTGCTAAGATCTATTTATTCTTCAAGTTGGTATTTTTTTTAAAACACCTGACACTTGTTTCTTCTGTTATCTCCTGTTTTCTTCTGCTTATGGAAAGAATGTGTTGTTGCTATTTCGAGTTTGAGAGAAAATCTGTCTCTCTAATGAAAACTCCCAGTTGAATACAGAGGCAAATGAATCAATAATTTCAATTACAGTAGAATATTGTATCTTGTATATACCCACTTAGCTACATGTACATACTTTACATATATACCTAATGCTAACCGTAATACAACGGTAACATATATAAAGTTGTTACAACTAAATGAATAACTTAATACAAGAGACTACTTATAATACTAAACTTATCTATATATTCCAACAGCCCCCCTCAAGACAAAGGGTGTGGAAAACAAAACCAGACTCGAGTCTTGAACCATTGTCTGATGCAGAAGGTTTTTACTCGGTGGATGGATTTATCTTCTGCTGAAACTGTTTGTAGTCTCTTGCTATAAGTTGTTTAGTCAAAAGGTCTGCCAACTGATGGCTTCTTGGTATGTTTTGTAAGGTGATGAGTCCTTGTTGGATATTTCTCTTACTAGATGGCAGTCCAAGTCTATATGTTTTGTTCTCTCATGGAAAACGGGGTTTCTTGCAATGAACATTGCTTCTTTGTTATCGCAATGGACTCGAATGGGTGTGATTTCTCTTATTCCAAGATGATGTGCGAGCCTAGATAACCAAGTCAACTCTGTAGTTACCCTCCTGATTGCCCGATACTCAGATTCTGATGTGGATAGGGAAACTGTTTGTTGCTTCTTAGATTTCCAGCTTATTGGTGTGCCTCCTAGCATTATAATATATCCACTGACTGAACGTCTTGTTAATGAACAACTAGTCCTGTCAGCCTCGCAGCATGCTACCATGCTGAAATCTAGTGTTGAGTTGAAGAAGATTCCTTGTCTGATGCTACCTTTAATGTACTGCAGTAAGTGAACTACAGCCTTGTAGTGTTCCTCTATTGGTTCCTTTAGGAACTGACTCAAAAATTGAAATACCCCGAACTTAAATATGGTGATTAAATAATTCTAATATAGTATTTAAGGGTCTAATAGTGCCTAAGTAATTCTGGTAAAGGAAATAAATCCAAAAGAAATGAGAAAACGCTTAAAAAGTGAAAACGCTAAAATGAGCGTTACATTACCATAGGAAGAATACAACCTCGAAAAGGGTATTGGATGGATTTATAAGGCTTAATAATGCCTAAATAATATACGGGAACAATTCCCGAAGAAAAGGGATCCATAAAATGAATTTAAAACGCTAATAGAGCTTTAGCGCACGTTCTTCGAGGAAACCCGAAAACATGACTTCGAGTGGTCAAATGAACTCGTAAAAATTATAGTTCATTAAACAACTGTAATTAAGCCTTAATGGAAGCTTAAGAACCATTAAAATTAAAGAAACGAAGAGAATCCGGAAAACGGGCCCGGTTAGTGAACAGTTTAAAACTGAGTAATTTAACGAGCGTTTTCTGTAAAAGACAAAAAACACCCCAGCGTATATACATGTGGGGGGCGGTTTTATTAAGTGAGTCAGCCTCCTCTCACACACACACTAAACTAGTAAAGAAAGAAAGAAAAGAAAAAAAAAAGGAAAAAGTAAAAAGGGGAGTTATTCTCTCTCTCCTCCCTCATTCCCTCTTTCCTCTTCTCTTTCCTCTTTCTCTCTTTCCTGCCAATTTCTTCCTCCCCTCTCTGGTTTGAACATTTTTGAAGCCCTTCAATGGCTTCCCCACTTTCCCAAGCTTGCCCAATGTGCTACACCACTCCAAATGAAAAACAAATTACATATTCTCCTTCCTCTCATTAAGCTCTAGTTTCTCTCTTTTCAAAATTCCAAAATGGTGAAGTGAATCTCCATGGGTATACCCCATTTGAAGAGAAAGCTACCTATTCTTGAAGCTTGGAGTCTCCTCTTCCATTTAAGGTAAAACTTTCAAGGAAAATCTCATCTTTTCCCCCATTTGTGGTCTTGGCCGATTTTGCCCATTCTCATGCCTAGTCTTTTCCTTGTTTGAGCTTCTTTAAAAGCCTTCAATGGTGGTTGGGAGCTTCTCTTTGATTCATGACCAAAAGCCCATCTTAGGGTTCAAGGTAATCTCTCATTTTTGTGCTCTAAGCACCCCTCCTTGTAACCTAGCTTAATTAATAAGTCTAGGAGTAATGTTTAGTGCCTAATTCCTCATTTGAATATTGATTTTGAGGTTGGCAAGTGATTGGCCAACTTGGCCGAACCAATGAGATAAGGAGGAGATTGGAAAAGAAAAGAAGAAATTGTGGGGCGTAAGGTAAGAAACTCACCTTAATGTTTATCTTGATTGTTTTAGAACTTAGGATGGGTAATTGAAGGAATGAAACCAAAAACTTGTGCTAGTAATGTGTTTGAGTGTGGTTGGTAGGAGTTTATGAAATTTTGTTTTAATTGAGGGCCTATGAGCCAAGTAGTGTATGGATTATGTATTGTGATGTATTTGGAGAATTTGATGAGTCTTGAATCAGTATTGTGTGCAGTTAGAACCCACTAAGGGTTTGGTTAGTATTGAATGAAATTTGGTGATGAGATGAGTTTTGGACAATGCTATAAAAGCAACTGAGTTATGGCAAAATTTTGGTAGAAACCAAAGGAGTTTTAAGTGTATATTGAGTAAAGAATGACCTAGGCTTAATTAGGTGTTTATAGGATGGAGTTGGGTTGATTAATAACCTTGGAATGGTATTTGGAGAACTAGGAAGAGAAGTATAAAAATATGTAGCAAAATAGTGTATTAGTGCCTTGAATTTTAGAAAAGAGTTAGTGTGCATAACCTTGGAAATGAATGAAGAACTTGGGTATAGTTATTGCAAATGGTTATAAAGGATTTGGAATGGTCAAAGTGGGTGAGAACAAGAGGTAGGCTGTCAAGAGAAGTTTAGAAATGCACTAGAGTGCATAAGTGCAAAAATGAGGATTGAAGTTTGTAGAAATTGAGCAAGGATTTGGGTAAAGAATTTGAGTAATGATTTGAGGAGGTTTAGAGCATGATTAAGAGTGTTTTAAGGTGGTTAAACATGTTAGAAAGCATGTGGAAGGTTAGGGAAGAAATGGGAAGAAGATTGGAGTTGAAACCAAGTCAAAATGAGCATTCTGCCTTCGACCTCCCCAGAGGGCTGGGTCGGTCAGGCTGGAATCGCTTTCTGACTTCGACCTACCCAGGGGGCTGGGTCGGTTGGTGGGTCGGTCGGACCTAGAAAAAAGAATTTAAAATTAATTAGACATATATGTATATACATGTATATATCTACATACATATAGATATGTATAAGTGAGGCATTAGTGCTAGAGTACTGAAGAAGTTGTAAACTTAAGAACGCTTGAGTAAAACTAAGGATAACGGGATAACGGGGTTAAGTACGGGAGTATTAGTTTTACATACCGTAGTACCTTACATTAATAGAAATGTTTAGAACGTTATCAGTGGAATGAGTGTGAACCAAGGTAGGGAGGTCACACGGTAAAGTTAAACCCCAGTGTAAGGTATGATTTTCTCATGCCCCGTATGCTAACCGCGCTATGTTGATTTGTGTGCTTGTGTGCCGGCTAATCAAGACAAAAGCATGAAAATGGTTTATTGCATTTGATTGTATGTCTTGATGTATGATGTATGAGCTAACCCTTCTTGAATGATTGTGTGGCCTAACATAGTGTGTAGACCGACTCATAGATGAGTCTTGTTGATTAGTGACTCGTAGAAAGAGTCATGTTGCGAATTAATGAAAATGTGAGAACACACGAAACTATCGAATCAAGAATAACGATAACGCAAACCTATGAACTCACTAGAATGTGAGAGAGTGTACGGGATTAGTAAACTCCTGATAACAGTTAGAGAACAAATCAATTCAATCCACTAAACAATAAATAGTGGAAGTATATAAGTAACCTCTATTAGAGGAATTGATGATGGTGCAAGACATGAATCTTGAGAAAAGTAAAGTACGGTAAGGGATCACCAAAACCCCTTAGAACAATAGTCAACCCACAATGAGAGGATCCGACTAATATAAACAATGTCCCGAACATGAGAGTATTCAATACGTTGGGGAAACCCTTAAATCTGATAATACTAAACATTGGTAATTCCCTAAGCTAATAGAGGATATCGAGAAAGATACTTCTAGGCTAATCCATGAGATTGTAAGATACTCCGAGAGAGGAGTGTTGGGAATTTGAGTAGTCCGGTAAAAATGGACATTCGAGTATTTGAGGGGCAAAGTGTATAGCTCCGCTTGTATTTTTAAGCCCGGTGGCGATTCTTGGGTATGACTCTGCCCGGAGGTTATGAGTAATGAGTATTGAGTAATGAGTAAGTATGAGTACAGTAATGAGTATTGAGTAATGAGTAAGTACGAGTGCAGTAATGAGTATTGAGTAATGAGTATATACGAGTAAAGTAATGAGTGTTGAGTAATGAGTATGTACGAGTAAAGTAATGAGTATTGAGTAATGAGTATGTACGAGTAAAGTAATGAGTATTAATTGAGGAGTAAGTACGAGTAATGCGATGAGTATTGAGTAAGGAGTAAGTACGAGTAAAGTAATGAGTAAGGTAACGAGTGAAGTAATGGATGAAGTATGAGTAAAGCAACAAGTAAGTAAGAACATGGTTGGTGTAAGCCTTATGAAACCGAGCGAGGAGAAAGAGAGCATCCGATTAAACCGGATGAATGAGTAACTAATATGAGCGGTTGACTGATGAATTATCTTCCCTCGTAGGTAGTGAATCTTGTGTATGTATGTAAGTATTGCTGCTTGTAATGTCGTAGTATTAGTATGTATGTATGCATGAAAACGAACTCCATGAATTCGACAAAGTAGTCGGCGTACCCCGGTTAGCACGCGGGGTATGCAAATTTCATATGCAGCAATTTGTTGAGCCCCTAGGGGCACCGTTTTTATTTTTCAGGTACTTAAAGTTGAAAACCGTTCGAGTGTAGGACAGGGATGGCTGTATAAGCTTGGGTAGTTGATTAAGAACTTGTATTGATTTGTATTCGTAAATGTTGAATGGTGAGACCGAATTGTTATCGGCGAACTTGAGGAATTTAGATACTCAGTATAGTATTGTATGGATATTACATTTTGTATAAGGATTCATTTGAAGTTGTAATTGTACTAAGATTGGACTAAGGAATTGGAATGTATCGTTTGGTATAGTATACTCGGTATATTCAAGTTCATCAGACCGATAGTATATTGTATTTGTAATTGGCCTTGTTAGTCACGTGGGTGACTAACGACATTGTACACCCACCGTTGAGTATGTAGTATCCGCTGCTAAGGTAAGTAATTGTAAGAAAATGACGGGATTAACGGTAGGGGTGTTACAAGAATTGACTAGATACGCAAGATCTGCTCTTGTGCTGACCAGGAAGTTAACTTTTCTGATTAATCTGTGATAAATAGTAGGATCTACAAGGGGATGTCCTTGAATCTTATCTAACTTAATTCCTGTTGGGAGAGGGACTGAAACAGTTGTGATGTTAGTAGACAAATATTCATCTATTAAATCATGGGCATACTTACCTTGATGGAGAATGATTCCTTGCTTTTTTTTAGATAACTTGGGCATGAAGCCATTGTATTAAAATAAGGCCTGGTAAACCAGGTGGATGTGGGTTGATGGGCCTCATTAAAACCCCCTTAGCAAAACCCAGTGGGATAAAAACTTAGGGGGAAAAAGAGTACCCTCCACATCCATATTACAACCTAAATTACTACTATAAAGACAAAGTAAGTGCGAGAGAAGATCTGCATTGTTCTGTTTATCAAAATTACAACATGCCGAAAAGAAATGGTAACAGCAGCAAATGATAGTCAGCCACGAGGTAAGCCATGACGAGGCTAAGACAGTAAGTCCTTAAGGGAGGAGGCGTTAATGAAAAAATTGCAGTCAAGTGGGAAACCCTTCCACCAAACCTTTGTCCATTGCTAAACCCCGAGCTTTACTTGTAGGGTAATTCGGTCTGTATCCATAACTTCAGCTAGGAATATCACATTATTACGTTGCATCCATATAAAGTATACGCCATAGCAAAATGTGGAACACCAAACACGTTTTGATCGGTTCGGGAGGGGATAAGCAAACCATTCCTGATAAATGTTCGTAACAGAGTCTCTGAGAGAAAACAGTAGATTCCACCATTGAATGAGATTCAACCAAACTGTTTTGATCCGAGGGAAGAGAAAAATAACATGATCTACACTTTCCATCGCATGTTTACACCATGGGCAGAGGCTTTGACCAAGTGGGATGATACTTTGTTCAAAGAGGATTTCACGTGTCATTAACCGTTTGATTAGAGTGAACCACAGGGTTATTGAGACTCTTGGTGCGCATTATCCTTTCCATATTCGGTACAGATCGTTGGCTTCCAAGTCGCCAACTGGGATATTGTTAGTAGCGTCCAACGAAAAGGTAACATCTTTGGTGATGGAGAACTTACCTGGGGAAGCCCACGTGCTATCCGGCTGACAAGGTGATGGAGGTGTCGCTCCGATTCTGCTAATTAAGGAGGCGAGCATTTCTTCCTCATATGAGAATAAAGGCCTCCTCCAGAAAGTTCCACTCCCATGAGTTGTCTGCCCAATCACCCATCTGTGCTACTGTATTATTTTGTTGAAGACTAACCTGATATAATCTCGGGTAAGAGGATCGGAGTTCCCCTGCACAACTCCAAAGATCCTGCCAGAATAGTACCGTTTTACCATCACCAATTTTGATTTTTATTTTCTCTTCCATAAGACGTCGAAGGTGAGCGTTCCCATTGGTCGATTTGGAAATCGAATACCAGAGTCCTTTTACTTTGGTCGATGCGAGATCAATGTTTCCTGGATGTAAACCTTCTCTGATATTATAGACCGACTGCACTATTTTCTTCCAAAGGGGGCTGCAGTTTCTGGAATATCTGTACCTCCATTTGGTAAGAAAGGCCAGATTTTTTTTTGCAGATTGGAGAAACCGAGACCTCCTTGTTCTTTCGGTTGTGATAGTTTCCCCCATGAAACTGTTGACAAGAATTTGCTTTTATTCTTCCCCCAAAAGAACTGTCTCTGGAGTGAGATGAGTTTTTTCCTTACTTTGCATGGGACAACGAACATGCTAGCATAGTAGAGGGAATCGAGTCTAATACCGATCTCACTAGGACCGCACGTCCCGATTTAGACAGACTGGTGGCCTTCCATGTTGCAAGCTTAGATTTCACCTTTTGGATGACCGGATCCCATGTTGATATTTCTTGGGTTCGCGCCCAGGGGAGGACATCCCAACTAAATAGATGGCAGGCAGTGACCCTAGTTGACAGTTGAATGTCCTTGTTACCATAATTGATTCTTCTCTCTGTTGCGTTAATACAGAAAGTCGTGGTCTTGTCTGAGTTTATCCTCAAGCCTGTCATTTCTCCAAATGCAATGAGAATCCTGCGCAGGTTTAGTAGCTCTTCGCTATGTATCTCGTAAAACAGCATTATATCATCGGCGAATTGCAGGTGGGTCACCCTAGCTTGTCGTGAGCCTACCTTAAGCCCTGAGAATAAACCTTGTTCTATCGCTACTTGTATCAACAGTTCAAGGCTTCATTGAGAATAAACAGTAGGGGAGATAGAGGGTCTCCTTGTCTTAAGCCTCGACTGGGGAGAAAGGCTTTGTTGGGGATCCGTTGACAAGTATTGAGATTCTTGTGGTAGTGATACATTCCATCATCCAGCTCCTCCACTTGATACCAAATCCCATGTTACATAGCATCATTTCCAGGAATTCCCAAGAGACCGAGTCGAAAGCTTTTTTTCAGATCAACCTTTAAAAACCCCTTTCTTTTTCAACTTTTTCAGCCATGTGATTACCTCGTTGGTGGCTGAGAGGTCCTTCAAGAATATTTCTACCCTTGACGAAACTCGTTTGTGCCTCTCCAATTAGTTCGTGCATGAGGGGCTTAAACGATTGCTGAGCAGTTTTGCAATTACCTTATACACGCATCCAATCATGCTTATTGGCCGGTAATCATCAAGCCGTTGAGCCATCTGTTTTCTTCGGAACCAAGGCCACCCAGGTAGTTTTTATACCGCGATCTAGCTTCAAATTGATGAAGAATTTCATCACGTCTTTGCTAAAGTTTGCGCCAACCACTTTCCACATCTTTTTAATAAAGTTCATGTTGGTAGCCATCAAAGCCAGGTGCTTTTGATCCGTCACAGTCCGCGACCGTTTTTCTTTATTTCTGCCAGGGATGGGATGCGCGCTAGCAGGGTCGCTTCTTGTTGTGTGAGGGGAAATGAGGAAGTGACAGTGGGGTTAATATTTGATGGAGTGGGAGCGCTATAGAGTGCCTTGTAGAATTCAACGATGTGGTTAGTGATCTCTTGTGGGCTGTCAAGCACTCCTGAATCAGTAACAAGGAAGTGATGCGCTTCCTTTTATGGTTCATCGTAGTTAGCTAGTCTGTGGAAGTATCGAGTGTTATTGTCATGGTTCTTTATCCATTTATCTCTTGAAGCTTGTCGCCAATAGATTTCATGATGATATTTTCCACCTTCTCAAGTTCTCGCATGCACCGGTTCCTTTCAAGCTGTAAGTCTGCATGGGGGATTCCGTCTTCCAGTATATTTTCTATCCACTTCAGATCTTCTTTGAGGGAATTAATTGCTGGTTAATCTCCCCGAAAATCTCTTATTCCACTTTTGAGCGGTTGTTTCAGCATCTTCATTTTTTCACAGCCGATCCCCTTTCCAAGTTCTCCACTAGGTGCTACAAAGTTTTTGAACTCTGGGTGTTCCAGCCATGAGTAGTCCATGAAACGGAAAGGTTTTGGACCCCAGTTAATCTTGCATGCGTTGATGATTAGTAGTCTATGATCATAAACGAGCCATGCACTTGATCTCAGTTGTATATCAGCATATTGGATAACCATTCATGAGAGGCAAAAGAGCGGTCAATTCTACTGAGTGATCCCCCTCTTTTCCAAGTATAATTCGCATCTTGGAATTGGATTTCGATCATCTGCATTTCTTCAACCTATGATTTGAATTCTTTCATGCTCCTGGTAGGGGTTTGCCGCGTTTATGGGCAGTCTTTCCTCTGGTTCAGAACCTCATTGAAGTCCCCCATGCAAAGTATATCCGGCGGCCAGGAGTTCTTAGCTTGCAGAAGCTCTTCAAATGTTGATTTTCTATCTCTTGGGTCGCATGGTGCATAGATAATAAGTAGAGTAGTATGTACCCCATCCGATCTGGTGGTTATTTCGATCATCATCCATCTTAAGCTCTTGTCTATTCTCAGGACTTCGATTTCCTCTTCATCCCACATACAATGATTCCTCCCGATCTCCTTGACTTGGTATTTCCTCCATGCAAGACTACTTTTTTTCCTTCCCAGAATTTGGTACTTTTTGTGCTGCTGTTACACAATGATGTGTCTCTACTACAAGTCCTAGGATTGAGATTTTTTCTGCTGCGAACTTCTTCTCTCATCTTCTTTGTTTCTCCCTAGATCCCATGCCTCTTATGTTTTGGATCCCAACTACCACCATCTGGGACCCTGTTGTACGTGGATGTCAGTTGTTGACCTCTGACTGGAGTTGGTCAATGATATTTATCCTTGTCTGAGATGGATTCGGGACTTGCAGCCAAGTTGTAATAGGAGGTCAATGCATTTGTGTCGCTTCTGCTGCAGGGTTAATGATCTTGCCTGTGAGGTCACGTGTTGGGGTCTCGGGTTTAGTGGGGTCGATGGTGGGGCGTTGTGGAAGAGTTCCATAAATGGGTTAATCCCATCTTTTCCTTCTTGTTGACTTTTATGTCTGATCGTGTGAGAATCTTATAGGACTAAGAGTGTTTGTCTTTTTCCAGTATCTGTAACAAATAATTGTTTTTCTGGGATAGTAGCAAGATTTCCGGACTTTTGAGTCATTGGGATTAACTGTGTATTGGGATCTATGTCCATTCTCTGCGTCGAATGAGGAACTTCCACTGAGTTCGAAATATTGGGAGTTTCGGCGTTTCGGCGGGCTCCCCTGTCCCCTGTTTTAATTCTGTGTGCATTTCTTTCTCGGTATGTGTGGCGCCGTCGTTTCTGCTTATTTCTACGAATCTGTCTCCCCATTTTCTTCTATTATTGTATTTCCACTATCGTGTTGTCTGATGTTGTATGCGGCTTTCCTTTTTCCGAATTAATGGAGCTTCTTGCGACTCCTCCTGGCCTTTCGGTTCTGTCTTGTCCCTCAGTTGCCCACAGTCAACGTTTTCGATACCTTGACTTAGCGAGTTACCCTCTTCTGATTCAACCATTTGAATTATACTATCGGCTTGATTAGAACTCGACTGTTGGTCGGTTGGTGGATAATTTTACTATGCTTACTGGGTAGTTTCGCCCTCCACGTCAACTTTGATCTTCCAGTTTATTGATTGGAGTGTGGACGTTTCAATTTGCATTCGAATTTCGGTGTTTTCGAACAATTGATCTTCCTCTCAATCCTGATGACCTCTCCAACAGTCTATGCTATTTTGCGTACATTGATCTTATTCCAAGCGTGCAAGGGAATTCCTCGAATGACTATCCAAGTCTTCCTTTTTCCACTTGGTCTTCCGTGGTCCAGCGACGAACTTGTAGTTCTTCATGGTCTTCAGTTCTTGGATTTCCTTGGTCTACTATGTCTTCCACTTCTTGTAATGTATTGAAGACCATAAAGAATTTCTTCCTTGAAAAAGCTAGTACACCCCCCATTGACGGCCATCTAGAATAGAAAGTCCATTGCCTCTTGGCTGATCTTTCCTTTTGCAGACTTATGACTACACATCTGTTGAGACAAGATTCATTTCTTCATCTGGTTTGATATTCAGAGATAGCCTATATGTCGCGTGGCCTTTCCCCTTTCTGACCCAGGTTTTCGTTGATCTGTTTGCTTGGGCTGATTTGGGTAGTTATTGCGGTGACCTTGATTAGAAGTGTTGCTTTTGTATGTACCTTTATTCTTGTGTCCTTGATATTACAACCTTGCCCATAGAGTGTTTCCATTATCTTCCATCCCTTAATGCCTTGAATGACTTTTCTCGCGTCTCTTCTATATGGGGTAGGTCGACACAAAGGCGCAGGCATTATGTGAGGATTTTCTTACCTTTCTGCTGATGTAGAGACGCGACCAGTCTACGAATTTCCTCACTATTTTCCCCAGTTGGTAGTTGGAGACTTCTTGTGATATTGTCTATGAAGAGTGTGGTCGGATGATTGCTCCTGGACTGTTGACGTTTTGCGTGCCCTGTATTCTATTGATGACCTTTCATGCACCGCGTTTTCTCTTCTATGGATGATCTTTGGTTGGTATCGTCGCTCTTTCATCGTCGGCTTTCCTTCTGTCCTTTTGCTTTCTCTGGGTCTACGTGTACCTATGATTGTTTAGGCGCGGGAATTCGCTTGTGTTTCTCATTGTCGATGGAGGGGTTTCTTGTGAGTGTGGGGGTTAGTGGGTCGGGTTTATGTGGTGTTTGGAGATGTAGAGGTGGGGGGTGGGGGATGGATAGAGCGACGGTGTGGTGGATGTACGTTCTGATTATGGGTGTTAGAGCGGCGGTACGGTGGGAGTATTTTCAGGGTGGGCTGATAGGGAATGGGGGGACGTGAGGTGAGGGGGAGGGTAGGAGAGGAGAGAGGAGAGAGACCTTACCTTCATTAGGAGAATGATTCCTTGCTGACTGTACCAAAACTCCATCCTAAGGAAGTAATTCAATCTTCCAAGGTCCTTTCTTTTTAAATTCAGTATCAAGATTGATTTATTTTGTGGATTTCTATCATATCATTACCATTGCTATAATGTCATCAACATAGATGCCTATAAAGTTCTTTACTCTCTATTGTACTTAACGAACAATGAGTAGTCATTCTTGGACTGTACATAACCCGCCAAGAAAGGAATCCTTAATCTCACATGCCAGTTTCTAGAAGCTTGTTTTCAGTCCATAAATGGACTTATGTAGTCTGCACACCATTGTTTATACAATTTATCATTCAATCAGGTATTTCCATATACACTTCTTTGTGGAGTTCCCTATGAAGAAATGCATTATTTATGTCTAGTTTAAATATCCCAAGTTTTTTTACTGCAACAACAACTAGCATTCTAACTATGGTCATTATTACCACAGGGGAAAGGGTTTCCCAATAGTCCTCTCCATATTTTTTAATTATACCCTTTGGCAACTAAACGAGCTTTAAATCTTTCCAGGTTTCCATCTACTTTTAATTTTACTTTAAAGACCCATTTACACCAAACTATGTGTTTTCCTTTTGGATGTTCTACAATGCTCCATGTTTTATTATCATGTAAGGCTTTCAATTCAGTATTCATGGCTTATATCCATTATGTCCTTAGATAGCAGCTTTATATGATCTTGGTTCAAAACGGTTTTATGTTTTGATGCTAAAAGAATAGGATTGAGGGTTTAAAGACCCACATGGAGAGCATTAACAGGTTTTATATTTGTTACTGATTCAGTTAGACAATTATTGTTGCTATCTATGTTCTTTATTCTCTCATGTAGAATTTCTATAAAGAGATCACTATCAGGAAGGTGGACCTCACCAAAGAAATATTCATTCAAATAACCAAGAGGATGTCTATCGCTAGTATCGTCTAAGGGTATCACTGTCACTGCACTGCCTAGGTCTTCATTTATCAGACCCTTATTTTCTACGGCACTCCGTTGTTGATTTCTGCTACTTTCTGTCTGATAATCACCATCATTGTCGCAATAATTAGGGATGTCCTCATTAGCAATTTTCTAGAATCGAGTGACAGCCTCTATAGTTTAATGTTCTGTTTTAAAAGGGAAATGATTTTCATAGAATGTTAGGTCTCTACTAACAGTGATAGTCTGAGTTTCTAAGTCAAGAACCTTATATCCTTTCTTATTTTCAGCTACTTCTAGATAGACACATGCAGACCCTCTTGGATCAAATTTTCCTTTCCCTTTTTCCAAATTGTTATGTAGCATAAACATCCAAAAGCTCTCAAGATTGTATAATCAGGTTTCTCTTTGTAGAGTTTTCATAGCGTGTTTGCCCATCCATTGCCTTTGATGGTAATCTTTATTATATGTGTAGCATATTGATGCATTCACCCTAATACTCTAAGGTCAAATTAGCCTGAAAATAGAGTGTCTTGGCTGTTTTAAAAAAGGTATTTGTGTTTTCTCTCCACAACACCATTTTGTTGTGAAAGTGGAGCACAAGTTGTCTGGTGGAGGATCCCATTCTCCCTGAAATATTTATCTGTCATTGCTACTATCTAGTTCTAAAGAATTATCACTTTTAAACTTTGAGATTAAACTTAACGAAACATGTGAGTATATAGAACGTATCTTATTTGTTTCTTAATAAATGCACCCAAGTACTCCTACTAAAATCATCTACCAAAGTCAAGAAGTATCTGTTTTTTATCATGGTTGGGACCTTAAAAGGTCCCCAAACATCTATATGAAACAGTTCAAAACATTCCTTACTTTTGATAACAGAATCAGGGAATGGTTGTCTTACATCTCTAACACGGTGACAAATATCACAAGGAATCTGTTCTCAGAGGTTTTCTATTTTATTAAGCCTAGTGTTGACAATTTCTTATATGGTACATGCCCTAATTGAAGATGCCATAAAAGGTCACTATTTTGGTTCTGAACAGAACCAGAACAACTTAGATTATTGTGAACATATGTAATAGAAATGTAAACTCAATCTAAGTTGTCATTGCAAAGAACATATAAGCCATTCACACATTTTCCAATAACCACTTTGTTATTATAGTAAAGGCCCTACACAAAACAAGAAAACTCATGGAATATAATAGATTGCCTAATTTGCTCAATCAGTTTCTTAACATCATTAGATTGATTCTAAATACTTAACGAGTAAAACATCTTTCAGCAAGAATTTATTCCCTAGTTTAACTTTTCCTCGTTTAGTGACAATCTGTATGTGCCCATATGGCATAACTACTCTCTTAATCTCCTCTAAATCTTGTATATTAACAAACAGATTCTCATTTCCACACATGTGCTCTGAAGCTCCAGAGTCAATAATCCAAGAATTTTCATTAACCGTGTCTGTAGGACTAGTTAGGCAAACAAAAAATAGTTAGGTTTAGAGTTAACTGCGAAGCTACAATAATCCTCCTTGGATTTCTCATTTTCTTGTCTTCGTTGCAACATGGCCTTGAGTTGCCCAACTTCCTCTGCAGTGAGACCAGTGTTCTTTAGTTCCTTGCATCTTGATTTTGCTCAAGGACTACAATGCCAGCGATGGTATTGGATCTTTTCTTCCACCAATCTGGGTATCCCACCATTTCAAAATAATTTTCTCTCACATATCCTCGCTTCTGGCATTTGGTGCAATGGAGAGATTATTTGTTTATCCTTTATAGGACTCTTGAACCCTTGATTCTGGCCAAACTTCTTCGGAAGTTCTCTTCTTGCGCTAAGTACAAGAGCTTCTTGGTCGGACGAATAGTTTTTTCGTTTTTCCTCTTGACAAATCATCGAGTATGCCTCTTCGATGCTCGGTAAAGGATCCTACAGCAAGATGTTTGCAGTCACATTGGAGATTTTTTTTTTTTCATTCAGGGCCATCAAAAATTACTTCAGTTTTTCCCTTTCACAACGTTTTCAGAACTCCGCCTTTACGTTGTAGGTGCATGTCGATTTCTCTTCAAGGGCTTCCAGCTCGTCCCAAATCCACAACAACTTGGTGTAGTAATCTGCTACATTGTCCACGTCCTACTCCATCTTGTTCAAATCTTTCTTCAGCGAGAGATTTGGGTGGCGTTTGCTTGCTCATATCTTGAGCATAGTGATTTCCAGCGCCGGAGGCATTTGCGTAATAGATCATTGTTTTGCCAATGTCTTTATTCAAGCACTGACTAAGCCACGAGATGAGCATGATGTTGCATTGTTTCCACTCCTGTGCTTCGGATCTTCGTGCCTAGATGATTTAGGGTTTCGTTGATGAAGGCAAACTTGTTCTTCGCCTTACGTGCAACCATCATTTTTTGTTTCCAGCCTCCGTAACTTTCACACAGCTTATTTGAGAAGGTGTAACCCAACACCATTCCTGGATTGTCATTGGAGCTGGGGAAGTAAGGGTCGTTGGTGTCGGCTCCGCTAGCTTTCCCGTCATTTGTGGAAGTTTATGCTTTTTTAGGTCTGCCATGATTCAATGCGAACGAAGGAGCACAAAGAAGCAAAATAGAAGAAGAGAGCAAGAATCAACCGTATTACTGCTCTGATACCATTTCGAGTTTGAGAGAAAATCTGTCTCTGTAATGAAAACTCTTTGTTGAATACATAGGCAAATGAATCAATTATTTCAATTACTGTAGAATATTGTATCTTGTATATACCCACATAGCTACATGTACAGACTATACATACATACCTTATGCTAACGGTAATACAATGGTAACATAAAAATGTTACAACTAAATGAATGACTTAACACAAAGACTACGTATAATGCTAAACTTATCTATATATTCCAACATATTGGGCTAATGGGCCTTCAGCCCAGAAGTCTAACGACAACCCACAATTCATACACAATATGTAACATTTAGTTTCATCTTATAATTTATATTAGATAGATTATTTTACAGATTTGGTTACATTAGATAGAATATTTTACAGATTTAGTTAGTTACATAGATTTATTTTTTTACAGTAAAGATAAAAACTATAGCTGTGTACATATAGATCATCTTTATGTGGTGGTCAATTTTTAGTTTTGCCTAATGGTGTATTTGCTGTTTATCCTCTCAATAATCTCCTCCTTCTTCTACATTCTTTCGAAGTCAATACTCCAGCTTTCTAATATGGTATCAAGAACATGGTTAATCCTTAGTGTTTCTGGGTTTCTTTAACCATGGTGAAAGATACGAACAAAGGGAAGAAACCGGTGTCATCATCTTCAATCAACACCACCATTGATGTGAATGACCCGCTCTATGTTCACGCAGTGGAGAACCCAGCTTTAATCTTGTGTCGAAATTTAACGGCATACGATTTCTGGGATGGAAATGGGATATGGTGACGACACTTAAAGCCAAAAAATAAATATGGGTTTGTAACAGGGAGAGTAAAGAAACCTGATGAAGCAGATGCAGTTCGATTTGGTACTTGGGAAAGATCGAATTCCCTTGTACTTTCTTGTCTCAAGACGGCTTTGGGACCGAATATTGTGGAGAGCGTGCGATTCTGTGACGATCCAAAGGAGCTGTGGGACTCTCTGTCCGAAAGATTTGCATAGTAATCGGGCGATTATACACAACTTGAAACGAGAACTAGTAGAGATTAAAAAGGTGAAGAAAGCGTTAGTGATTACTATACAGATTAAAGAATATGGGGAGCAATCGACTTAGATCGTCCTCCGCCGAAGTGTACTTGTGCGGGATGTAGTTGCGGAGCCAAGGAATCAATCAAGAAATTGGGAGACAAGGATAAACTTGTTCACTTTCTGATGGGGCTGAATCAAAAATATTTGTCAATTAGAGGATAGATATTGGCGATGAAGGAAATCCCGACTTTGGAGAAGACGTTCTCCTTAGTTGTTCAAGAAGAAGACCAAAGGAGCAACAAGTTTGTGAACGAGGATTCCATGTCCTTCTACAGCCAAACCACCTCCATGAGCGAGGGTTCCAGAAATGCTAACAAGAGATTTGATAAGAAGAAAGTTGTTTGCTCCTACTGGAAAAGATAGGGCACAACTATGAAGAATGTTTTCAAAGACAAACTTGCACTCATTGCAAGAAATTTGGGCATACGACAACGGATTGCTACCAAATACACGGGCGAGACAAAATCCTAGCTTGTAGAAAGAAGGCATTCTCAAACACAGCCAAATGTTCAGATCAAAACAGCAGTGAAGATAATCAGGGAGAGGGTTTGACACCCAGGAAAATGTAACAAATCACAAAGTTAATTTGCAACAAGAGCACAGAAACAAACACAGAAGCAGTTGACCATTGCAATTTCATAGGTAATAATACCTTCTGTATTAGCAACAAATTAGGTCTTATGAGCAACTTTTCTAGCAATTTGTTTAAAGGGGAATGGTTAATCGACTCTGGAGCTACCGGTCATATGTCGGGAGCTGATTTCATGTTCATTAATTGGAGGAAATTGGAGAGCGAAAGAATTATATATTGCCAGACGGGAGTCCGCAAACTGTAAATCTCATCGGAGATGTTAATGTTGGAAAAATACTAAGCTGAGAGAAGTGATGTTCATACCCAATTTCATGTTCAACCTCCTGTGAGTGAAGAAATTGATAAACCATTTTAGCTGCAGTTTGATTTTCGATGCTCTTACTTGCTTCGTTCAGGACCTTATTATAGGGCAGACTAGCAAAGTTGGAGTTGGCAGGGATAATCTGTATGTATTGAATGCTGAAAGTTTCGATAGCTGGGTCGGGGCTTACTTGGGCCGTGGAAGTCTGCAGAATGAGATTGGTATGGGTTGTGAAAAATAAAGGCTGGAACTGGATTGGGGTGCCAAATAGACACGACATGTGTAATAAGCCCAATGGCTTTGAAGATGCATATTATGCTAGGACATGTACCATTTAGGAAACTTGTAATTCTTGGTTTAATAAAAGAGATAGATTTTCCTCCGAATTATGCATGTGATGTTTGTTACAAGTCTAGAGCTCGACGTTTATCGTTTCCAAATTCTGTAGGCAAGACTAAAAGAGCATTTGAAATGTTGCATATCGATGTATGGGGTCTATTCAGCACCGACACTTACAACAGCTACAAATACTTCGCTTGCTTTGTTGATGACTTTACTCATATGACATAATTTCACATTTTAAATGCTGAAGCAATCTGTCACGGAGGCCATTCGTCAACTAGGTTGCGGATACCATGTCAGAAAGATGACTTATCGAAATTTGTTTTCAAGAAACCCAATGGTGTACTCTACACTTCAATTGAACACTGATGAAGATATTCAAGCAATGATTGACAACTACAAGTGTAGTTGGGACCTCTCCCAGAGCATGAAGATTCATGTGGAGATGGATGGTGATGATGATGAAACGATGACCTGTACGAGCCCGGGGATGATGATAATCTATCATCGGATGATGAAGTCAAACTAATACCGGAAGAATTTCTCCATCCATCAACCAGATGTTGATGAAGGCACTAGTCAAGAAGCCCCGGATGTGTCGTTCTATCATCACGTGGATTGGAATGCCATCAACGCATTGAGTATTGATGTTGAACGACGGGTGTTCCACATTGGTAGTCTGGAGGAAATTTTGAAGCCCACCAAGAGTTCTATGACAAGGAGAGTCTGGTTAGTGTTGTTAAAGACTTTCACATTCGAAATAATCTTGATTTTCGTGTTGTAAAAAGCTCGAGTAGAGCGTATGCTGTCCAATGTGCAAGTGGGGAAGAATGTAGGTTTTATATAAGGGGAGTGTTGTTGTCCGGTGAGACAGAATGGAAGATAACAAGACAGTGGCCACACTCCTGCACTCCTCAAACCGACGGACAAGATCACCAACAAATGAATTATCATTTCATTGCGGAGGCCATTCTTCCCCATATCGGTCGTAACCCAGACATGAGTGATCTAGACATAATAGAACAAGTCTGTGGCCAATATAGTAGGACCGTTTCATGCAGAAAAGCTTGGCTGGCGAGGTGCAAAGCAATAGGAAAGATGTACGGAGATTGGGTTGAATCATATGCCCAACTACCAAGGTTGTTCATGGCAATAAAACATAAAATACCTGGATCGGTTGTTAATCTGAAATCAGTTCCAGGTTATGAAGATGACACTCAAACAACGTAAGTCAAATTCTCCAACGATGCTTCTGGGTGTTCGGTACCATGCATCTCAACGTTCAAGCACTTCAAACCCATGCTGCAAATAGATGGTACGCATCTATATGGTAAGTTCAAAGGTAAGCTTTTGATAGCTGCAACAGAAGATGGAAACAACAAAATTATACTTGTTACATTCGCTATAGTTGAGTCTGAAGATTTGGCTTCTTGGAAGTACTTCCTCGACAAGGTAAGGTTGCATGTCATCGGTCAAAGGAACGATGTGTCAATAATTACAGATCGTGCACCTGCTATAATAAGCATCGTGGAGTCAGACAATTTACGGAGACCCCCAATGGCTCACCATTTCTACTGCATAAGACATATTGCATCGAATTTTAACTTAAGGTTCCACAACAAAAAGTTGAAGAAGTATCTGATCAACACAGGTATCCTAATTTATCAATTAATGTACTTTACTAATTAAATTGAGTATTTCAATGTTTTACATTGACTTATTATCATGTATTTAGCATACGAATTTAGAAGGCATCATGTCCAGAGAAGATATAATCACCTTCTATCCCAGAATACCAACATTGAGCGATTCTTCAATGACCTACCATTTGAGAAGTGGTCCAGGGCATATAATGAAGGAAGGAGGTGGGGCACATGACAACCAACCTGGTCGAATGCATCAATGGAGTGCTAAAGAGTCTCCGAACTCTACCGATCACCGCCATTGTTACCAGCACACTGTACAAGTTGGTAACTTATTTTAACGACAACCTTGACACATACTACGCTAGCAAATAGCGGGTTCAACATTGTATACAGATCTTGCGACTTCCAAGATAGAAGAAAACCGCAGACTATCTAATAGTCACAATGTAACCCGCTACAATGAGATCGACCCAGTGTATGAGGTCGAAGATTTTGGGTCAGTGGCTATGAGGAGGAAAACGAGGGAAGTACAAGTTGACTTCGATGATATGAGCTGTGAGTGCGGGAGTGGCAAGTGTTCAAATACCCATGCTCTCATGTCATGGCCTTCTGTTGTAGAATCGGCATGTTTGTGGGAAAATTACGTGCACCCGGTGTCAAGCTGGAAACAATGATCGAGGCATATGTGGTTCCCTTTTACACCGCTGGGTAACGAACAAAACGGCCAGCATATACAGGGTTTAAGGTGGTACCACAACCAAATTCCATTCGGACTGGGGGAAGACCTAGGTATTCTAGGATTCAAATGAAATGGATGAAAATGAAACGACTACGAACGTAGACGTTGTCAACATTGTTTACAAATGGGTCATAACCGGAGGAACTGGTCCTAATAGAGGGTATAATTGATTGTGGTTTTGAGATGTTAAATATTGCTCCTGCATAGACAATGGTGCCTTTAGCAAGCATAAAAAAATGTATGTTTTTCTAAATAGCATGAAGTGTGTTTTATGTTGAGTGTATAATATAATGTGCACTTTTATTTTAAGAATTTACTTACATCTCTACAATGTTTGGGTTACATCAGCTATAGCAAAGACACAAGAAGAAAGTATGGGTGTATGAACTGTCGTTTTACAATTTTTTGTTTGTTTCGAAGGGCATTTTAATTACCGAACATGTTCACTAAAAATTGGAAAAAAAACACTAGCTCAAGTGACCAACCCAATGAAGTCGTCTTGGCCCCCGTAGAAGCTATAATGGCTGTAATGCATCATAGGACTTTAATATCAATACAAAACTGGTTAATAACACAAATATGACATTACCAAAAAAATTGAAAACCGAGAAAACGTTAACTCTGGTGCCATTTATATGAACTCACCGCGAGTCCCATATGGTCCTAAAACTCTAGAGAAATTACTTAGGTCCAAAGTATAACTGTTCAACTATCGTCGTACAAAATTTGATCAAGTTCGGGAACCGTTAAAGCATCGCACGAACGATTCAAAGTTTGGAAATTTTTTTTCCTGGACTACAATGCAAAGAAGCCTCCCCATGCTTGGGCATGCTTCCAGAAGCCGCCCCAGCTTCAAGGCAACTTTCGACATTTTTGCCTGAAGCCACCCCAGACCCAAGCAGCTTCAAACAAAAAATGCAGAGACACACGCACGCTCCCGGGGCGGTTTCTAACAATCTGCCCTGATCACATGACAGTTTCTTTACATTAATTTGACACATCCGCGTAATTTTTTTATATAAAGAACACTACAATGTAATTTTTTTTTTTTTTTTTGAAATGGGTATTTTTATGAAAATTTTAAGAAATTTCCTCTACTTTTCCTTGTAACGTGTACAAGCTCTCCCCCACAAAAGCACGTACCTCCCAACGGTACAGATCTCCAAACGACAACCACGGCTTTAATCATCACCGACCTTACCCCCCGTTTCTGATCATGTCATCACACTACATCCATCTCTTAGAATCCGTGTCCATCTGCTGATTCTCTGTTTTTTTTCCTCTTCTTTTCCAGTCGCCATCACCTCGATTTGCCTCCCAACCTCATTTTTATCTCCACCCACTGTTGCGCGACGAACCACCGCCGCTGGGCGCTTTGCCGTCTAGCACACCTCTCGCTAGCTTCCATCGCGAGCCTCGTGGTCGTATTAAATTTTAGGTATTACGGTCTCCTTTTCTCTCTTTGTTCATTCGTCAAGTCACAACTCCCATCCACATTAGTCTGGGTTGAAGCCTTATTGATTGTTTTTTTTCCCTTATTTGTCTCTGGTAGGAACGTAAATATTAAAGCTCTTTTCGAGTCCTATTTTGGACAATTTTGAGAGGTTATACTATAATCTTTAGTTGATTGTTTTTTTTATACTTAAGTGGGTATTCTGCTGTCCTCCTCATTCTCTCTTGACTGGGTATTAATATTAGCAAGCCTCTATGCTTTTACATGTACATGAAATTTAATTCTACCTTTTGCATTAGTGTATTGTTTCAATCATTATTGGTAATTTTCTCACACCATAACATCCATTATAATTGTTTGCTCGTCGCAGGTGCTTCCAAGTAGACAAGAGACATTGCTCTGTGAACCTCATACACAGAGGCAAATATGAGTTTTCACGCCTTACGGCGTTGTCACTTGACAGTCATGCTGATTTGAGTGTCACTTTATCCCCTGTCATCTTTCTCTTCTAGTGTATTGCAGTTGCAAGATAGAGTTTCCATGGTTCAGGGAGCATCAAGAGGAATTGGCCTGAATTTGTAAGTCTTGCGCATCATATGTCAACACCCTTTTCCCTCTGCACTTATATTTATCAAAGGTCGACTAGTGTTAGTGTACTCGTGCTGCCAAGAGGATGTAGTGTTGTTTGTTAAAAAGTCACAATCTGAGTGGTTGCTTCTTTTTGTTCAGCTTGACCATTGTACTTGATTGTTGTATGCAATTATCTTTGAACATATATCTGCGTTCGGTGTTGAGCATAATGTGGTAGTTTGGTGGTGGTCCCCTCTCGTGGGTCCCACTGGGTCCTACGCTCTACTCCAATAATATACTGCACATATAAAACAACCACAAAACAGCCAGACCAAAACCACCACAAAATAGAATTGAATTACGCGTTGGACAAGATTTATTATTTTCTGAACTACGTTTTACTAAGGACTATTATCCCAATGATGTTAATGAGGAATTTAGGATGCATTAGTGACTGTTACAAAAACCTCCTTAAGAGTGCAGGTATGCTTACATTTGTTTATCACTTTTTTTTTTTTCAAAAAACGAAGTTCACTTATGAAAATGAGAGGAGATAGTATTAGTATAGATCATAATGCATGAAGTATGATGCAGAGATTGAATCTTCATTGATGTCCTAATACCTGTATCCGTTGGTCCTATACTGGAACCCAAACTTGATATCCTCTATAACTTGTGCAACAAAAGGTTTTTACTTGTTGCCTTGGAATGCTCACTTGAACGTTAACAATTTCTGTTACTTTCATATTGAAGGAAGTTGAACCCGTAATATTTGGGCCTCTCTTGTTCCAGGTGAAACAACTTTTAGAAGTTGATCAAATGGGTCATGTTGTGGCAACTTGTCGCTCTCCTGAATTGTCATCAGGGCTTGTCCATCTCAAAAGCCAGTTTTCCGCGAGCGTCTTAATGTTCTAAAGCTTGATGTGACTGATGAAAGTACTATTCAGGTAGATGAACACTTTTTTTAAAAT
Organism: Limonium bicolor; assembly: GCA_023374045.1. Lineage (NCBI taxonomy): Eukaryota > Viridiplantae > Streptophyta > Magnoliopsida > Caryophyllales > Plumbaginaceae > Limonium > Limonium bicolor. The sequence goes on along the minus strand of CM041780.1, from coordinate 198,095,551 downwards.
TCTTCTCCTAGTCTCTCAGTTTGTACTTGAGGCTTCTTCATAACATGTTTTTTGCACATAGTTCTTGTCCCATTTTATTTCCCTAGAAGCTTCTATTTTGTTAAAGAAGGTAACTCTTTAAAAGAAAGGACTATTGATCAATATGTAGTTTATGGAAGTTTTCAGTGGTGGACTGAATACTTACCTTTTAGGAAGCTGCAAATCTGTAGGAGAAAGATATGGTCATCTAAATCTTCTAATCAATTCATCTGGATTTTGTCATTGCCCAACGTGATGCAACCAGGTACGTGGTTCTTGTCTTTATATTCCCTTCGTCCCATCTTACTGTCCTGTTTAACTTTACATGTTTTCACTTTAATATTCAACATATAGATAATTTAATTTATAAATCTAAGATTTGTAATATATATCGGGTGCGATGACAAATGCGCTAAAACGTATTGATTATAAATTAAATATTCTTATATGCTAAATATTGAAGTGTAAAAACATGTCAAAGTCAAACATGACAAGTAAGATGGGACATAGAGAGTCTTATATGGGTTGTCTGGAGACATTGTAAATGAAACATACTTGCTGCTATGCGAGGCAGCAACTTGATTGTCTGAGTGATTAATGCAGAAACAACATTGAGCAAGGTGCAAAAGTCTTCCTTGATGGTCACATTTGAGGTCAATGCCATTGGCCCTATCCTGGTAATCAAGGTACATTCCTGAACTCACGAGTTTATCAATGATTCCTTCCAGGGTTAGCACTTGGATGGAGGCATGCCCTCATTATCCTTACATATGGTTTCTGCTTATTACGGGAGGCTTGCAATTTCTATCTGTCATTATTATCAGATTATACTATCAGGTCCCGGACTTGAGTTATTGGTACACCCTAAGTTTAGATTAATTCCCTATCGTTCATTACTAAGAACAGGAAAATGTAATTACACTTGAATAGTGCTAAATAAACAATGAGTTCTTTTTCATATCTTTTCAAACAATTGCTACTAGAACGCCAACTCTTCAAATAAAGAAAGTGGTCTATTAGGCGTGATGTTTAGAGGTTTACCATAGAAATGTCTTTTATGATTATTTTTTTTACTTCTTTGTACATATTCCATTTCTAGACATTAGTAAAACAAAATTTATTACCATGTTCAATTTCAGCACATGTGTGCCTCTTTTAAAGTTAAAAAGGTTGGTGGTGCTGAAATGCGTCCTTCCATTGTGGCAAACTTAAGTGCTAGGGTCGGATCAATTGGAGATAATTCCTTGGGTGGCTGGCATTCATATCGAGCTTCCAAGACTGCTCTCAATCAATGTATGAATCTCTTATCTTTGAAGTACATTTATATAGAGTATGCCAAATACACTTTAGAAATTATCATGTTATTGCAATTGTAGAGGAGCTAGTATAGTACTGTAGTTGACATCTTCTAAGGAAGTTTTAATATTATTATTATTATATTCATGTTATTATTATGTTACTACTATTATAATATATTACTATTATTATCACGTTCAGTCAACATTTAGATGAATGCAGTATGGACCTTGATAATATCTAGTGGGGCATCAAGCATTAATGTATGAGACTTGGGAAAAGTCCGTGGATGAACGCAGTGTAAAGGAATGCAAATATCTACTGTGTTCAGTTTATGGGGGAGTTTTGTTGGGGGCTGTTATTAGTTATGGGCCTTATTTCGTATGTAGAGTTAACTACTAATATTTTCTTGTATAGTTGTATACTACTGATAAATATTCAGCCTACAAATCGTTCTTTCAAACTTCAAGAACTTGTAATAGGTCTCTCACGTCATCAGTCTGCTCTACAAGGGCCACTATTATATGAAACACTTATGTGCAACCAAGGTTGTACCTAACTATGGGGTGGGGTTCGTTTGTGTGGTATGTGGTACATTGCCTGGTCATCCTTGTTCAATCATCAACTGAAGTAGGGTCTTTTTTAAAGGGATATGGACAATCACCTCTTTTGCCTTCTTAGCATGGTTGCTAGTCATGGCTTCAAATATATACGATTAAGGAACAGGGAGAACTGAGTGTTTGGGAGGTTGGATTTGTTTAGAAATGTATTTTTCTTTAGTATAATTGATTTGGTTGGAAATGATGATGCGGGAAAAGGCACTATTGAGTCGATGAGTCTGAGCTAATTCGTTTTATATAATGAGCTTGTTTGGGAGTAATTGGTGACTGATGACTCGTTGTCTGTTTGTCTAAGTGGATAATTGGTGAGGGACTACTGGTTCGTTTCATACTCGCTGTATGTCCATTCTAATAAGTAGAGCAATCTGTCCACTTTCTAACTGTTGAAAGTTTACGAATCTTCTATCCATGTTTTGATATCATCTTTTGTATGTAATATGCAGTGACCAAAACATTTCAGTTGAATTCGCTCGAAAAAGGACCAGGTTCTGTCTTTTGCTGCACCCAGGTACTGTCGATACAGATTTGTCCGGCCATTCCAGAGAAATGTTCCTGAAGGCAAACTTTTTAGCACTGATATTCTGTGAAGCAGCTTTGAGTATCATAAATCGTGCCACAATTCAGGATAATGGAAAATTCTTTGCATGGGATGGTCAAGAGATTCCATGGTAGTAATCCCTTCAATCTGTTGTCAAGAGGTTAGAGTCCTGATTTACGTGGTTTTGTTGCCAGCAGATTAGAGTACAGATCCACGTGCTTGCGGTGCTGACTAATATTCACAAATTTATACTTCTTTCCTATTCAATAATCTCTCGTTTTAGAGATGAATTTGGCCAGAATCCCCCTACACATCACAATATGTTACACACGGATCACAATCACCATTGCGTTCATTACTTCATTTCATTACAATATGCAATTGGTTTATAATGCTGCGAGAATATTGATGCCACATGTTTAAATATAGTAATATACCAGCTGTATGAAAAATTTCTTGCCTTCATGAAAGATTTTAGTTTGTCATTCTGTATTTGGAGCTAGTGAGAGCCAAGCCACCGTGGCTTGGTCGGTAGTGAAATGGTATCCCTGACCAAGGTCCTGGGTTCAAAACTCACCACTACCGTATTGGTCGAGAAGAGGTTCATTTAGAACCTCGGTATCCGCGTTAAGTAATTTTCAAGCCACTTATCCAATAGGGCCCGGACTCCATAGCTTTTCTATAAAGTAAAAATAAAAAAAATAAAAAAATAAAAACTTTGTATAAGTATAATAAAATGACATAACTATAAGTAGTGATTGTGATTTAGTGGTTAAGAACTAGTAATACTGATGGTCTAGAGTTCAATTCCTCTTAGTTGTCACTTTGTACTGGTTTTTTTCAGAAAATATTCCAACCCTTGACGCAGTCCAGTCCAAATAATTTTCTTTTTTGAATTAGCAACAGTTCAGAAACTTTACTACACTTCAAACTTAGCTATTTTTGTTTGTTTGAGTATTTTGGTTTCTGATGTGGTGTTTTTGTAGTTGGTTTAAAATTTGTGGATAGACTAGTTATGTGAGTCGGTAGTATTATTTAAAAAATATTACAAGTAGAAGTAGCTTTTATTTTTGAAAACCAGTAATAAAGAATTGTAAAAGTCAATTGTAAAATATTTTAAATATTAGTATGGAAATCCGTATAAAAATATATTAATATTTATATGTACATGTACTCTAAAATATTAGACCCCATAGGTTTAAAACTCTGGGTCCGCCCCTGACGTCTAATGATTCATTTTATGGGGATCCCACATATATGAAGATGTGAATTATAGAATAATTCCCTCCATGAGTAATTTGAAATTGTAATGGGGAGGGTTTGAGCGTTACAAAATTGGAAAAGGTTGATAGGTAAAACTTCAGGGTCATCAGTAATCTGAATTGTGATTCCATTTTTAGTGTTTGTTGGTCAATTTTTCTTTTTTATTTTTTTAGTAATGGGACAGAAAATGAGATTATTGTATATACTTTTGATTTAATTCCTCATCCCAATACACTTTAAATTTACCGTCATTGGCTAATGAGTATCATTGTGTGATAGGAAATCAATAAACAAGATGTACTTTTATTTTAAATGAACAAGTAAATTATTTTAATAAATAAAAAAATATTTTTTATTAAGTAATTTAACAAGTAGAAATATAAAAAAAATAAACTAAAAAGTTTACTTTTCACAAATCTAAAAAGACTAATATACAAAATGTTACTGGTATACTTCATATAATTAAAATAGCAAAGGAAACTGTAAACTTTTTTTTATACTTTGTACATTGTTTATTTCTTAATGTTCATGAATTGTTTTATTACAAATTTCATTTCCATATATATCTAAAAGATAGTAAAACTATAGTAAAATTTATAATAATACATATAATTGCATTAACAAATTTTGACAATTAAAGTTACTTCGTCCAATACAATACATATATGGTTTTAGTACCAAGAAAAAAATTAGATATAAAAGTTGACAAAAAATGACTAGTTTAACCAATGGCAGAAGCACCTAATAATTCCTAAACCCAACTTCAATTCCCCAACTTGACAGACTGAGCAATTAATTTCGGGTTGATGACAAATACCGCAAAAGAACCGCACTTGAGAAGTGTTGTTCTTACATTTGCAAAAGAACCACACTTGTCAAGTGCGGTTTCTTTGCATTGACAACAGCACATGGCAAGTGCGGTTCTTTTGCAAATGTAAGAACAGCACTTTTTCGAGTGTGGTTCTTTTGCGGACTCAGAATCGACCGCACTTACATTTGCAAATGAGGAAAATAGAGGGGTATTTATACGAGGGAATGGAGGGGGAGCCGTTTTTACATTTGCAAAAGAACCGCACTTGCCAAGTGCTGTTTTCAATGCAAAGAAACCGCACTTGGCAAGTGCGGTTATTTTGCAAATGTAAGAACAGCACTTCCCAAGTGCGGTTCTTTTGCACGTTTTGTCATCAACCGAGAATTAATTGGACCCGGAGTCCAATACTGTAATTGAGTTATGGTTTCGGAATTTTTAGGTAAATCGGTCTTAAATTTGGGGTTAGTTAATTAATGAAGTGTTTGAAGTATATACAAATTTTGTAATCAGTATAAAGTTAACTTATAAAAAAAAATTGACTTATAATTTAGGGGGTACTGTCCTATTTAGATCCGTCACTGAGTAAGCCAGTAAGGCATCATCGCTACAAACTTCAGTTTATATTTATCACTGAAATGAAATATTGGTTTGTGCTTAAATGGTACGTAGAGTGCTCATTGCATATGACAACTATAGGGTTCAACCCTCCACATTCAACATTTTAGCATATGTATATATTATACTATAATATAATAGAGGTTAATTAGATGAAGATGAAACTGTAGTTGGACCAAGTTTTTTGTCGGTAAATGTATTAGTCATTATAATCTTCCCTTGGAGCAAATGTATGGATAATTATCCAAAGTTATTTTTAATAATCGTCAAAGCTTATAAACTTTGCATTTGAGCCATCTACTATTTGTCCTTAATTATGACTAGTAAGCAACTCGTTTTTGGGATTAGTAGGTTATCTTCTTACCCTAAATGATTTTCATTTTTAAAGCTATACGGCGTCTTACTTGTGCTCGTATTATGGATATCTTGCCACCCCTTGTAGGATTTCGGTGGATGGCCTGGCCTCAGTGTAGGTAAAAAAAAAATACAATGATATCTAATCAACGTGTAATGACTACTAATTACAAAACCTTACTATATTGAGATGATATCTTACAAGTTACATAAATATTTGGGATGTAGCTCAAATGGTAGAGCGCTCGCTTTGCATGCGAGAGGCACGGGGTTCGATCCCCCGCATCTCCACTTTTATTTATAAAGGTTGGGCATAGCTTGTTTTATGTGGTTAAGTAATATAGTATTCACAGTTAATGATCTTTTTAAATAGATCAATTGCCTTATTTGTACCAATATTTGGTGGTGGTGACATACAAAAAGAAGAAGATATTTCCCATTTGAGTGGGCTATCATTAGAGGATACATAAAGATAAGAGCGTCCCCTAAAAAATGTTTTTTGTATTATCTCAACTGTGAGCTATTGTATTCCGCAAAGTAAGGGTCAAAGATTTTTTTAGAAGAATGATATGTTAAGATAAGGAGATCATCTCTACTTGTTTGCCTTGTGCAATAAATATTCGAGTAAACTTATAGTTCTTGTTGGTTCACAGAACAACTCATACTTTGCTTATCCAAATGTCACTTGTTAATGATTCACAAATAAAATCATGACTTCAAGAACATATTTTAGTTCAAAACAATATATAGGGGATGTAGCTCAAATGGTAGAGCGCTCGCTTTGCATGCGAGAGGCACGGGGTTCGATCCCCCGCATCTCCATTATTGAAATTGTATCTTTTATAGTGTTATGGGTAGATTAAATATGAGGTCGGAGTTAGAGCCACTTACTAAATGTACGACTAACATTTTCTATGATGGTTAAGTTATGTATTATTCATAGTTATGGTCATGTTTAAATATACAAATTGTCTTATTTGTACAAAAATTTGGTGGTGGTTACATAAAAAATAATGATAATTGTAAGCTATTGTATTTTGCAAAGTTGTCAATGGTTCTTTTCAGAAGAATGATATGTTTAGATAAGGAGGCTTCATCTCTTCTTATAAATAAAGATAAGGGCGTCCCCTAGATGATGCCTAGTAAAAGAGAACCTTAAAAAATTTTTTTGTATCATCTCAACTGTGAGCTATTGTATTCCGCAAAGTAAGGGTCAAAGATTTTTTTTAGAAGAATGATATGTTTAAGATAAGGAGGTTTCATCTCTACTTGTTTGCCTTGTGCAAGAAATATTCGAGTAAACTTATAGTTCTTGTTGGTTCAGAGAACAACTCATACTTTGCTTATCAAAATGTTATTTGTTAATGATTCACAAATGAAATCATGACTTCAAGAACATATTTTAGTTCAAAACAATATATTGGGGATGTAGCTCAAATGGTAGAGCGCTCATTTTGCATGTGAGAGGCACGGGATTCGATCCCCCGCATCTCCATTATTGAAATTATTGTATCTTTTATACTGTTATGGGTAGATTAAATATGAGGTCGGAGTTAGAGCCACTTCACTCAAAACTAAATGTACTTACACCTCCACGACTAACATTTTCTATGATGGTTAAGTTATGTATTATTCATAGTTATGGTCATGTTTAAATATACAAATTGTCTTATTTGTACAAAAATTTGGTGGTGGTTACATAAAAAATAATGATAATTGTGAGCTATTGTATTTTGCAAAGTAAGTGTCAATGGTTCTTTTCAGAAGAATGATATGTTTAAGATAAGGAGGCTTCATCTCTTCTTATATTTTTTTTTTGTGCATGAAATATCCGAGTAAACTTATGGCTCTTGTTGTTTTAGAGAGCAACTCATACTTTACTTGTCACCTATATGTAACATGTCGAAATGTTACTTGTTAATGATTCACAAATGATATCACGACTTCAGGAACATACTTTATTTAGATTATGTCTTAATGTTAGAACCAATGTATTGGGGATGTAGCTCAAATGGTAGAGCGCTCGCTTTGCGTGCGAGAGGCACAGGGTTCAATCCCCCGCATCTCCAATATGGAAGTTATTTGTATCTTTTATACTATTACTTTATACTATTACAGTACATTTAAGATGAGGTTCATCTCTTCTTATATATTTTTGTCTTGTGCATGAAATATCCAAGTAAACATATAGCTTCTGTTGGTTTAGAAACTGATACTTTTCTTGTCACCCATATGTAACATGTCTAATGTATCGGGGATGTAGTTCAAAATGGTAGAGCACGCTTTACATGTGAGACAGGGTTCGATCCCCCGCATCTCCAATCTAGAAATTTTATACTACTATTGGGAGATTAAAAATGAGATCAGAAGCTCCGTTTTGACTTATGTTTGTGGGGTTATAACCCCCCTAACTGTGTATAGCTATTTAACATGTTTTAGTATGAGTATACTTGAGTTTTGAGTTCTAAAGTACTTGTTGTGCTTCTGGTCTCTGATTTGTTCTAAAGTGTGTTTGTCTATGATTTCTATTTTGGCAGCTGTTTCGTTAGTAAAGCTTTTGTGCTCTGGTGTTCGTATTCTTAAACATTTTCTATTCTGAATAAAGCTTTTGATTTGGGGGCCTAGTTATTTAACTTCTGGGCCTTGGATGCTGCGCAGGACGTCCTTCTATTTCTGTTCCTTAGGGTTTCCCTAGGATGTTTAATGACTGACGGGTCCATAGTTGTCTCTATGGCTTCTGATGTGGGATCTACGGATTTATAGGGCCTTAGTTTTTGTCATTCTGATGTGTCAACTAGTTTCTAGGGTCCCGCCTTTTTTTGTAAACCAATCTATTGTGAACCACTCCGTCTGATCTTCGTTTTATTTCGTAATCGTGGTTTCTAATTTCACTTTGCTCAGCTTCTATCTCTATTTCTGTCTTCTAACTGTCTGTCTTCTGACTTCCGTTTTCTGTAAAGCTTCTGTCCTTTGACGTCTTCTGTCTATGCTATACTGCTGATTATGGTTTGCTAAGTTTATATGTTCTGTAAAAGTGTTTTGAGCATGTTCAGCTGATGAAGTTTATCACCTGCTGAGTTGTGGTTTGCTCACCCTTATCATTCTAACTATTATGCCGGTTTCAGCTTCTCATTGGTGTCTCTGCTTCTGTCTTTTGGCTTTGAGTTTAGTTTTTGCATTTGTATCTTTGACTTTGGGGCCCTTTGTATTTTGGCTTCTGCATTGTACTTCTGGATTCCCGCTTTGTAAGATGCGTAACGTTTGTAATCTGTTATTTGGATTAATAAAAGAGTATCTTGTATTGGTTTGGTTTTGTTAGAGTGTATGCTTGTGTGTCTTAGGTAATAAGCGTGCGGTGTGTGACAGTCTCAGAACCAGGTTGGTTTTGGGATCGTCACATTTAGTGGTATCAGAGCCAGGTTTGGCTTTTTTTGGGATTGTCGGGTGTCTGCGCTTCCGCGTCGTCTATCTGTTATCTGATGTGTGCTATCTGCTGCGTGGTTTTTTTTTTTTTGCTATCTGGTGTCTGTAGTGTGTGTCTGCTCTGTGGTTTTCCGCCATCAGAGTAGGGAAGCGGAAGCGTAGTGTTTGTCTGTATGTGTTTTTTTGTGCTCAAGTGTGACTTTGAGGGTGTCGAGTCCTTCATGAAAGGATGTCATGGTGAGTTCAGGTGTGACTCAGTTGTGTGCTTATGTTGTGTTCTTAGTTGTGAGTTCGGGAGTGTGCTTGGTCCTTTAGATAAGGACGCCTTCTGAAAGTTGAGTGTTGCTTCTGTGCCTCTAGGCTGAGTTGTTAGTAATCGTCTGTTATGTTCTCATGTCAGTGAGTCAGTAGTGAGTTCTGAGTGTTAGCTCATAATGAGGATCGAGCTTCTGGGATGAGAGATTCCTTTTCCGGTGAGTTGGGTGTTGTAGTATTCTTGCACTTAAGGTCCATCGTTTGACTTTCGGGTTTCGTCGACAAATTTCAAGGGTGAAATTCTTTTTAAGAGGGTATAATGTTGTGCCCTAGTTTTTTTATTTTGTTTCTGATTCGCAAAGGGAGTGTAATGAAATTTTTTATCTTATATTAATCAGTTAATGTCATTTTCTGGTTGCTTATGTTAGCTTTGGAATGTGGTTAGAAATGTCTTTCCTTTTGTTATTTATTTTTAAGTTAAGGAAGGGAATTCCTAATTCTTTATTTTCTTTTCCCTCATCTTCTATTCTGACTCATTATCGTTAGTTCCTCTCATTCTTCTTCCTTGCTCTCAACTCCCTCTGTTTGCTCTTTTTCTCTGCATCTTCTTCTTCTCCTAATGTTTGATTGCTGGAGTAATTTTCTTATGGAATTCCGTTCGTTAGTCAGTCGTCTTCCAGGTTTGTAGATGTGGATTTTGGTTTCTGAAATACCCCGAACTTAATTAGGGTGATTAAATTACTTTAACATGGTATTTGAGGGCCTATTAGTGCCTAAAGAATTTTGGTAAAGAATAATCCAAAGAAAAGAAAAACACTTAAAAAGCGAAAAACGCTAAAATGAGCGTTATTTGACCATAAGAGGAATACAACCTCGACAAGGGTTTTAGATGTATTTCCAAGGCTTAATAATGCCTAATAATATACGGGAACGATTCCCGGAGAAAATGGATCCATAAAAGGAATTAAAAATGCTAATAAAGTTTTAGCGCACGTTTTTTGAGAAACCCGAAAACGGGACTTTGAGTGGTCAAATGAACCCGTAAAAATTATAGTTCATCAAATAACTATAAATAAACATTAATGGAAGCTTAAGAGTCATTAAAATTAAAGAAACGAGAAAAATCTGAAAAACGGACCCGTTTAGTGAATAGTGCTAAACCGGGTAAATAAACGAGCGTTTTCTGTAAAAGATGAAAAACGCTCCAGCTTGTATAATATGTGGGGCCGGTCTTTATAGTACAAAATAGCCTCTCACACACTCTTGACCAACTAGCTAATTAAATGGGTCAAAAAGCAAAAAGTAAAAAAAGTACTTATTCCCTTTTTTCTCTCTCTCCTCCTCCTCCTTTTCTTTTTCCCTCTTCTCTTTCCTCCTTTTTCCCCTTCCCTGCCGATTTCTCCCCTCTCCCTCTGGCTGGGACGATTTTGGGAGCTCCTCACCAACCTCCCATGGCTACTCCACCTTCTCCCTCATGCTCTATAGCAACATCCAAGCTCCAAATACAAATAAAATACATATTCTTCTTCCTCTCATCAAGCTCTACACTTCCCTCTTTTCAAAATCTGAAAATGATGAAGTTCATCTCCATGGGTTTTGGCCATTTGAAGAGAAAAGCACATCTTCTTGAAGCTTGGAGTCCCCTCTTTCCAAAAGAAAAACTCAATTCTCTTCCACTCCTTGTGCTGGCCGATTTTTACCCCTCTTTGATGCCTTGTTTTCTTCTTGTTTTGGGCTTTGTTTCAACCCTACAATGGTGGTGGAACCCCCCTTATTGATTCAAGGGTTAAAACCACCCCTCTTAAAAACTACAAAGGTAAAACCTAACTCTTGTGCTTTAAGCCCTTTCATTGGATTAGAACTACTAAGGTTTAAAGGTTAATTATGTTGAATTTTGTGTTTCTTGGGTGTTGGGATGGAGTGGGCAACTCCATTGCCATTTGGCCGATTTTGATCAAGAAAAGAGAAGAGGAGATTGGAAAAGAAAGGAGAATTTGTGAGCTTAAGGTAAGAAACTCACCTTAATGCTTATTATAATTGTTTTAGAACTGGGATGGGTATTTAAAGGAATGAAACCAAAAGCTTGTGCTAGTAATGTGTTGGTTGATATTTGAGAGGAATTGTGAATTGAATGTTTAAATTAAGGGCCTAAGTGCCATTGCATTTGAGTTTGTGAGCTATATTGTCGGTTTGGCGAATTTTGGTTGAGCTTATGTGCTGGTAGGACCCTTAAGGGTGTGGCTAGATTAGAAATAAAAAAGGGTGAGAATTGGTGAAAAAGGATATGTTAGGTTTATGGGGAGGTTATGGCAAAATTTGTGTAGAAAATTGGGTGTTTTTAGTTGACTTGGTGAATGGGAGAACCTAGGTGTTTATAGTGTTGAGTAGAGTGGAGTGGTAGCCTTGAAATGGTAGATGGAGAATGGATATGAGAGAGTGTAAAATCTGTAGCAAAAGGGTTTGTAATGCATTGGAAAAGTTAGAAATGAGTTTAGTGAGTAAGACTTAGGAAAATGAGAGTGGGATTGGGCTTTAGAAGTGCATCATCTAGGAATGAATTGGAATGGTCATTAAGTGATTTGGTAAGTTTTGTAGGAGGTAGAAACTATCAAATGGAAGTAGAAATGCACAAGTGTGCAAAATGCAAAAGTTTGAGAAGTGGAATTGTAGAAATTGAGCAAGAATTGGGTGGTGAATTGGACCAATGATTTAGGAGTGTTTAAAGAGTGTTTTAGGGTGTTGAAATGTGTAGAAAACATATGAAAAGATTGGGGATGATTAGGTGTGGTTTAGGGGTTGAAATGGGATTGAAATTGACATTTTATCAGCTTTTTAGCAGGGTCCGGGACTTAGGGGTCGCACCAGTCCCGGACCGACATTAAAAATGCCTCGAGAGAATTCCTAGTAGCTGGTCCGGGACCTAGGACCCAGACCAAGTCCCGACCAGGTAAGAAATTGAGCCAAAGTATGTTAATGCATTGGTCCGGGACTAGGGACCCGGACCATGTCCCGGACATGCCTGAAATTCAACCGTATGTGTTTTAAAGGGGCTAAAAGTAGGGGATTGATTGTATTGGTTTTATGATGTTTAGGAGTTGTTTGGTGACTTGTAAAGGTCCTAAGAAGTGTAAACAAGTTGGATAAGTGGTTGAGAAAGTTGTGAGTTTAAGAACACATGAACAAAACTAAGGAATAATGGGATAACGGGGTTAAGTACGGGAGTATTAGTTTTACATACCCTAAAGCCTTAATGTTAATAAAACATTTGAATGTTATCAGTGGAACAAGTGTGAACCAAGGATGTGAGGTCACACGGTAAAGCTAACCCTGGTGAAAGGTATGATTTTTCTCATGCCCCGTATGCTACCTTGGTTACTGATTTGTGTGCTTGTTTGATTGTGTGATCACCTTAACAAGATAAAAGCACGAATCGGACTGTTTGCATCTTGTAGTGCTTGTTTGTATTGCTTGCTGCTGGATTGTATTTGGAATTTAAAGTTTGTATAATTCATGAAATGGTGTGATTGTGGGTGAATTGCTTGAGTGTGAATGAGCATTGTAGTGCAACTCATAGTTGAGTCTTGTTTGAGTAGTGACTCGTAGAAAGAGTCAAGTTGCGAATTAATAAAAACGTGGAAACATACTAAAACTATCGATCTAATAACAATAACGCAAACCTATGAACTCACTAGAACGTGAGAGAATTGTACGGGATTAGTCTTAAACTTCCGATAACGGTTAGAGAACCGAATTGATTTAATCCACAAAACAATTGATAGTGGAAGTGTATAAGTAACCTCTATTTAGAGGATTGATAATTCGTCAAACATGAACCTTGAGAAAAGTAAAGAATGGTAAGGATCACCAAACCCCTTAGAAAGATAGTCGAACCCCAATGAGAGGATCCAACTAATGTAAACAATGTCCCGAACATGAGAGTATTCGATAAGTTGCGTAAAACCTTAAATCTGAGAATACTAGACATTGAGAAATTCCCTAAGCTAATAGATGTTATCGAGAGAGATATCTCTAGGCTAATCTAAAAGATTGTGAAAAGACTTCGAGAGAGGAGTTTTGGGAATTGAGTAATCCGGTAGAGAACTGGACATTTGAGAATTTGAGGAGCTAATTGTATAGCTCCATTTGTATTTGTAAGCCTGGTGGTGGGTCTTGTGTATGACCCTGCCCGGAGGTCGTGGGCAAAGACTTAAAAGATGCGTTTGAGTATTGAGAAATCGTTTGAGAATTTGAGTATTGAGTATTGAGTTGAATCTTGAGAGAGTGAGAGTTGAGTTGGTAACTTGAGATTTGAGCTTGAGATTGGGTATTGTAGAACTTGGTTGAGAATGAGAGTAAGAAAACTTGAGTAAGTGTAACCCAAGAGAGTGGGTAAAACAATGAAGTATTAATTAAGGCATAGTGAGGTAGAAACCCTCAGAGCCTAAGAATAGGATAATTAAACTAACCCCCTTGATGTGTGTGTTAGTGTTGTATTCTATGTTGGACTCGATTGCGTTAAAGTACATAGATAATGTATGATGCCTTGCATGCTACTTGAATTAAAATGAACTGCATGCTCTTGACCAAATTAGTCGGCGTACCCCTGTTAGCACGCGGGGTATGTGAATTTCATATGCAGCAATTTGCTGAGCCCTAGGGGCACCGTTTTTATTTTACAGGAACATTGAAGCCGATCACCATTTGAGAGTAGGACGGGGTTATTGTTAAGCATGGGTAGTTGTTTAGGGATTGTATTTGTTTTGTATTGTGAAAATTGTAAGACCGACATGTGGTCGATAAGTTTGGGAATTGTAGTAGATACTCGGTATAGATCATAATTGAAGTTGTATTGTATAATATGGGATTAAAGTTTGTATTTGGCTGAGATTTGATCAAGTAATGGAATGTATATTTTGGTTGTAGTACTCGGTATAATAATCCATCAGACCGATAATGTATTGAGTTGTTGTATTGAATTTGGGTTGGCCTTGTTAGTCACGTGGGTGACTAACGGCATTGTATCACCCCCGGTTGTATTGGAATTCCACTGCTTGTGTATTGGTAATGGAGACGGGTTAGGAGATAATTGTGTGATTACCGTTGGGGTGTTACTCATTCTTCGTAGAGTTCCTCCCCCTTCCTTTCTGATTTTGGTTTCGAAATCTGATTGTTCAGTTCGTTGTCTGTCAAGTTTGAGAGGGGACTCGAGGAGAGCGTGATGTGTGGAGTCGTAGAGGTGTGCTATGCATCGGATATGAGGTAGGTGGTAGATGGATTCGGTTGTGTGTGTTCACCCACGGGGAATTTCTGGTTTTCATTTCCATTTCTGATTGTATGGTTTCGCTCTCTAATTTGTGGTGATTATGATTTGTTTCTGATTTACGTTTTCGCTTCTTTAAAACCCCTTGGGAAGTATTTTGTTTTGTGTATGTTGATATGAAGAATCTGTATATACTATGGTGATTTATGGAATTGGTTTGTCTCTGGTTCGTCCTCGATTTCTGCAAATTTGCTGCGTCCAGACTTGTAGGTTCGGACGGGTGCCGCGGACGTGTGTATTTGACGACGGTAATGTTGTGTCCGAACGGGATACGAGGACGGGTTCTGGATGCAGTTTGACGTGTGTCCGAACATGCAAGTCTGGACACAAGTTCAGACACCACGTACTTTGTTTTTTGGACTCGGTCCAGACATGTACGTTAGGACAGATTTTTGGACGCCTTTATATTTTCAAACTGGGCATGCGTTTGGACTTGTGACCCGGACGTATGTCTGGACGTGTGTTAAATTACAGTTTGGCATGTGTCCGGACACATGTCCGGACACGTCTGTATTGTGTCACATCGTGTGTCCGGACTTGTAAGTTTCCGTTCCTCAGGGTTTCCCTAGGATGTTTAGTGACTGGCAGGTCCATAGCTATCTCTACGGCTTCTGATGTGGAATCTACGGATCCATAGGGCCTTAGCTTTTGCCCTTCTAATGTGTCAGCTGGTTTCTAGGGTCCCGCCTTTGTTTATAAACTGATCTATTGTGAACCACTCCTTTTGATCTTCATTTTGTTTCGTAATCGTGGTTTTTCTGATTTTCTCTGCTCAGCTTCTGTCTCTTTTTCATAGTCTTCTGACTTCCATTTTTCTGTAAAGCTTATGATTTCGTAAATCTTTTGTCGTTTGACTGTCTTCTGCTCTGACTTTTGATTCTGTTTTGCTAAGCTTATATGTTCTGTAAAAGTGTTTTGAGCATGCTCAGCTGATGAAGTTTATCACCTGTTGAGCTGTGGTTTGCTCACCCCTATCATTCTAATTATTATGCCGGTTTCAACTTCTGGTTGGTGTCTCTACTTCTGTCTTATGGCTTTGAGTTTAGTTTTGCATTTGTATCTTTAACTTTTGGGCCCTTTGTATATTGGCTTCTGCATTGTACTTCTAGCTTCCGCTTTTATAAGATGCGTAAACGATTTGTAATCTATTATTTGGATTAATAAAAGAGTATCTTGTATCGGTTTGGGTTTCGTTAGAGTGTAGCCTTGCATGTCTTAGGTAATAAGCGTGTGACGTGTGACGGTCTCAGAACCAGGGTGGTTGAGATCGTTACATTCACTCTCTCCACTCACGGTAATTTTGTAAACCTAAGTGGCGATGGCGAACAAGCTAGGAACATACATGCTCTGCGTCTCTGTTCACTCTCTTCATTCACATTAATTGTTCAATTCTAACTGGCAAACAAGGAGATACATGTTTTGCGCCTCTATTCATTCTCTTCTGAAAAAGAAAATACGATAACCCGTTCACCCACTGATAACGGGTGAGATGATTTCAGGTGACAGGTCGGGTTAGGTGATGCGGGTGAAAACGGGTGACGGGTGTGGGTGACTGAACTGTGGACATCCCTAATTGCGCGCGAGCTACTGCATTGTACAAAGTGAAAGTGTCACAGATTCTTTTAGAAGGATATGTTTAAGATAAGTTTTTTTTTGATAATTTGGGCATATAGCCATATTATTTGAATAAAATTATGGATGGGTTATGATCGGGCCTCATTAAAACCTTTCTAAGCAAAACTTAGTGGGAAAAGCTTAGAAAGGAAAAAGAGTACCCACCACATCCCATTACAACTTACATCTTACAGTATAGTCTAACTTATACCCCGGACAAAAGCACACACGGACCATACAACGTTAAACGTGACCCTCTCCAGAAGAAAATAACATACTCTAATCCCCACCCAAGAAACAAGCCTTCCTCTACCAAATTAAGAGACTCTCCCCTGACCTCATGCCTTCCCAAACGTGGACCATTCAATACTCCACACCCTCCAAGGCTTCAAACCACCATAACCCAAGACTGACCGTCCTAGGCCTCACTTCATGCGCAGAACAATTATTAGCCTCCCAAGAAAGCCTTACTCCCATCACTTCTTAGGCTTCCATCCCCTTTTTCGAGGACATTTCATGGCCCTTTACTTCTGTTGGGCCTTCTGCATCTCTTGGATTTGAGCAAGAATGTTTGCCTTTGTTAGACTTGGATTGGGAACTTTACACCTCAATTTTAATAGCAGATCAACACACTCTTCCGCTTCTCCGTCGGGGTTGATAATTTTTCCTCTCTCCTTCCTTGTTGGGACTTCCTTATTATGTATCTCCCCATTTATTGATAATTGGTTACCCTGCTTCTCGAGCTTCATGTAGTTTTCTGCACTTACCGTTACGTATTCCTTGGGCCTCACACGACGTGTCACTGGTTGAGGCGGCTCTTCAAAGAAGTTGTCAGGGATCAACACGTCATCTGACTCATAATCTTCTTCTGCTTGGCGCGATTGGGGAAAGGAGAACCCAACATCTTTATTAAACTGATTATTCTCCGTAACTCTCTCCTCGTCACTCTTCTCAAAAACCTCGACCGCCTGTTGTGTCTCTGCCACGGACTCAATCCTGAGGCGCACCTGTTGAGTCTCAATTCATGTCGTATCTTCTCCGCCTCTATTATTGATCATCGGATTCTGAGCCTGCAGGATATTAAAATCATCATGATGTTGATCGTCCAGACCAGCCGCACTACTTACATCTGCATCCCTCTCAGAAGCGTAGGGGTTACATTGGGAGTTACGCACCGACTCATGCACCGGTGCATCCCCTGAATTCACCGCGACACTTACTCCTTTTTCTTGTCCATTTGTTTCATCTTCCCCTTCGAGCACGTTTTGAAATTGGTCAACGTTTGAACTCTGTTGACCTAATGTCTTATTGTTGTTCACTTCTATCATTTGGATGATACTCTTAGAGCAGTCAATCGTTTTGGACTGTGACATTGGTTCGTTGGTTTCAACGAAATTCTAGTTATCAACTTTAACCATAATTTTCCAATTGATGAATTGAAGCATTGAGGTATCAATTTGAACTCGAATCTCCGCATTCTCCATGAATTGACTTTCTTCTTCCTCAATCTTGATGACCTCACCTACAGTTTGGGCTATCTTTCGCACATTTGTCTTATTCCACGCATGCAACGGGATCCTGCTAATGACTACCCATGTACGTCTCCTGTCAACCTAGTCTGACGTGTTCCAACGACGGATTTCTACTCCTTCTTGTTCTTTGCCCTTTTCCGGGCTTGGTCCAACACGGCTTCTACCTCCTTTGTTGTGTTGAAGACCAATAGATTTTCTACGAGATAAGGCAAGAAGTCCTCCCAAATTCGACCATTGATTGTGCAGACAATCCACAGCTTTTGTTGGTGATATCTCTTCTTGTAGGGTGATAACCACACACCTATTCAAACCGGCTTCATTACTTTATCTGATTTGACACTGATGGATAATCTTGTTATAGCATGGGCTCTCTCTTTTTGGCCCCTACCTCCTTATCAGCTCGATTACTCGCCCCTTTGCTTCGATGATGATACAGGTCACTCTTTTGCAGCTTGGTCCTTCTCTCTTGGTTACCTTGAAACTCCATCCTTGCCCATAGTTGACTGTCATTGATATTCCAGCCTCGTATCCCTTCAATCAATCATTTTGCATCGTACACGTGCGCCACATCCACGAATGCACATGCGTTACGGTTGGACCTTCTAACTTTCCTGATGATGTAAAGTCTCGTCCATCTGACAAACCTTCTTACAATCTTGCCCAAGTGGTACTCGGAGACGTTTCTGTCGACATCATCTATGAAAACTGTTGTTGGCTGTATTTGGAGTGCAGATTTGTCTTTATGCCAGGTCTTTGGGTACCGGCTATGTTGGCCGCTTGCAGGCTTTTCCTTGTTCTCCTTCCACCTAGACCTATTTCCTATTTTTGCGTCTTCTTTCCGACTGTCGTGCCTCCGACTTGGAAGATTAAACCCTCTCCTCATCCTTGGGTTACGTAGGTTTATTGTTCGGCGTTTTGCGTAGCTATTGGCGGTGAGTAGAAGAGGGACGAAATTATTTTTTTAGGTGGGGATGGGTCGGGTGCGAAGTTAGCTGCGGTGGATTGTAGGTTCAACGGAGTGGTGTTTAGTGATGGTGGGATGGATTTTGGCGGTGGTGACATGGCGGTTGAGTGCTGGTCTTTGCGTGGGAGGTTGAAGTGAGAGGAAAGAGGAGGAATGACATCTTCGGTGTATGATATGTTTAAGATAAGTAGGCTCATCTCTCCTTATATATTTATCTTGTACATGAAATATTCAAGCCCGTGTTGGTTTTGAAAACAACTAAGACATTACTTGTTACCCATATGTAACAAGTCAAAACGTTACTTGTCAATGTTGAAGTTTTTATGGCTTCAACTTGTAATATATAGAGATTCGCTCCACGTGAAGAGTTTGAGAATCACTCAAAGCCTACTAGAATGTCTACGGGATCCAGTGCAAAAAGATATAGTTGACAATCCCATGAGAAAAATGAAGAGGCATTTTAAGAATACTCAACTATACAGTCTATACACGAGGACTTCAACTACTCAAATTTATCATTCTTATGGTGGGATTTCTATTAGATTTCATTCTCCCTTTTGTCTAAGAAGATCCAACAAGATCACAGTTTTTGATATATGATATTCCTGTGTTGCAAATCATAACTTAATAAAGACATATGTGACTTGAAGTGTAGTCTCAAATCAGCTATTATTATGTGGAATTTGTATGGAGTGATTAGAAAGAGGATCGTGGTTAAGCTTGTCGTCCAATAAGGTACAAACACGATAGTCATTTTTGCTATCACGTTCTAGGTTTTAACTCGTAATTTTGGATTGTACTTGATGTTTTCATATCACGTGATTTTATTTTTCTAACAAGCTGAACCGAGCTTTGACTAAGAATCGGTCGTGGGCCGGTTCAGGCTTATTTACGCGTATATTGTTCAAAATCAGTTTTAAGTTTCTGATAAGAACAACCAACCAAAGGCTAACCGACTATCGGTCAAACGTCGTTTGTGCCCTATTTGACAAGGTAGATGGCCGGTTCAGGCTTAATTTTGAGTTGGAGCTACAAAATGATAATCGTTTGATGCCGGTTAATTGAATGTTTTGTGAGGTCCGGGAGTCGGAATCGATACGAACAAGTTTGTGGGGAATGTATGAAAACCCGAGCCACAACTGACAGTCATTCGTGCTTCAGAATCGTGTCGGAATGTGTGATCTGAATTGACTTGAACTTGTCGATTATGCAGTAATATTTTTTATTGATTGACTTGATGTAACTCCATTTGGAATGATCATTCATCATTACTTGTGAGAATGATAGAATGAGAATGTTGATTGTGTACTCAATATTGAATTTATTAAGCAGAAATAACACGTAAAATTAAAAAATTGGTGTGAATGAATTCGGGAACTCGAATTGATTTTGTACTCGATATAGAATTGATTAAGCAGAAATGATCACTCCAGTTGCAATTGAAGTAATAACGAGGTATGTGAGTCAGAAAAGGTTCATGTTCCGCTTTGATTTAGCTAAAGGAGACGCTTAGGAGGGCAAAATATTGGCTATAAATAGTTACATTTAGCGTACAATCAATAATGAAAAAATGTACAATGAATAAGAAAAACATGTACAGTAGATAATTATATTGAACGTATTATTTTTTATAATATTTGTTATATATATAATGTAAATGTTTCTTCTTTTTTTTTGATAATACATGTACATGTATTGTAACTATCTTTGGCTACATCTGATATAACAAAGACATGTTTAAAAAGAAAAAATAGCTTTGGTCGAGAATTACATTTGTAAAAGTGATTCCGGACGAGTGTCACACATTCCAAATATGCTCTTGATTAAACGAGTTTAATGGAAGATAAAGAATGAGCTGGATTATTATTGTGTACTTGTTTGCATGATTAATTTATGCTTAGACGTTTTTCCTTTTGTGTTTACGTGCTGATCAACTTTGTCTAATGTATGTCTTCACCCCTTTCTATGATGTGTGCGTTGATCGCATGTACCTTCCATGGATGATTGATCTCATGATATTGGGTCAAGAAGATGACTTTGTAAAGATTTTCACCCACACTTGAACTTAGATGTAACTTTGAACTGATTCAAATGTTACACTTGGTTTGATTTACTATTTTTGGATTATGGAATGTTGTTAAGTTTATTGTATTATGTTTATGGTTATAAGGTTGAAGTTTGGTATTTGTTTAATTATGTAAGTCTTAGCACTCACTTAGAAGTGAGTGTGACGGCAAAACCGTTTAGCTACAATTTCCGTTGCAATGTACATAACTGATAGGTGAAATTGGTTACAAAAATATTTTGACTTATTAAATAAGGACTTTAATTGATAGGTGAAATTGGTTACAAAATCAAATATCCCACACATCGATCATTGCCTTCAAAGCATGGCTACAGCTAACTGTACCTCGATAGGTACATCCAGCAGAGGAGGGAGAAGCGAGAGTGGCGCGGTCTCTTTTTTTTTTTTTTTTTTCTTTTTTTTCCTTTCTTTCATTCACCCGTGAAGTAATAATGTTTTTTTTTAAATTTTTTTCTTTTTCTTACTTAATCATAAAAACTTTAAATTGTTATAACTTTTAATATATAAGTCTAAAATGACAAAATTTATATCATTGTTCATCTAAATTCGAGCTCTTCAAAACAAGACCAGTTATGGATATGTTTTGACAATTTTTTAAAAAAATTATTTTTACATGTATACCATGATTTTAATGTGAGGATATATGTACATTTTAATGTGAGAATGTACATGTTTTAATGTGACGATGTACATGTTCAAATGTGAGAATGTACATGTTCTTTAATGAACATTTGTACATGTTTGTATGACCACCCTAATCCCGCCACTGCAAACCCTAAAAATGTCTTCGACGTTTTTAGCTATTAGGGTGGTTTGGGGTGTTTTGTGGTAGGTAATCTATTTGGAATTTGTTTCGTACTTTATATTATAGCAACTAACTCGACAGGTTTTTAGGGTTTGTGGTAGCAGGTTTGGGTCGTTAGACCCTAAACCCGCCACTGCAACCCTAAAAATGCCTTCAACGTTTTTAGCTATCCTAGGGTGGTTTTGGGGGGTAGGGTAATCTATTTGGAAACTGTTCTATACTTTATATTGTAGCAACTAACTCGACAGGTTTTTAGGGTTTGTGGTCGCGGGTTTAGGGTGTTAGACCCTAAACCCGCCACTACAAACCCTAAAAATGCCTTCGACGTTTTTTACTTTCCTAGGGTGGATTTTAGGGTGCGTGGGGTTAGGGTAATCTATTGGAAGCCGTTCTATACTTTAATGTGAGGATGTATGTACATATTTAATGTGAGAATGTACATGTTTTAATGTGACGATGTACATGTTCAAATGTGAGAATGTACATTTTCAATTATGAGAATGTATATGTTTTAATGAACATCTGTACATGTTTGTATGACCGTCTGTACAAGTGTTCTTCCTTATATGTACATGTTTAATCTAAGGATGTGCATATTTAATGATTCGTACAGGTTTATATGATCTATATGTTTTTAATGCGAGGATGTATGTTTTTAATACGGAGGAATGTGATGTACAGTTTTTAGTGAACATTGTTGTACAGGTTTGTATGACCATATGTACAAGTTTTTTTTACGTTCTGTGTTTCATACATGTAAATTTTTTTTTTAAAGTTGTCAAAATATATCCATGACTGATCTTGTTTTGAAGAGCTTGAATTTATGTAAACAATGATATAAGTTTTTTCATTTTGGACTTATATATTAAAAGTTGCATTAATTTTAAGATTTGTGATAAAAAAGGAAAAATAAAAATAAAATCCAAAGTATGCGCGTGTACTCGGAGCAGCCACAAATTATATGTGCGCTGGGGCGCTTAAATTTTTGGAAAAAAAAAAACAAAAACAGAAATAGCGCAGGATGTAGCCACTTTGGCTACATTGACCTGCAGCTAAGCACGCTGTTTCGAAATTATGATCTGCTACAACCGCTTGATAGAATTTTGGTTCCCTCATGAAAGGATTGCTTGAATCTTTTCTTGCCATTACTTGAGGGAAATCACAGCTTGTTAGTAGCATAACATCTGTCAAGGTCTGTATCCAATCCTTGCCGCATGGGACAAGTCGTTGCATCAACATTGTAGGTAGAATTTCTCATGAGAGTGGAAAAATTATCATCATGGTTTGCCGTTTGCACATTCACAAATACGGCAAACAAAGTCATCCATCGATCCTAGTTTATTGCTGCCCAAACAATGATATATGCATTCGCGATTAATTTAATTCTTAATCTTATTAAGGGGGGCTAGCTTTTGCTAGTTTGGTTTGAACACATATAATACTCTTTAAAAACTAAAGGTTACTATAATTAGCTTTTGTTTTAAGAGACATATAATTATTATATGTATTATAGAAGATAAATAGAATTATTTATAACTTAAAATTTAACTTTAAAACATACGAGAAAGATGTAAACAAAATGAATATTTAAAAATAATTGAATCAGGTCAGTTTAATTATTCCTGTAAATGTAAGATTAGGGACAAGTTTTAGTTATGTTACATGTTTCATTGTAAGAGATCTAAGTAGGGACTGAAAAATGGAACTTGGATTTAAACCATTAATTATCAAAAAAAAAAATCCTAACTGGACAAAACGGGAAAGGCGTTCACTTGAGTTGATTCTTCTTGATGCGTGGAGGATTGAATACTTTTTTTTGAAAGAAAAACTTAGTACATATATTAATCACAAACGTTTACAAGATGATTGGGTACATTACCAATCCATTCTCCACAGTCATGACCATTTCTACCCATATTTGCCAAAATGTGAGACCCAACGTTGTCACTTCTAGGGATATACTCGAAAGCTAAAGATTGAAACCTAGAGGATTTCTTCAAAAGATTTGATAGTGTTCTAGTGACATACACATTGATATCTCCCGGTTCATTACAACCATTCAAAAACTTGACAACTTGCATACAATCACTTTTAACTAGGGCCTTATCTACACCCATCCTATTAGCGAGGTCGACGCCAAGTTCAGCGGCCATTGCTTCAGCAGCATTTGGTGTGAAGAGACCATTCATGCCTTTAACCGTCACAGCCGTCACCCTACCGTCAGCATCTTTTATCACAGCAGCACAGCCCGTTCGTCCTTCACTCCCTACGCTTGCATCAACGTGGATAGTTACCCCGTCTCTAGTACCTCTCTGGTCGTGATCCTCTCCATACCCCATTCGAAACTGGAGCTGGGGACGAGGAGTCAAGGAAGGATTGCGCCAACTCGCATCCCCACCGGTAACTGGAGGCTTTCTTTTGCTGCAATAAGCATCTGGCATACCACAACTTCCATATAAGAGTGCAAAGTTTAGCAGTAAGAGCAAGTTCATTTTGCTGGCAATTGAACATAAGCCAATCAATGAAACTATTGTCAGATTGCAAAAAAGATGGAGGCTTTAAACCCATCGAGATCCATTCAACGCTAGCATCACAGCAGTAATAAAAGGCATGGAGCAAGCTATCAGTATCATGGCATATAACACATTTGAGGTCATTGTGAATTTTCAGCCTACGGGCTAGGACAGTCTTGCAGGGAATAAAAGCATGCAGAATCTTCCACATGAAGAGGTTGATTCGCGGGTGCAGTTTGCATCTTCTTATTTTTCTTAGAGTTTCCCCCAACCGATTGGTGCTAGAGGAGCTAGAGAGCCCAATTTTGTTGGACATAACCATATGGTAAGCCGATTTAACTGTGAAGGAGAAATTCTTGGTGAGACCCCAACCCCAAGTATCATTTCCTGCATTCTCATGCAGGGGAATACCAAGTATGAGCATGGCTTCTTCATGATTAAACCATTCCTTAATCCGGTCCTCCTTCCACCTCCTTGTCAATGGGTCAATGAGGTGCGCAACTGTACAGGGTGATTCTCTTGCAATTGGAATGCCCCACAGGGAGGGAACACCCCCTGGCTTGCCCACCAGCCATCTGTCACCGAGCTTTGTGCTCTCACCATTACCAATTATTCGCCAAGCTCCTTGTTTAAACTTGGGAATAACACCATGAAGGGCTCTCCATAAAGGGCTAGGACAGGAGCCTCTCTTAGCTTCAAGAACTGATGTGAACTTAAAGTATTCCTTGCAGTACTCGAGCAACAAGGGAGTCAGGGTTTTGAAGTAGTCTCCATATCTGCTTCATGAGTAGCGCATCATTGAAAGCCCCCAGATCTCTAAAGCCCAAACCTCCAAGGTGTTGTGGCAAGCACATCCGCTCCCACTTTTTCCAGTATATGGTTCTTCGATCAGTATGGCCACTCCACCAGAAAGGAGGATATACTTCCAACTTCCTTAAGTAGACTTGCAGGCAATTTAATAACACTCATGACAAAAGTAGGGATGGCTTGCAAAATGCTCTTAACCAGAACTGTTCTAGCCGCATGAGACACCACTCTGGACCACCCCTGAACTTTCGCTAACACTCTTTCCTTAATGAAGTTGAAAATAGCTCTTTTACTTCTCCCAATCTGACTAGGGAAGCCTAGGTACATCCCTAAATGAAATACCCCAAACTTAGATATGGTGTTCAAATGATAAATTAAGATATAAGGGGCTAAAAAAAATGCCTTAGAAACATTAAGAAACATTTCTAATCAAAGGAAATATAAGGAAACACCAAAAGAGCTGTTTAAGCAAAAACGTGCTTTAAGCTTGGAGAGACTTGGGAGAGTACCCAAATATTGTTCTAAGACCTTATTAATATCCTAATGGTAATTTTAAATCAATACCAAAGAAACCAAGCTTGAAAACAAGTTAAAACACAAATGTGCTTTAAGGAGTCTTAAAGCACATTTTTGAAAAATTGTCTTGTAAATGAGTTTTGAATGGCTAAATGTCCATCATTACTCTTTAATTAACATGTGTACTATATAGTATCACATTTGGAAGTCTATATCAATGGGAAATCAAAAATTTCACAACAATGTGCCTTGTTTTGTGAATAGTAACTTAATTAAGCTAGTTTATAACATAAGTCAATATAAGTGAGAGAATTGGTCAACAAAGACTTAAGTACCCTTATTATCAAATGGGGGCCGGTTTTTATAAGGTGAGTCACCACCTTTATGAGTCATTAAGCAAATAAAGAGTTATAAAGCAAAAGTACTATTCACCTTTTAACATAAATATCTCATTTACTCACCTCTCTCCTCACCTCTTCATTCTCTCTTGTTTCCCACGATTTTCTCAAGCTCTCCCCTTCTCCATTAACGTGAAGCTCTTCTCCATGCTAGCTCCACCTTCTCTTGCACACAACTTACTCATTTTAGCTCCAAAACCAAAACAAATTACATATTCTTCTTAGTTAGCTCAAGCTCTCTCTTTCTATCCTTTCAAAACTCCAAGAGCTTGATTTGGTGCCAAGCCAAACCACCATTAGAGGAGGAAATTCAAGTTTGGAGACTCCATTGGCTTCTCCATTCTCTTAAGGTAAAGAAAGTGTAAGAAAATCTAGGTTTCCATCACTTTTCTTCATAACCGAAAATACATGCTCATGAGGCTTCATTTTAATGCCTTGTTCTAGCTTGTTTTCTACTCTTCAAGGATTGAGGAGGTCCTTCTTGCTTCATATCCAAGCTTGTCTTCAGAAACCAAGGTAAAACAATCACCTTATACCTTAAAGCACATTTTTAACCTAGGGTTTGTTCCTTAGGGTTAATGTATTATCTAGTACTCATTGGAGTCATTGGATATTGGTTAGAACATTGGCAAGGAGATATATATTGGTGACCGAGATTGAGCAAGGAAAAACCTAAGGAGAAAGTTTTTAAAGCTTGTAAAAGAACAAGGTAAATTACTTACCTTAAGGTGTTTTATTGTTTAAGGGAATGAGATTTGGATATGTGATAAGTTTAGTGTAGAGTTTACATTAGAAAAGGGGTATATATGACCTAGGAGAAACAATGATCATGATTGTGAACTTGTGACTAAGGAGCAATGAGAAAAGAGATAGTCAAACGATGTTGAAATGAATTACAAGAAGCATTTTATTTCAATGGGAGCCTTGTTGTGTGTATTCGCAGGTTAAAGGCAAATATATGTGGAAATTCAGTGGTTAAGATTATTGTCATTTAAGGGCCTAAGTGCCAAGCATTTAAGTTTATGCACTATAAGATGATGTGGTGTAGTTTTGGTGTAAATGGTGTGTTAAGGTGTTGTGATGAGAATTTGAGTGATATTGGTTGTTTGATGGAGAAAAACCAAGTGTTAAGATGTGCTATATACACCCATGGCAAAATTTAAAGGAGAACTTAAGTGTTTAAGATGTTCTAAGGGAATTTAATGACTAAGGAAGTACTAGGAAGTTTAGAGGTTGTTTGATGAAAAAGGGGTGAGATAAAGTGTTATAATGAGTTATAATGACTTAGGCATTACTATGAAGGATTTAGGAATCAAGAGAATGTATTTGAGTATTAGGACTTAGGCAAATGTTGGTAAACAACTAGGAAGGAAATAAGGTGTTGATGGGGGAGCTAAGCTTGTGAAGGAACTTTAAGTAAATGCATAAAAGAGTTTTAGATGGTGAAAGATGCTTGGGAGATGATGTTATAGTGGTGGGGAAACATTTGGCATAGTGGTTACATTAGGTATGAACCACCACCTAGAAACCTAGTGGAAAATGTTACAAGTGTTGGCATGGTTACAAGGAAAAATGCATAATGATTAAAGTGGATGTTGGTGAGTGATTTAAAGTGTTTAGTGGTTGGCTTAAGGTGTACTTGAGGTGCCCAAATGAGGTTATAACATATTAGGATATATGAGGAGAAGTTTGGAGTGAAAGAGAATTTAGAAACAAGGTTCTGGAGCCGACCGACCTTGGACCGGACTGCAAGGTCGGTCGAGCTCAGTTTACACTGCCGGAGAAAGTTTGGACCGACCGAACTTGGGGACCGGACTTACAAGTTCGGTCGGGCTTGTATTTTGTGAAGGAATTAAGTCTCTGGAATCGACCGAACATGGGACCGGACTTGGCAAGTTCGGTCGAGCTTAAATTTTTCTCGGGGAAACTCTCGGGAATGGACCGACCTTGGGGACCGGACTTGCAAGGTCGGTCGGGGTAGAATTTTCAAGCGGTAATATGTCTGGAACGGACCGACCTTGGGTAAGGTCGGTCGGAAGTTCGATCGAGCCTAAAATAAAAAATAAAAAAAAAGAAAGAAATTTTGAATTCTAAGGATGGTAATAGGTAATAAGGTATACCTTTGGTAGGGTGGTAATGATTAGGACCCTAAGAACTTAAGGGATTAAGTTAAGTTAAGTATAAATTTTAATGTTTGTAAGTTAAGTGGCAAAGACTTAAGAAGGTATTCAAAAGGGATCTTTAGGAATAAGTGAGATAAGTAAGGTGCAAATAACTAATGGTCTAAAAATGAACCAATGTTTTAGGTTTGTGAATTGGGACCCCGGAGAAGATAAAACAAACGACGATCGACGGTGAACGGTACAATCTTTCTTGTGACCTGCTTGCTAACGAGGTGTCCCTCGGCTTGTGTGCTATCTGTTTAATTGCTATGACTAAAACAAGATAAAGCATGCAACCGGTTATATTTGTTCTCGTTGTGTATGTGTTATCTTTACTTACACTAACCCGCGAGACTTGAGATTGTTACTAACCAAGTTTAGTACTTACTGAGATAAGAATAGGAGTTAAGTTTGGTGGTGTTGGTTAATGCCCGTTAAGGCTTAGCTAGCACATGGTGATTAAGATTTCTACTAACTGGAACTTGAGTGAGGAAACCCGGACCGATCTCCGGTCATGCATGCTAAGGAAAAGGGGGACGGTATCTGAATCAGATCCGCCCTCCGCTTAAGGAGTTGTCTTCGGACTTGTAGCCTAGGGTCGGTTGCCGGCTCAGCTACGTTGGACTCCTGTCCAGAGTAGGTGGCATTAAGATGGTGCGGTGGGATCTCCTAAATCCCAGGTTCGAATTAAGCTACAACCATTCCCTTCCAGGAACGGTTTGTATACTGAGACTAAGTTGAGATTAGATTAAGGTAAGGTAAGGAACTGATATTAAGGAAATGAGGACTAAGGAGGGGGTTACTAACCCACTGATAAGGGAACGCGTGAGTCGTTCATTGTTTGTAAACTATATATGTTCACTGTGGTTATTGTTATTGCACTTCATATCATGCTTGTGTATGTAATCAATTTCCATGCTATCGACAATTAGTCGTCGTAGCCCCGTTAGCTTGGGGGCCATGAGAGGGTGTACCAGCATTCGTGCTGACCCCCTTTGGGGGCTGTTTTTACACTTGCAGGTAAGAGACCCATGGACGCACTACGAGAGTAGGAGCGGTTAGACTTAGGGTGGGATGTTTATTTTGAGATCGGGTTGCGCCTGTGCACCCGTTGTTTATATTTAAGCTAATGTAAGGTTGTGGTTATGATTTAGTTATTTGTACTCGGTTGGTTGTCGGTATTATGGATGGTGATGTTTTGGGTTGGTTATGTATTTTGGATAAGTGTTGTAACCGTTAAGGCCGGTATATTCTAACGATCAGACTGTGGCTAGGTCCAGGTGTTTATTGTTTCCGCTGCGACGAATTCGATTAAGTGTACAGTTTACGTCAACCACGATTGGCTTTGGATGGGGTGTTACACTAAATTTTGGACAATCACAATCCCAAAACACCTCTCAATTTCCCTTTTTACTTGTTGGCTAACCCCTCCAGAGAACATGAGCCCGACTTACCTACGTTAATTGATTGGCTAGATGCTTCACAAAATCATCGATTTTACTTAACATTCCTTGCATTTTGCTCACTCGCCTCCCCAAAGACAATACAGTCGTCAGCAAACAAAAGCCCATGGACACTGAGACCCATTCCCTTAAATGAAATACCTTTGGTAATACTAGAGCTTTCAGCAACTTTCAAGGCAGAGATGAGCACTTCCATACTACACAAGAACAAAAGAGGAGACAAGGGTCCCCTTGCCTAATCCCCCTCCTTGGAAAGAAGATTCGACCAGGGTGACCATTAATCAAGACGGACATTGAGACACTGGTAATACATTTCCTTACCACCCTAACCCAATTCTGGTGAAAACCCATACTCTCAAGGACACTCAGTGCAAAACTCCATTCAAGTCTATCAAAAGCCTTTGCCATATCCAACTTTAAAGCAAAAGCACCCCCCTTCACAGCTCGAGAATTTTCATACAGTGGAAAAGTTCATGGGCTATTATTATATTATCACTAATCCCCTCTTAAATTTTACACCAGTTTAACCACTCACTTATTAACGTCTGCAGACGGCCTTGAATGAAAGTAGCCTGCTCCTCAGAGATGATAGAGTGCACATAATTTTTACCCTGTTAACTAGGACTTTGGAGATGACTCGATATATGGTGTTACATAAAGATATGGGACGAAAATCTCTCATAGCAACCGCACCTCTCTTATTTGGGATTAAGGCAATGTGTGTGTGATTTAAACCCTCAGGCATAACATCAGAATTTAAAACAGACAGAGCCATATTAATAAAATCATCATGGATAATATCCCAATAAGTGTGTAAGAAGGTACCGTTCATCCCATCTGGCCCGGGAGCTTTTGCAGGGTGCATACTCTTCAGAGCTTCCATTACTTCTTCTCTTTGGAAAGGCCTTCCAATGTCTTGGTTCATCTCACTGGTTACCCTTTGTTCAACACAGGCTAGTAAATGGTAATTTTGCTCAGGTAAGGAGGAATCAAAAAGATCGGTGAAATAATTCCTAGCTGTGCTCTCGATATCCTCCCAGGACGTGTGAACCGCTCCATTATCACCCTCCAGGTAGAGAATTTGATTATTCCTTCTCCTACTCCTTAGTCTCCTATGGAAAAAAACCCGTGTTTTTATCCCAGCATTAACCCAGATTTCCCTTGCTCGCTGCATCATTCTCTGCTCATCCTTCAGAAGCAGGTCGTCCAGCTCCCGACACTTATACCTCCATGTATCAAAAAGATCACTCTTGGGCCTGATCGCCGCTTCATGAACCTCTTTTTCCAGGGATAAGATCCTTTCTCTCTCGGTATTTAACCTTTGTTCCCCAAAGCTTGAGCTCATACCCAATTGGAGGATCTTTGCCATATAGGTTGGAGTTTCTTTTCCAGTCCGATTCCATACTTTCTGGACAATGTTGCGGCACTCCACCTCTTTAGCCCAGCAGTTTTCGAATTTGAAAGGCTTTGGGCCTCTTCCATTGGGGGAAAGGACTAGCAAAAGAGGCCTATGATCCGACCTGCCCCATTTCTGGTGGAAGTTTGTCGCATGAGGAAACAGAGCTATCCACCGCTCATCAGCCAGGAATCGGTCAATCCTAGATTTCATACCCATGGAACCTCCTCTTCTGTTGGTGAAGGTGTATTTGCCTCCTCTAAATCCCAAGTCCTCCAACAAACAATTATCAACGCATTCACGAAAACTCTTCATACTGGCCACTGATATCCTACCACCCCCTAGCTGCTCATGCTGGTAGAAAGTTTCATTGAAATCCCCTCCCACTAACCACGGTCCATCCCAGAGAGCTTTCAGGTCCCTGAGAAGTCTCCACGATCTCCATCTATCTCCCAGCGCGGGCCAACCATATAGACCGGTGAATCTCCAGCAGTTTCTCGACCGTCCATCAATCAAGACATCAACATGATGGGAGGAGGCAGAGAAGACCGTAATATCCATGCCCTCCTTCCAAAACAAGCCCACTCCACCACTACGTCCCATGCAATCCATCGCCACCCCCGTATATCCATTAAACCTTTTCCCAATCGTCAGCATCCTTTGACTTGAAACATTGGTTTCCGACAGGAAAACCAAGTTGGGCGCCGCCTTCCTGAGTAGACTCAGGACCCATCGAACTGCACGAGGACCGCCCAATCCCCGGCAGTTAAGCGCCATGCAACTCATTGCTGTGGGCGGCCCTGGGATTTCCCCAGAGGCGCCCTTGGAGTAGAGAAAGAGCTATCCATCGCACTGTTTACAGAAGCAGCCCTTGCTTGCCCTTCTTAGTTGACCCTCCGAAACCGTTCATAGCAAGAAACTCCTCAAGAGTGAGTCATCTTCTACATTTGCCATTTTCCTTTTACGACCATGCATGGCCTCTACTGGTTCCTTCATCATCAAGATGGGCAAGCCATCAGCTCCGACATCCACCGGACCTCCATCAGCCAGTGGGTCAACCTGAGGTGAGCTTGCATGAGAGTTGTCTTGCACCTTCGACGATTCTTGTGGTTCAAGTTCAGGGTCATTTGGATAGGCATTAGGGTTTCTCAAGCCTAAGCCCACACCTGTACTTGGCCCCCCAACTTCGAAAGTTGCAGGTCTACCACTTCCACCGAAAACCCCCGCCCTAAGCCAGGGACCATAGGCATATTTTGTCTCACATTTCTTCTCATCTGAGCAATCTCTTGATGCATGCAGTAACATCCCACAGTGAAAACAGATAGCAGGCAAACGCTCGTAACTTACCCTGAGAACCGAGTCTACACCCCTCTAGAGAGATAGTAACATACCTCAGAACTGGTTTTTGTATGTCAAGCTTAATCTTGATCCTTAAGTAGTCACCACCACTCTTCCCAACATCCTCCTGATAGTCAACAAACTTGCCCACCCGATCACCTATGCGCCGAGCAAACTCCCAGTTGAAAGACATGAAAGGAACATCGTGCACACATATCCAAATCGGAACCCACTGGAAAGAGTGATCCTTTGGCGCCTTGCGCTTATCTATTTCCTCCATGGCGAGGAGCCCCCCATCGAAAGACCAAGGTCCTTTTTCATGCACAGCCTTCATGCACTCCGCATCGTCAAACTGAAACAGGAAAAGGCCGCCTCCCAGACCTTTAACTCTTAGGCTGTCTTCTGCTTGCCACACCTTTGAGAGAGTTCTTTCGATCACTCTAGCGGCAATGCTTCTGGAAAGAAGAAACAATCTTCCCAGCAAGCATCTATCGAGAGGGAGTGATAGTTCAATCTCCAAAAAGTCGTCCATATGAGTAACTACTCCCTCCTCCGCCGTTAGGGACATGCCCGCATACTGGGCCACCAGCTCATCAACACCTTGTTCTTTGTTAGCCATAGCATGCATGCGGGGTCGGGTTGATCGAAAAAGCAAAACCATACGAGACGCACAAAAGCTAGGAATGGAAAGGAGAAGTGGAAGAGAGGGCAGGGGAAGAAAGGTTTAAGCGAGAGAAAGACACACGAGTAGGGTGGGAGAGAGAGGAACATGCATAACCGACACAGAGGACAAAAGGGATTTAGCCGGGTTTAACCCAGAAAACTTAGGTAGGTTAAAGGAGAGGAAGTTGAAGGGATGGACAGAAAGCATGCAACTGCCTGTACACGCAAAAGCGGCATGCATATGATTACCTTGGGAACAAACGACCCAGAAAAAGGTAAGGGGCTTTCTACCAACCCGCTGCTGCGGATCGGCATTGGGAGAGGGAAAATCGGAAGAGGAAGGGAGAAGATTTCCTGCAGAAACCTGAGCAAAAAGCCTACACCACCGAGGTGAACAAAAGGGAACCAGCGCCTGATAGAACCGAGAAAAGTAGTCCATTCTCAGAGAGATGAAGGTGGAAGAGGAAGGGTCATGTTGCCCTACAAGGAAGCTCCGCCAAAGGGAGAACAGTCTTCCATAATGTGGAGGATTGAATACTATATTCTATGGTAAAATTATTGTATCCTAGATGAAAAACCGAATTTTTGGAGGTTGAAAGACATCACTGACAAGTAAACAAAAGAATAGAAAATATTATTAATACTCATAACGCGGATCTTTGATTATAATATGATCCAATTTTGTCATCATAATTTTCTTTCATCTTTATCTTTTTTTTTTGATAATTGGCTTGGCTTAACCAGTTACAAAATGGTAATACTGTGGCTAGAGCCATTCTCACCATCACAAACAGAGACAATAACGCATAAATAAATGTTGTGGCCAAAACAAGATAGAAGAAGAGAACTAAGAATAGATTAACGAGAATAAACATCTAGAGGATAATATGGCATTGCGTGTGGGGAGATGAAATTCATGGCGACACCATTCAAGACTAAGTCTCTTGACAGAATCTGCAGCTTTCCTCCCAGGCCGGAAGACCTCCTTCAAAACAAACTTTGTTCCTTTGATTCCAAATAACCCAGATGGCAAAAAACATCGATGAGGTCCAGAGTTTATTGCGCTTGGATCCAGCAGTGCCATTCCAGGCTAGAAATAACTCAAGAGGAGATTGAGGAAAAACAAACACCATACCCCACCAATCTAGCAGTTGCGACCAGAGGATTCTTGTAGCCTTGCAGTGAATAATAACGTGATCCACCGTTTTCAATTGCCCGATTGCAGAAAACACATTTCAAGGAGAAGATTTCTAGCAAAGAGCATATCTTTCGTTTGAATACGGCCCTGAATAACCAGCCATATTAGAAACTCTATGCGCGGTGGGGCCAATTTGCACCAGAAAGCACGGCACCAGAGTGTTGATTCTTGATGTTGTTGTGCAGTAACAGCACTGTAAAAAGACTTTGAGGTGTAGGTCCCTTCCTTAGCAGCTAGCCAGCGCAACTGATCATCGACATTAGTCAAGATGGGAGGAGCGGAATTGATCATGTCGAGCAGTTCTTCAGCTTGTGCTCTTTCATACAGAAACAACTGCCTTCTCCATATGAAAGACCACTCCCAAGAGCTGCCGGTCCAATGTCCCATGTCAAAGACAGCAGCAAATTTTTGTTCGCTTATTAAATACAATCGTGGGTACTGATCACGCAGAGGACTTGAGCCCAGCCAGATATCAATCCAGAACCGTGTTCTTCTACCATTCGAGACTACCCAGCGAATGTTAGTCTCCATTACCCTCGCGTGTGAAGAATTCCAAGAGGAGACAGATAGAATCGTTTTCCACGTTCCAGGTCTGCGTATTCTACCCCATTTCTCATCAGTAATAGGTAAGCAGACATCAACATCATAAATTGCGCAGATGATATTTTTCCATAACTTCTCATGATCATCTAATTGGAATTTCCACCACCATTTGAATAGAAGGGCAGCGTTTTTTGTCTCCAAATTAGTGACACCCAAACCGCCTTGATCTTGGGGTTTCGAAATTGTACTCCAAGGTACAAGAGAGATACCACGGCTTCCTTCTTTACCCCAAAGGAATCTGCGCTGCATTTGTCGTATTTGCCTTAGGATTGTTTTAGGCATCTGAAACAAACTGAGGTAATAGATTGGCAAACTGTCCAGGACTGACTTGATTAAAACAATGCGGCCTGCTCGGGAGAGAGAGGAAGATTTCCAACCAGAAAGTCTCTGTTGAATTCTATCTAGGACAGGTTTCCATGTTGAAAGTCGACGGGTACTGCCACCAATAGGAAGGCCCAAGTAATACATAGGAAGGGTGCCAATCTGGCATCCAAAAATTTCTTGGACAACAAGTATTTGTTTTTCTGAAGCATTGATAGGGACTGCCATGGATTTAAGCCAATTGATTTCTAATCCCGACATCTCCGAAAAGACCGTGAGGCACAGCTTGACCACAAGTAGCTCTTCTTTATGCGAGTTGTAGAAAATTAGAGTGTCATCGGCATATTGAAGGTGAGAAATAAGTGTTTCATTGTTTCCGACATATAGTCCACTTCGCAGCCTCAAACGGATTGTTTCATCCAAAATACAACCAAGACCTTCTACACAAAGAACAAACAACAGGGGTGAGAGGGTCACCTTGGCGCACTCCACGCATCGGCTTAAGAGGGGTTGAGGGAACACCATTTATCAGAATGGATATGACCGAAGTGGAGATGCACTCTTCGATCCATGCTCTCCAAGTGTCATTAAAACCATAGTGCTGTAGCATAACATCAATAAAGGACCACGATAAACAATCAAAGGCCTTTGTGAAATCAATTTTGAGTAGAATTCCCGCCTTGCGTTTGTGCTTAAGCCAAGCAATCACTTCGTTGGTAATTAAAGGTCCCTCTGTGATGTGTCTCCCCTTGATAAATCTCGTTTGAGTCCCTTGAATTAACCTACCTATTACTTGGCTGAGTCTTGTGGAAAGGATTTGGATATCACCTTATAGATGGAGCCAATCATGCTAATAGGCCTGAAATCTTCTACTCTTGAGGCCCCTTGGATTTTCGGTATTAAAGTAAGCCATGTCATGTTGCACCCTTTGGGAAGACGGCCGGTGTCAAAGAAACTTAATACTGTAGACGTGAAGTCATCCCCTATAATGCTCCAAACTCCTTTGATCATATGAAAGTTTAAACCATCGTACAGGGGAGCTTTATTACCATCTATAGACCAAACTGCCTGCTTGATCTCCAAGGTGGTTGGTCTCGAAGTCAAACTGCGCGCTTCCATTTATGATAATCTAGGATGACCTGAGAGAGGGGGGGAGGATCTCGGACTGGAGCTGTGAGAGAACAGTGAGAGATAGTAGTTGCGGATTGCCTTCTGTATGGAAGCAGGATCATTGGATATTCTCCCGTTGATGACAAGCGAGGAGATAGTATTGGTTCTCCTATTAATAGAAGCCTTCCTGTGAAAGTATGCAGTATTCTGGTCTCCATCTTTTACATACTTTTCTCTCAACAGTTGCCTCCAATATCGCTCTTTTTCCCTAAGAATCCTCCAGAGCTGGTTGGTTTTGTCAGTTCTAAGCAACACTGAACACGTGTTTAAGTTGTCATCTTCTGCCTCTTTATCAATCTGTTCAAGATCTGCTAACACCGAATTCAGTCGCTTATCGATGTTCCCATACACTTCATAATTCCATTGGCGTAAGACCTTTTTATTTCTTTGAGCTTGGCGGTTAACAGGAGTTTACGAAGCTTTTTCCATTCCTCTCTGAAAAAAGGCTTAAAGTCTTTGTGTTTCAGCCAGCCATTTAGCACTCTGAAAGGTCTAGGACCCCAGTTAACATTTAAAAGACAAATCTTCATGAATCTATGATCAGACAAGCTCCAGGTATTTGCCTGAAGAGTGAGACTCGGGAAATTAGCATGCCACTCCGCTTGCGTAAACACTCTGTCTATTTTGCTCATGGACTTTCTGCTTCTCCAGGTATATTTTGCTCCCTGTAGCTCAATTTCAACCAGACTGAGATGTTCTAACCAGAGACGTAAATCTTCCATGCTTCTTGTAAAAGTTTTATCGCTGCCTTTCAAAACTTCGTTCAAATCTCCTGCTAGTAGAATAGGCTTACTGAATGTAATGCCCATAATTTCCTAGTACATGGATCTTCTTTCTTCTGGTTGAGTTGGGCTGTAGACAATAATTACATATCCTGAGAAAGGAATATTCAGCCAATCCATTTCTACAGCAATCCATCGAGTTCCTTGTAACGAGCTGCGAATGTTGATATAATTTGGATTCCAAGCTACTATTAAACCTCCCATGTGACCAACCGCAGGAACTTCAATGAATTTCATGCTGCCCTGTCCTCTCCACAAGGTGGGAAGGTTACTGGCTGTCTGGGTCTCTAAGAGCCCTACAATATTTGTGTTTGCTTCCCGTATCTCCTTTCTGAGCATGGCCAACTTCTCCTTTCTTCCTAGTCCTCTTATATTTTGAAAGCAGATCAGGTCGGTCATATTTCTGGCCGCTTTGTCTCTCTTCTACTCTTCTGCTGCGTCGGAGGATATCTTAGTTTGTTAATTGTTACCGCCGTCTTATATATGTGTGTTGTTCCTCATAATTCCATCGTGTTTTATGTTGAAGATTTGCACACCGATAGGTCTAAATACTAAGGGTTAATTTAAATAGTTCTTTCGATTTTTTTTTAATTAAGTTGTAATTGGCAAAAAAAAAGTAATGTTGGTTTTTTTTTAGTTTCATACAATTATTTAGTCTAGTTTACAAAATTTGATTCCTGTGATCTATATTTCAGTATCATTTTGACACGTGGTGCACAGTGCACTCCACCTTACTAATAACCGTACCGTAGCGTAGGCAGGTATAGTTCTTCATGCTTATAATATCATGTACTACTATATAAGTATACACATGGGTATAATGTAATAATATATGTATATCCACGCAAAAATAGAACATTATTGTTGTTTTTGTGTGAGTCATAGCAGGTAAGCTTGTTCCACGAATTCGTATCTGACGCGCAATTCTAGTTCACAATCACACAGGTATTGTTATATGCCAGATCTTTTCTTTGTTTTTTATTTTCTGTTTCCACAAGAAACAAAAGAATAACCTACTCATCTCATATCATATCTGCACGCTGACGTAGCTGCTGAGCAAATACAACCCACTACGCCTACGTTGACACGTTCACAAAGGTGCGGTGCGCTGAAGACCGACCCGGGTCATTTCCGGCTGACCGCGAAATAAAGAACGGAACCAAAGAAATAGTCAAGGAAAGAATTGGCCGGGTTTGGCAATAAGGATAAATGAAATTTTTTTAATGAGTCGATTCATGTACCATGATTGATAAGGTCTGGATAGAATTGATCTTACAAAACTATTCAAACTTGGTAGGCAGTTAGTTAGCTAGTTGACTCATCTTATAACTTCCACAAAAAGTCGTCGCAGTCACCGCGTAAGCAAGCAAAATAAAAAATATCTTTAGGAGAAGAAACAATATTTTGATTATTTACTCACAAAGAGTTATCGCAGGATTTAGCAGCTTCACTGATATATAGTATTGATTTTTTAAATAATTAAAAAGATTGTAGAGCATTGGTATTTTAAGGACTTGTAGAGACATTCAACTTATTACCAAATTCTATTATTCTTATTATTTATTATTATTTTCTCATTTGCTTAGATTGTCTGTAATGATACTTACTGTTTAAAATATAAATTATTATTTTTTCATTTTTAAGAGTGAGTTTTAAATGGCTAGTATACTTTTATTTTTATATAAAATGAATAAAAAACCAACACACCAAAAACCTAAAATGCAATTAAATTAATGCAACTAATTTGAGATGATGTCGATCCCCTACCTTACCTTTTGGGGGATACCTTACCATACCAAGTCCTTGTGCTTACTCGTTTTTTTCTACTATATCATACCATTTCATTTAGTGTTTTCTATTATATTACTCGTCACTATTTATAGTAGAGTAAGCACCACAAACTCCTAGTCATAACATAATAAATAATATCACTCAATTAACTATATAATTAAGATGATAAGATCCGAGCACATTTTATTGTGAACATTAACATAACAATACCTAAACATTATTTGGCAGCCAGCATCTTCTTTCCTACTACCGGTCCGGTATAACATAACATATCTAGTCTTATACTAATAGAATTAGGTATTTGTGCTTTTGTATTTTGCTTCTACAGTACTCACTGCTACGCTACTTTTGTGGTTCATTTGGCCTGCACTTATAATTATCAAAAAAAGAAAAACTTAACATATTGTTGAGAATAAATACTAGTATAACCTATGATTTATCATGCGTCTATTACTACCATTTCATTTTTCATACATAATTAAGATTTGAGAAGAAGGTTTATACGTATACAATTATTTTTTAGAAAAAAGTCAGCATCTATCTGCTGCAAAATATATATCATAGATTGGTGTGGAGCTTAATTAGAATATGCTGCTTATATTACTCAACTATTAAATCCGAATAACTTAAATATGCAACCCCTAAATATTGATACTTGGTATACCCCTCATTTTCACTGCTTAATATATATAGTTCTCCGCATTGCATATTACATGTTTGGCCTGCGTGCATATATTGTCGATGCTTACACCAAGTTATGTTCCACCCACCCTTTGTTGAGTTATGGTAGTTTTTTTCCCTGTTCAAAGAAAAGAATTGTGCAAAGTCATTTTCAGTTGTACTGTTACGTCTGAGGTTGTCCAACAACTCTTGTGGTTAATTGTTGTTGTGAATTTGTTGTTATCATTAATATATAATGAGTCCATTTAATAACATCTATTTCTAAAATAATACATTAAGAATTAAAAAGATTCTAGAAAATGTCCAAAATACATACATCAAACAAAGCTAATACAGTATTTATCTCAAAAATAGCAACAACTGAACAAAAAATTTCTACCACCACGCCTGGGACATCATCGTCATTACTATTCTCATTTTTCCATTTTGTGACCCGAGAAATCTTAGTAGGAATTTTATACTACTATATGGTAAAAACGCTCCAGAAGATGAGTGCTTTACAATTCATATTTGTTGAAATAGCTGGCTGATCAGATGTCAACGAGACGATTGACGCTAAACGTGTTTGATTTTGTAGCAATCTTAAGATTTTGCATTTACTTTTGAACTTTTCTTATAGGAAGTCGTGAATATTTTTGAGCAGCTTTCTAGAAGAAAGAGAGCAAACGAGAAATATGAGGACGCGCGCGAACTAATTGGATTGGAAGAAAGAACTGACCTTCGTAGACAAAAAAAAAAAAAGTTTTATAAGTCATCATGTATTTTGATTTTAAAATTCATTTTCATATGTTAGGAAAAAAATTCATAATTTATGATATACTTTTGATTTTAAAATTATCAATAAAAAGTTTACCATATACTTTTGACTTTAAATAATCACTATTTAATTTTTGTTATTGTATACTCCCTCCGTCCTGAATTGACCGTTTGTTTGTTTTATGCCCATTTTTTCCACTTCATATTAATTATATAAATAAAATAATTTTATAAAACTAAATTTTGTAATATATGTTTTATTCATGTAAGGAAATCATATGTAAAACTTAAATTTTTAAAATTACTTTATCTTATATGTTAAATTTGAAGTCAAACGACATATCCAAATAGTAAACAGAACAGTCAAATCAGGACGGAGGGAAGGGAGTATACTTTTCAAAGTTTATAGTATCAATTTTTTATTTAAGGGTATCTTATAATATTTTCATCAAAGAATATTAAATAATTATAAACATATCTTGAAAATACTATATTATAGAAAATTTAAAACAACTAAAAAGAAATAAATTGAAATAAATTAATAATTTTTAAAAATTGAAGATACATAATTCAAACTAATAAATATTTTCTTTCTTTCTCTTTGTTGTTTTTGACTATTTATCATTAAAATTATATATGCAATCATCACATCTTATTTTGTGTTTATTTTTATAAATTTCTATAGATATTCTTAAATATTTAATTATTATCTTACAATAACTACATATATATTACTGTAGAATAAAAATGTATATATATATATATATATATATATATTATGTCAAAGAAAGTAATCAATCAAGGAAGAAAAAACAATTAGTTTGTTTGAAATTTTGTGTATATTTTATTTATTTATTTTCATTTTAGATATTTTTATTTTATATTCAGTTAATACTTGTTGTTGTAATATTCTAGAAAAATTCATAATATACTATTACAATATTTTTCATTTCATCACACATTATTTTTTTCAAAACTACTCCTTCATTTATCATGATTTGTTTTGAAATTCACAATATGTCTTATTAAGTGATGGACATTAAATTTACCATTAACCTTCTATGGATAATGATCATTATGTCCCCTCATGGAATTTTCTTTTCTTTTTTAAGGCGCTAGTTTGACTGTATAACAACTACTTTTATGGAAAATATTTAAAAGTATATAAAATACCCTTGTGTTGTTTTCTAAGTTAATATATATCACTGTTTAAGTTTTTTGTATACGTCACAGTTTAAATTTTGTGGTTCATAAATGTGTACCTGTTTTCCTTTTAAGCTATTGTAACAGCTAAGTTTTAAATTCGAATTACTAGTTTGAGTCAAAACCTCATTTTAATCTATGTAATGATTTTTTTATTATATAAACAGAGCACGTGACTATGTTACCACTACAAAAGTTTCAAATAATCCATTATCGGACCTATGTAACAGTTCCAAGTATTTATCCGGTGAGAGTGGGTAGAGACTAACCAAATTTACATTTCTCATTGCAAAAAACGAGAAGTAAAAGAAGAGGAGAGAAGTGAAAAACTGGAGAGGTTCGAAATGCGTTTAAAAAAAAACACTACTCCATCTACTTACTTCTTGACTTTTGACAATTCCCAACTTGCTTGCTGCTTGATTGCTTCACACCTTCCCCCTCTCTCTACCGCAACCACCCACCCCCGTTCTTCTTCCCATCATTTTCCTTCAAAATCATCTGCTTTTATTCTCTAGTTATTAAGTTTTTATAAAAATCTCCCAAAAATCTCCCTCTTCCCTACTTTCTCTAAATTCCCTTCCCATTCCTCTTCATTCGAAGATCGCTCCGACCGCCCAACTCAACTGAAAGAGAGCTCTTTAATTTCTGCGGCTCCTCCTCTTCCCCGTGTGATCAACAATTTCCAGCAGAATTAATTAGAGCTTCGCAGAGTTCCAGCGCTGCTGAATTAAGGAACAGGAAAAGGCTTGATCTCAAGAGCTATCTGCTATCATCTCTGATGCAAGTTAATTCTGGTTCAAAGGAAGTGAATTTCACCGATAATATTAATAATATATTTCCCACTGAACGAACAACTCCGGTTTCCTACTTCTCTCCAAGTTGCTCCTCCTCATCATCATCGTCGTGCGTTGTTGTCTGAATATACAATTCTACCTATTCCCTTCCGATTCAAACTACCACTAACAATCCCATCCTTGAATTTCACAACCAGGAACTCAATCAAAC
The DNA here is from genome assembly GCA_023374045.1 of Limonium bicolor. Classification (NCBI taxonomy): domain Eukaryota; kingdom Viridiplantae; phylum Streptophyta; class Magnoliopsida; order Caryophyllales; family Plumbaginaceae; genus Limonium; species Limonium bicolor. Next base: position 198,053,271 of record CM041780.1, on the reverse strand, counting down.
AAAACTCAGGGTTGACTTGTATTCGACTCATCTCCAGCCATGGGGAATTGCTGTGCAACACCAACAGGAGCAAGTGATCTACCAACAAAACAACAAGAAGAAAGAAAAACGTCAAAATCCATTCGCCAACAACCACAACAACAACTACGCCAACGGCGGTGGGAGCAAGCTAGTAGTCCTGAGTGATCCAAACGGGCACGACATCGAGTCGAGGTACGAAACTGGGTCGTGAGTTGGGAAGAGGTGAATTTGGAATCACATATCTTTGCACGGATATAAAACTGACGGGGAAGTCTTCGCTTGTAAGAAGATATCTAAAAAGAAGCTGAGGACTGCGATCGATGTTGAGGATGTTAGACGGGAAGTTGAGATTATGTGGAAATTACCTAAACATCCGCATATGGTGACGATAAAGGATACTTATGAGGATGATGATGCGGTTCATTTGGTTATGGAGTTGTGTGGGAAGGTGGGGAGTTGTTTGATCGGATTGTTGCTAGAGGACATTATACTGAGCGAGCTGCTGCTACTGTTATGAAAACAATTGTGGAGGTTGTTCAGGTGAGTCAACAATCTTAGTCTATTATTTCAAGTTTGATTTTGATTTTTGTTCTGTCGAAGAATTCAGATGGTTTTGTTTTGTTGGGGCGCAGCGGTTACTTCTTGCTGTAATAAGTGTGAACTTTGCCATAAAGCTAGCAAATGGAACCTATCTCTACTAGTACTACTATGTAATGTTCCCTTTCATTTCTTATTCTGTAGGTTTGCCATAAACACGGTGTCATGCACCGTGATCTCAAACCAGAGAATTTCCTATTTGGTAATATGAAGGAAACCGCACCTCTCAAGGCAATTGATTTTGGTCTATCAGTGTTCTTCAAAAACCTGGTGAGAGATTTAATGAGATAGTGGGTAGCCCTTACTACATGGCACCAGAAGCCTCAGAAGGGATTACGGTCCAGAAGTAGATGTTTGGAGTGCTGGTGTGATTCTCTACATTCTTTTATGTGTGTTCCACCGTTTTGGCAGGTGCCAATCTCTGCTTCTCTTTTTTATGTAACCTGACCATTGCACTTCTGATATGTACTGTTTACACAGTGAACGGCAGCTCTGATGTCTAATTACCATTGTTTATTTGCAGAAACTGAACAAGGAGTAGCACAGGCATTATTCGGTCAGTGATTGATTTCAGGAGAGTCCTTGGCCCAAAGTTTCTGACAATGCAAAAGATCTTGTAAAAAGGAGCTTGACCCTAATCCCAAACGCCGGTTAACAGCTCAGGAGGTTTTAGGTAAATACAACTTGGTTATGTATGATGATTTTTACCACTTAAATGTATTGTATAAGAACTGATCAGTGAGCTCAATTTTTTCAATATCTGATGAAAATTTCTTCCTTCCAACTCTCAGATCACCTGGCTGCAGAATGCCAAGAAAGCTCCAAATGTTTCTTTGGGGAGGACTGTGATGTCAAGACTCAAGCAGTTCTCCATGATGAATAAACTCAAGAAAAGAGCTCTAAAGGTACACAAACATTACCCTATACAATATTGACATGGATTGATTTCATTACCATTATGTTTGATGAATTTACTTGAATCTGCTCACTGGGCTGGTCACTGAAACGCTGTTTGATATGTCTATCTACTTTATAATCAGGTAATAGCTGAGCACTTATCAGTGGAGGAAGTAGCTGGTATTAAAGAAGGATTCAAGCTGATGGATACTGGAAAGAAGGGTAAGATCAGTATGGAAGAATTGAAGTCGGGGTTACATAAGCTGGGTCATCATCTACCGACACTGAAGTTCAAATCCTCATGGAAGCTGTAAGTGTTGTGCTCATCAGATGCAATGCAAGAGATTGAACCCTGCTGTTTAAATTTTCTTACTTTGAGAAATTGTGTTTTGATACAGGCTGATGTGGAGGAGATGGGTATTTAGATTGTGGAGAGTTCGTTGCCGTCTCAGTTCACTTAAGAAGAATGGGGAATGAAGAGCACTTGCACAAAGCTTTGCATTCTTCGATAAGAATCGGAGTGGGTACATTGAGATTGAAGAGTTGCGTGTAGCTTTGGTTGATGAAGTTGATGTAAACAATAGCGAAGAAGTGATCGCTGGCATCATGAATGATGTTGATACAGATAAGGTTGGTCTTTTCTTTCTCTTAATCTTGGCTGTCTGTACATATATGGGGAAATTTTTGATGTTTCTACTGAATTCTTTGTTTTAACTCTTTTTTTTTCCTTGTTACCCACACCAAAAATGCAGGATGGGAAGATTAGTTATGATGAGTTTGCAGCAATGATGAAGGCTGGAACAGATTGGAGAAAGGCTTCAAGACAGTACTCTCGTGAGCGGTTTAACAGCTCAGTAAAAAGCTAATTAAAGAGGGGTCTTTAGGATCAGCATATGAGGGAAGATGACGGCCTTCTGATTAGATCTTGAGTGGAAAAAGTCCGTAATAATCTTGTAATCTAATCCCCTACTCCCTTCTTTAGTCATTTTTTCCCTTGTCTATGATTCATCTGCCTTTACTCTTTGAAAAAGTTTCATGTCGATAGAAGTGGGGAAAGAGATAGAAAGGAAAAAGGTCGACTTCATTTTTTATGTTTTTTTGTTGGTTTTGGTGTGGGTTGATTTTGATTTGTTCATATATCAATACTTGGAGAAAGTAACCATTGCAATTAAGGGAAACGAAATAGAGGCTGGATAGACGTTTTTAACGCTTTTGATTTGCTGTAACCAATGTTCTTTATACAAATGTATATTTCACCTTGTATGTATAATCACGGTTCAACAATGCACTTATGCAAATATGTTGAATGTCGGCTGTGCGACAAACTGTTAATATGAGATATTGCTATAGTAACTGTATATAATAAAAAAATTAAGGGAAATTTCATGAGATATCCCTGAGGTTTGAGTAAATTTTATGTGATATCCCGAGGTTTCATTTTCTTTACAATAACCCCGATGTTTCATTTTCTTTACAATATACCCCTGAGGTTTCATATTCATTACGATATACCCCTGAGGTTTCAATTTTATTACCAGACGTCCCTCCGTTCATATTCTGATATATTATATTTTTCATATCCTCACTTTACATGAGGTTTCATTTTATGGTCAATTTTTTTAAAAAAATTAAAATTAGGGAAAATTACATCGCCCACCCATGACGTTTGGCGGAATTACACATCCCACCCATGAGTTTCAAAAATTACTTTGTCCACCATGTGGTTTCCATAATTTTACATTCAGCAACTTTTTTAATATTCGATCAACTTAAAAGATGGTTAAATGTTGTTCATAATTGATGAAACTTTACATGGATGATGCTAAGGGGGTTATTTTTGTTCAATGCCAAATCCAAAGTTTTTTAAGGTCATATATGACCTGTGGGACCAAATGAAACATGAGACACATTCATCGGGTCCCACGGATCATATATGAGCTTAAAAAAACGTTGGATTTCACGTTTTACCAAATATAACACTTTAATATCGTCTATGTAAAGTTTCATCAAATTTGGATATCATTTAACATCTTTTTAAGTTGATCAAATATTAGAACGTTGCTGGATGTAAATTGTGGAAACCACATGGGTGGGCAAGGTAATTTTTGAAACCTCATGGGTGGGCTGTGTAATTTCGCCAAACATCATGGGTGGGCGATGTAATTTCCCTTAAAAATTATGAAAAAATGCACATAAAAATCATAGTTCATATAAATTTGAAATCAATTTTAAAAATGAATATAATTAAATAAACAAAAAAACATTAAATAAATAAAAAAATTGAAAAAATAAACATACATTGTTAACGTGATTCATAGAGACGACTTAAAATTGTAAAAAACAATTATGACAATAATATGAAGAATATTAAAAATAACAATTTCATATCGTACATCGAAAAATCATTATTTTAATTTAGAAAAATAAAGTATAAAAATCATAAAATATGATCATTCTCTTGTGATTATTGATATCAAAGAATATATTTGCTAATAAATTTTTACTATAATTCATAAACTTATTTAATAATTTCTTATATTTAATGTAATTATAAGTTTTTACAATTTAAGTTATCTGTATAAAAGTTTTATATTAAGTAATAACATATGTTTTTTTTAAACAAATTAATTTTTGTTTTTAGTCATTTCTATTTATTTTAAACTTTATGATTCTAATTATTATATTTGTTTTTAAATTGTATTTATGTTTTTTAAAATTGAATTCAATTTTAATTGATCTTTAATTTTTATGTGTATTTGTTCATAATTTTAGATTTTTTAAAAATGACCATAAATCCTGAGATTATTACAGGGCATATGGTGTGAGGGTAGGGATATGAAAAAATAGTATATCCGAATTTGACTGCAAACCCTAAAAATGCCTTCGACGTTGTTAGTTATCCTATGGTGGGTTTAGGGTGGTGTGGAGTGTTATAACCCATAAGTTCGGTACAGATTTTATTTCGTCGCGTTGTAATTTTAAGATTGGTTTGCATATTCAGGACATGGGTGTCCTTTGGATTAAAGTTGAGGGGCGAAGTGGACCTTTCCTCCTAATGAGTTTTGGTAAGCATTAATTAACTCTTTTGTTAATTAATCCTCACGCTCCACACACCACGATCAGATCGTTCTTTCATCTGACAGTTTCCTAGTTCTCTCTCTCTCTTCTCTCTCAGCGCCGCTTCTTTCTCGTTCAGTCAAGGCTCCATTGTCGTCGGTTCTGCTATCCAAGTTCTACTGTGGATTACTCCGCCGTTGCGAATTGCTGGTTCCTTCGAGGTAGGGTTGTCAGATTACTCTGTTGTTAATTCTTCGTTCTGCAGTTCTGAGGATTTCACGTTCTAATTTCCCCTCTACATCTGATTGTGAATCAGTGGTTGCTCCCGCATTCTCTGTCGAATTCTCCTGTCGTTGGTCCCCTTGCGATTCCGTTGGCAGAATCAGGTGAGGATTGTATTTCAGTTTCGGATTGCAGTTTCAGTTCCAGGGTTTAGGTTTGCGTTTCTGATTTGGGGTTGCAATTGTGTTCAGTCAGAGGTTTGGCATTGCGTTGTTGGTTTGCGTTCTGGGATTTCGGCATTGGTCTGGACTCTACTATTCAGATTGGGTTTCGTCTGCTGTTTAATCGAGGTAGGTGGCTGATGGATTCGATTAGTGTGTTCGGCCTTGGGGAGTTTCATTCCGGTTCTGAACTTGTTTGTGATCTGTCTTGGAATTGTGATTGTGAACTGTCTGTTTTAAATGCCGTTTAAATGCCTACAAACCCCCAAGGTTGTTTTTCTCAAACATAAAATGTTTTGACAATGTTTTGATGCTTCTGTTCGTGTGAAAATCGCATTTGTTCTCTATGTTTTTCGGCGCGTCCGAACTTCCGTCCGATCTTGGAAGTTCGGACATGCCCTTTTGCTCTTTGAATATTCTGAAGTTTTGTCGTGTCCGAACTTCCGTCCGAGCTTTGAAGTTCGGACGGGGTGCGAGGACGAGTCCGACTTACAAGTCTCGAATGGTGTCCGAACTTGTAAGTCTGGACAGAGTTCGGACACACCCTTCTCATTCTTCTGATTTTGCTTCGACCTGTGTCCGCACTTTGTCATTCGGACACATGTTCGGACTTTGCGCGTACTGATTTCCGAAAAGCGTCCGAACATAACTCCGAACTTTGATGTTCGGACACCTCTGTCTCTGCTTCTGTTTTAAGGTTCGACCTGTGTCCGAACATTGATGTCCGGACACATGTTCGGACTTGGCTCTGTTTTGACCATAATTTGCTCGTTTGAGCTCCGTTTTGACTTCCGTTTGCGGGGTGGGGTTGGATTCCCTTCTGATTTCCGAGCTATCTATATGCTTTATGGTGCCTTTGGTGCACATATGCTTATCTGTATTTAAGCTTCTGTTTTGGGACCTAGTTATCTCTGTGTCTGGACCTTTGGATGGCTGGTCTCGCTGTCTCGTAGCGCGCTATGTAGGATCCTTCTGTTCACGGGTGATGTTCCCCGTTCTGTTCACAGGTGTTCCACCTGTTCTGTTTACGAGTGAGGTTCCTCGTTCTGTTCACGAGTGTGTTTGCTCGTTCTGTCTGTATGCTGTGATCAACTAGTGTCCCGCTCTATTTTCAGATTCTGTCTGCCTCTGACTCTGTTTAGTCCTTTACTGTATGGACTTCTGCTTCTGTGTTTCTGACATGCTTATGGATTCCTTTCGACTCCTTCTGATTTGATTATATTCTTAAAATGTTTTGAGCATGCTGGTTGATGATGGTCATCTACTGGGCATAGTTGTTTGCTCATTCCCCTACTCTATCTAACATTGCAGATTGATCAGCGAGGGTCACTTTGCTCAGCTTCTGGAGTTTAGTTCGTTATGTTATTTGGATTCTTTTCAGACATTTGTATTTGACTTTGAGCCTTTGGGCTCTTCAGTTAGCTTCCGCTTTTGTTATTCGTTTGGTGGGTTTTGTAATGACTTTTGGGATGTTCGACATAACTTTGTTAATACTTTATACAAGTATTCGTTTGAGCCTTGTTTGATTATTTGTTTAAGTTCGTTTATTAGAGCCTTGCGTTATTATGTAATAATACGCGGCGTGTAATACCCCTAACTCCTAGGCCAGTGTTTGGGGGTGGGTGTTACAGTTAGGGTAATCTATTTGGAAGTCATTCTATACTTTACATTGTAGCAACTAACTTGACAGGTTTTTAGGGTTTGTGGTAGCCCTAAACCCACCGCTTGCAAATCCTAAAAATGCCTTCAAACGTTTTTTTTTTTTTTTGATTCCTAGAGTGGGCTTTAAGGGTGTGGGGAGTTAGGGTAATCTATTTGGAAGACGTTATATACTTTAATGTGATGAGTACATATTTTAATGTGAGATGACATGTTTTAATAGAGGTTTATCTTATGTGAGAATGTAATGTTCAAATGTGAGAAATGTACATTTCAATTATGAGAATGTACATGTTTAATGAACATCTGTACATGTTTGTATAACCAATTGTACAAATTTTCTCCCTTTATGTATAGGTTTTAATCTAAGGATGTACAAATTTAATGAACATTCGTACAGGTTTATGTGACCATCTGTATGTTTTTAATGCAAGGATGTACATGTTTTTACGTGAGGATGTACACGTTTTTAATAACATTTGTACAGGCTTGTATGACCATCTGTACAAGTTTTCTTTATGTTTTGTGCACTATAACCCTTAGCAGCGTCAGTTTTACTTTTTTATAAAAAAATTAAATGGTTTTTTTTCTTTTTACTTACAAGGTCGACAATTATTTGGTTGTAGCTCCAGCGTTTTCATTGTACCAAGTCACATGTAGCCAGGATGGCTACAGTTGTTGTAGCTCAGACACGTTCTTTAATGTATAATTATCGGTATTGCCAAGTGCCAACAGGGTACAAACATTTTTACTCACTTCTCCATTTTGGGTTGGTTTATTTTGGGCTTGGACCATTTTAACATCTATTGTTCCTATTATTAGAGGGATCTTGCTCATTCGCTAAAAACTACTAAACTAATCGCTTCTTTAAAATATTTTAGTATATTATATTATAAATAGGTGGTTTTTACAAGAGTTTTGTCTGGGTCTCACACTGGTCATGTGCTCTCCTTCAATAGCATGTTGTCACATATAAAACAATCAAAATAAAAATAGCTATAAACTTGGGCCAACAAGTGTTTCTTTTACCAAGGGATTTCTTTTCTTGGATTTGACTTTGGTCTCATACTTTTGTTACCTTATGTCATCTTTATTTTCACTTTTTTTATCTTTCTTACTCCTACCCCTAAGACTTTCTTGACTCCATGATATTCTTCAATGTTGTCTTTCATCTAGAATTAGGTCTTTAGCTAGCTCAATTGTCTTCCTTACTTCAGTTTCCATGTATGCTTAAAGACAATCTTGATCTATTGGATTTTGATTTAGTTATCCCACTGATAGTCTAGGCTCGAATTCTATGTATACTATGAATCTTTTGAGTAAGTACCTCATCACTTCTGCATCCCTCTCGTCACAACTCATTGCCACCCTCGTAGGGGTGATCATTTGGATAATTCGGTTAACCGAAATCCAAATTGTAAAAAATAAATTGGATTTCGCTTATTTAAGTTAAAACCGAATTATCCAAATTAAGACCAAAACCGAATTAACCATTATCCAAATTATCCGAAATCCAAAATTTATTAAAAGTGAAATCTGAATCCAAACTGAAATCCAAATTTTAGCTAGTTTGGATTTCAACTTACCAAAATTTAGGGTTTGTGTTTGACTATTTGTCACTAAAGATTAGAATTAGAAAATAGAATATTCTTTTGTAAAGAAAATTTGGATAATTCGGTTAACGAATAACTATACTACTTACTACTGCGCAAGGATGACACGGACAAATCTAGAAATGGTCCAAAAAAGAAAAAAACAAACCATAACTATGAGCAGAAGCACCGGAAATTCCAAAACATGGAATCAAGTACCGCATTGGACATTGTGTCCAATTAATTTCAAGTCGGTGACAAAACATGCAAAAGGACCGCATTTGGAGAATGCAGTTTTTGCATTTACAAAACAACCGCATTAGGAAAGTGCAGTTTTTTTTGCATGCAAAAACCGCATTCTCCAAAAGCGGTCCATTTGCATGTTCAAAGTCGGCCGCCCCCATCTTCTCCCTATAATACCCCACTCTACCTCCCTCATTTTTCACACACAAATCTCCAACTATCTCTCAATCTCGCTTATAATTACACTCTCATCTTCTGTTGGGCAAGCTTCGTAGGAGTAGTAGAAAAATATTTTGCAAGCAAGATGGCGAGAAGGTACGCAACAGCAGCTGGAGGACCCGGGCCGGAACAGGCGGATCTGTTTTCCCTGTAGACGACCCACATCTCCTATGCGATTTTGTCTGGACGTGAGGTTAGTCTTTAATTACTAAAATATGTTAATCGCTATTTAATTTAATAGTTAATTAAAATTAGTATATTTAGAGAATATTAATTAAAATTAGTATAGTTAGAGAATTTATTTATAACTGAATTTAGGAGTTTCGGAATGATTTGCAAATTAAGAATAGAGTACTGAAGGGCATGGGGGTACGAAGTTGGTTGAAATCCTCATAGACTGATTGCCCCATTGATACGAGCTGCTGGGTTGTGGGGTCCTACTAGATTAGTAACCAAAGCCAATAATTTCATATGCAATGCTTTGGTCGAGAGGTGGAGACCGGAGACACACACATTCATGTTTCCGTTTGGGGAGGTTTCCATCACGTTAGAGGATATAACGCTGCTATTATTTGGTTTGCCTATCGAGGGTAAGGTGGTGATAGGTGATACTGATATTAATATTCGACGACGTCTTTGCACTGATCTATTGGGGAAGACTCCAGAGCCCCAACACATCAAGGGTAACCATATTCTTTTAACATGGCTATCTGAAAACTTCAATGATGATGATCCAGAGTTCGAAAACGCCCCGCCTGCTCGGATTGCTCAGCATGCCAGGGCGTACATGCTGAGGTTGATTGATGGGACCTTAATGCCTACCTACCATGGAAACACTGTTGACTGCTGCTATCTGCCTCCGCGGGCGGATTTTGATGTTGCTGGCCAGTAACAGCTGGGGATCTGTAGTGTTGGCGTGTATGTATCACCATTTATGCATGGGCACACAGATTAAGTATAATGGATACCTCCTCTGCAGCACCAAACTACTCACTATATGGGCGTACTCCAGTATCCCTGGATTTTTTGTAAGCCAGACTAGACAGATTCCTGATGATGCACCACTGTGCTATCGTATGTTAACTTAACGTTATATTTTTGAATGATTTATTTTTTCATTATTTAATGCTAATTTTTTTTAAATTATTGTCTTTTGAATATTTAATAGATGGCGTAGGACGGACCCTGCTCACATCCGACATTTGTAGGATGCCAGAGCAGTAATGGATTCTATGTCTACACCTCCTACTGATGACGATGTAAGTTGCAAGCAACCTACTTAATTGTTTAGAATAATGTCTTTTTTAATTAAAGAATTTAATTTTTGTATTACTATTGTAGTGGATGTGGTTTCCTTATGGGAGCTTCCACACTACCAAAATAATGAAGCTCACGCATTGGTGGTTCCTTTCATTCATTTCAATATTGTTGAGGGACACCAACCAGATCGAGTTATAAGGCAGTTTGGTAGAGACCAACCTATTCCCGCCGCTCCTCTTGATTGTGACAGACTAACGTACAGTCAAGATCATTCTGGGCGTACTACCACCGACTGGGCATCTTACCTCGGTCCGTATGTGCAGCTGTGGGAAAGTAGAAATGACCGGCGCATTCCTCTTCACACATACCCTCTATCACGACCGCTGAGACTTATGTACATGCGGTGGTACTCACAGCACAACCTCCATTGGTTTACACCAGATGCCCGAAAAAATGTTGTTCTGGTATGAATTTTTTAATTTCAATATTTCTGTTTATACTAGTTTTTTTTATATATTAATATTATAATATATTTGCATCTTTTTTCTTCTTAATTTTTTCTGCTTTGTAGGGACAATGCGTACATCAATTCCAATATATGTCACATGATACTGATAGCAGTCAATATGCGACATATACACGTGGCTGATCATACTGGAATCTACGGGCATATACGGTATGGGTACACACAGCCAGAGGAGAATATAGTCCCACCCCCTGCATTCCAGGTGTTCCAGCCAATTGGGACGTGATCGGTAATGATGCACCACGGAGGGCACTACACAGGAAGAGACACAGTGAGCGGCGTCCAGGACAGCCAAGACATCATGAGGGACAGTCAAGACATCATGCTGACCCTTCTCCTGAGTTTGCAGATCCACATCAGCATTTTGATGCAGCAGTTGACGCTGGATAGATGCAGTATGATGTAGCAGTTGATGCTGGACAGATGGTAGTGGCTGAGCAGGCACCTTCGCAAGCACTACATTTGCAGCCTTATACAGTCGGGCCAGACTTTGGTTCCACATCCCAGCCGACTGCGGGATACACTCCTTACCTGCAGACTCTAGCTGCATTTCAGCCAGTACTGGATACTGTCGGTAGTGCGGAAGGTAATGCATTGTGGTCCGATGACTTCCTTAATTCGAGTTGGAATTTTAGTCTGTCTGAGCTGTTGGGTTCTAGTGGTAGTGTGGGTGCAGGCCTTATTCAGATTTCACAGCATCTGACTCACCCTACTGCTACACCTCTACTCCCACATATACTACACCCACATACCCCGCAGCCATCCTATTATGGGATGTCCATCGAGCAGCAGATTGATATTTTAGAGCAGATACCAGCATCAATTCGAACACCTATTCAAAACACTGAGCTGGAGAATCTGTGTATGGAGTTGCGTTCGGTCTGGAACCACCGACAGATACGGGGAGTAGACTCGTTGACTAGACTCTATCATGATTCTTGTATTTTAGTGTTCAGACTTTTATTTATTTTGTAATTGAACAATGTACTTTATTGTCTTTTAAATTAGTAATTGTGAGAATTTTGATAATAATTAAACTATGGTTTGATATTTGATATTGATGACATATTAGAATTATCAAACGTCATCCGTTTTGGCTCTAACTTTGCGTATATGTAGTAATACATGCCCAAATTATAATGTCAAAAATCACTTCATTCCCAATTCTACAAGTGTTTCATAAATACAGTCAAAGTGGCTAACATACACAATATTTAATTTATCAAAAACTGCATCCTGGTGCTATATTGCGAGTAGATTTCGAACTATCAAACGTCATCCGTTTTGCTATAACTTTGCGTATACATAGTACTACATGCCCACATTATAATGTCAAAAACTCAGTTAATTCCGAACTCTACAAGTATTTCATAAACGGTCAAAGTGGCTAACATACACAATATTTAATTTATCAAAAACTGCATCCTGGTGCTATATTGCGAGTAGATTTCAAACTATCAAATGTCACCCGCTTCGCCTAAAACTTGCGTATACGTAGTACTCCATGACCACATTATAATGTAAAAAACTTACTTCATTACAAATTCTAAAAGTGTTTCATAAATAAGGTCCAGTGGCTAACATACGCAATATTTAATTTATCAAAAACTGCATCCTGGTGCTATATCGCGAGTAGATTTTGAACTATTAAACGTCATCCGTTTTGGCTATAACTTTGCGTATACATATTAATACATGCCCACATTATAATGTCAAAAACTTCATTCTTGAATTCTACAAGTGTTTCATAAATACGGTCAAAGTGGCTAACATACACAATATTTAAATTATCAAAAACTACATCTTGGTGCTATATTGCGAGTAGATTTCAAACTATCAAACGTCATCCGTTTTCGCTACAACTTTACATATACGTAGTAATACATGCCCAAATTATAATGTCAAAAACTCATTTCATTCCCAATTCTACAAGTGTTTCATAAATACGGTCAAAGTGGCTAACGTACACAATATTTGAATTATAAAAACTGCATCCTGGTGCTATATTGCGTGTAGATTTCGAACTATCAAACGTCATTCGTTTTGGCTATATTTTGCGTATACATAGTAGTGCATGCCCAAATTATAATGTCAAAAACTCACTTCATTCCCTTCTACAAGTGTTTCATAAATACGGTCAAAGTGACTAACATACACAATATTAAATTTATCAAAAACTGCATCCTGGTGCTATATTGCGCGTAGATTTCAAACTATCAAATGTCATCCGTTTTGGCTATAAATTTGCATATACGTAGTAATACATGCCCACATTATAATGTCAAAAATTCACTTCATTCCCAATTCTACAAATGTTTCATAAATACGGTCAAAGTGGTTAACATACACAATATTAATTTATCAAAAACTACAACCTGGTGCTATATTGCGTGTAGATTTTTAACTATCAAACGTCATCCGTTTTGGCTATAATTTGCGTATATGAAATACTACATGCCCACATTATAATGTCAAAAACTCACTTCATTCCCAATTCTACAAGTGTTTTATAAATACGGTCAAAGTGGCTAACCTACACAATATTTAATTTATCAAAAACTACATCCTGGTGCTATATTGCGCGAACATTTAGAACTATCAAACATCATCCGTTTTGGATATAACTTTGGTATAATGTCAAGGGATCACTTCCATCTGACTTATACAAGTGTGCCTAGTGGGAATTGTTTCCTTACAACCTAATGTTACTACCACGAGAACTGTAATTACACAATAACCAGTTACCTAATTGTTTTGTGACCGTTGTCTTTCTATTTGCTGTCCTATTATATTACGTCGCATCTCATAAGTCGACTCTTGCTGTACGAAATCATCATCACCAGGCTCAATAGGATCATAAATGACAAGTAAAGGAATATGTTCCATGAAATCATTATACTCCATATAATTTTCCATCATCCGGCGTACTGATGTATCAGTTCGTACATGCAAAAAACTCCACTCGTAATCACCCTCCAGCCCCAAACACACATTGTTGCTATGTTTATTCTGCCAAGGAGGGATTGTAGAGCATGAACTACTCGTCATTGTAGATCACGGAGATTACTGGGATATGGCATACTTATTTTTACACGGCTATGCCCCATCCTTCACTCAAACTGTGCACCATGATGGCCGAAAGTAGCCCCATAATTAACGTGCAAACTGAAAGGAAACTACATTTGATTTTGAGAGCAAAGTGTGGCGTAAGGTATCAAGAATTCAAGGAGCAAATAATAAGAAATATTTTGAGAGCAGGTCATAAGGAATGAAATCGCCCTCCAGACCCATACCCCCTTTATAATACAATAGTAATGGCCACTAACACACCCAACGGCTAGTGTGAATAGTTAGGTTAGAACGATGAGTATTAAGGTAGCCGTTCAAATATCTCCGCATTTGCCGGACCCGGTTCTTTTGCAATATGCAACTGCATCAGCCAAATGCGGGTGTTGTGCAACATTGTGACCGGCCGCCGCCACTTCTGCCTATAAATATTACCCTCTTCCACCCTTAATGTGTACACATCTGACAAATTCTATATCAATCTCTCTTAATTCTCCTTATAACCCCGGCGCAACTTTACAAATCCAACTCATGGATATCCCATGCACCATGTTGCATTACGTTGAACCAAAGAACAACCAATCAGGTTTGTACTTTCAGAGAACGTATTCTACTCATCAATCCGATTTTGATATCCCCTTAGATATAACATTCTCAAATTTTGAGAATTTCGTTGAGACGAGGCTGAAAGAACAGAACGGTTACCACTGTGTGGTCGAATTCATTCTCCATCGAGTGCTATTGTCTTCAGATCCACGACCGTTTTGGGGGCCATTACAGATAAAGGGTGATATCGACATTGAACGATGATTATCAATTCGTGTTCAATCAACAATGTTATACCAGGGTTAAATTCTACGTGTTTTATGGCTTCAGAGAGGACAACCCCTTACCGTTACCTCCAAGAAGGCCTAGACTGGGGGGATTGGAGGCTATCTACGGTGTTGATTATGGCTCAGATGACGACAAAGGGGGAGGTCACGGAAACGATGACAACTAGTGTGTGGTGTTAAGATTTTTACTGTCGGGATATCATCTTTTGACGATAAATTAATAAGTGTTTATGTTAGGGTTTTCAGTTGTTAAGTTTTTCTAAAATGACGGAGGTCATCTTGTATTTTTATAATGCAATAACAGTGTAAGATGGAACATCTTCTATTTTTAACATCTTATAATTGATTTTATAAATGAACGTAGAAGATCCATTACGTAACACAAAACAATACATTCGTTCCTTAATCATTACTACATCAATGAACATTACCAAAATGTTTCTAAACAACACTAAACTACCGTTTCTGGTTCGTAGTCGATCATAAGATGAATTGCATCTACGTCGTCCTCGATTGGGATAAAGTTGTGTATCATGTCCCTCACATCCTAGTCGTTGCGTATTGGCATCGTACCCTAGTGTGGCTATGAAAGAGTACGCAAAATCCTCCTGTATATAATAGAAGTGACACAGTAACGTTGGACACCATCATCAATGGCATCTTCGATCAACAATTTCAAGCGATCGTTTGAGAGGTTAGGTAGATTTGGGATCTCCAACCACTCCCCTCTTCCGTCAGATGTGGGTTCCATACAAAAACCATACATGTTGAAAACTGGTACGTAATCCAAATACAGGTTACGGCTAGTGTGTCCATGGCGACCCAAGTACCGTTGAAATGATACGAGGTGAGATTAGATCATATGATGTTCGTCTTTTATAATGAGCAATTGAACCTATGAGCCACGTTCGACTAATGCGGTTCTTGTTGTCTGTCTGTACGGCTAGTACAAAAAGCACAGTAACCTAACAAATTGACGACCACAGGTTTTTTAACTTTTAACGTTTGAAGGAGCTGCATTCGGCTATGCGGTTCTTGTTGTCTGTCTGTACGACTAGTACAAAAAGCACAGTAACTTAACAAATTGACGGCCACAGGTTTTTTTCACTTTTTATGTTTCAAGGAGCTGCGTTCGGCTAATGCGGTTCTTCTTGTCTGTCTGTACGGCTAGTACAAAAAGCACAGTAACCTAACAAATGACGACCATAGGTTTTTTAACTTTTTATGTTTGAAGGAGCTGCGTTCGGCTAATGCGGTTCTTGTTGTCTGTTTGTACAGCTAGTACAAAAAGCACATCAACCTAACAAATTGACGGCCATAGGTTTTTTCACTTTTTATGTTTGAAGGAGCTGCGTTCGGCTAATGCGGTTCTTGTTGTCTGTCTATACAGCTAGTACAAAAAGCACAACAACCTAACAAATTGACGGCCACAGGTTTTTTAAATTTTTATGTTTCAAGGAGTTGCGTTCGGCTAATGCGGTTCTTGTTGTCTGTCTGTACGGCCAGTACAAAAAGCACATTAACCTAACAAATTGACGGCCACAAGTTTTTTTAACTTTTTATGGTTGAAGGAGCTGCGTTCGGCTAATGCGGTTTTTTGTTGTCTGTCTGTACAGCTAGTATAAAAGTACAACAACCTAACAAATTGACGGCCACCGATTTTTTTTAACTTTTTATATTTCAAGGAGCTGCATTAGGCTAATGCGGTTCTTGTTGTCTGTCTGTACGACTAGTACAAAAAGCACAACAACCTAACAAATTGACGGCCACAGGTTTTTTAACTTTTTATGTTTGAAGGAGCTGCGTTCGACTAATGCGGTTCTTGTTGTCTGTCTGTACGGCTAGTATAAAAAGCACAGTTGAAACCAACAAGTGCTCCTGACGCCTCCCCGACGTGTCGTGGACGTATCATGGACTCTAATAAAACTTGATAGTTTAGGAATGGACGCGAGATAAACTTAAACTGGAAAACCCATTTCGATTGAGAATTTACACACACGAAATTCACTCAATCTCCTTTGCCCCACACACGGACTCCCAGGACAGTTTCGACTTTACCCCTAAAGTCCTTAACCCTCTCCTGACTATCGGCCTACGGTTCACCGACCGTTCCCCAACCTGTCGGTCTATCAAATACCCAATGTATTGATACTCTATCCCAGTCCTATCTAGCTCACTAACTCTCTAGCACTTACACGCACTCCTAAGTCTGATCCACACTTGCCTAGATTATCTCTTTCTTTTCTCTTGTACGGCATACTTACATAAGGAATAAATGCAAGTATATATACACGGTTGTTAGGATGTAACTACCGTCCTATTAGTCCCTAGATTTCTAGGAGTCGACTACAGCTTTGATTATTCAAATAACAGCCACACTAGCCTTGCAGAGATTCTTCAACTTGATCTGGAGGCGTCTGGACTACGTGTCGCCTCATGGTTGGTCACGTTGGCAGCAGCCCTCTTGATAGGTCGATCACCACTTGTGTGCTCCACTTGCTTGATTCTGTCTGGCTCATTAAATGCTCATAAATGCCCTATTCTGAATTTATTACGGCTATGTAATGATGTTCATTGATAGCCTTGTTATCTTGTGCATTAATGAACTACTCCTTTTATCTTGAACTTATCGTGAACAAGTTGCTTATGTGAATGTAGGTGTCTTATCTGAATGTGTCGATCCTTTGCAGTCCTTTGTCTTTGATTTTCATCTTTAAGCATGAGAGATATCTTCGTGCGATGTCTGACTGGTTGTCTGTGCTAGAAGCTCTACGGAGCTCTCGTAGACAGGTGCCTGGCTAGTTGGGCACATGTTGTGGATTGAGTGCGCTTGCAACCTTGCGTGCTAAGCCACTCATTTACTTGTCTATCTAATCATGAATCTTGACAAACGCATTAGATAGACAATACAAGGTTTGCTATCATCAAAACTAAAGGATCTTGTCTTAACAATTTCCCCCTATTTGATGATGGCAACCTATACACTTATATGTACTTGGCAATTCAAAAATTGAGAGATTCCCCCTAAGAAGGATTCTCCCTGAGTTTGTTAAGGGTTTAAGTATGAAAAACTTTAACAAGTGATAGCAATAAGTAACAGCTTTTATGCACAGTAAGTGACACTTTTATGTTATACTATGACCAAAGTAGATAAAGTTTTCATTCAGATGATACATAATACAAGGACGATAGACTTAGTCTCACAAGTACATATACTTTTTCTTTCCCCCTTTGCCATACAGTAAAAATAGGGAGCAACTACACGACATAAGATGTGTAAAGGTCATGACATTCCATAGAGTATAAACTACAAACATGATCAAGATAATCTAGATGGAGTGACGAGTTGGGGGATCCCATTCTATGACATCTAATCCATAAGGTTCATCCTCCTAAAAAGAATCTTTGATCCAAGGTAGGATCGATCAAAGGTGATTCAGCTGTGGTGGAAAGGTCGGACTCATCAGAATCTATTGTGAACTCCATGCAGTGTGGAGAACGTGTATGTGATAGAGTGACACTTGAGGTGATAGACCAAACTGTGAGGGAGTCGGAGACTGGTTGAACATAGCTTTGGGCGACATACTTCTTTGGGTGTTTTGTGGCCATGAACTTGCAAATTGTGGAGTGCACTGTTTGTTCATTCGAACTGGATGAACTTTGTGGAGTTTGTGCCGTTTTGTGACATGTGAAGGACTGAGTGTGAGTGGCAGATGGAGTAAGCAAGTTTTATAGACACTTTAAGATATACTCAATGACTGATCGGTGAGTGGTAATAAATGAAGTGCTACGTCTTGTGGGCTATGTTTGTAGGCTTTTTAGGTGTCAGGGTCCAAGATTGGATTAGTGGAATGGATGGGACTAAATATCTCATATCATTTTGCAATTTTTAATCAAGGAAGAAGCAGCCAATACAATAAATTATTTCAGAACCATCATAAGCATTCAAGTCGAGAAGAACCAGTTGCATTTTCATTGATATCAAAAGTTTACTTTGAAACAGATTGTCAAAGGCAAAATAAAACATTAATGGAAAAGAAAAATCTAATCCTAAATCTAGCTCTAACGGTTTCACTCAAGTCTCTAGGAGACAATGAACACTCAGGCTATGTGAGAGTCTATAAAATCTATTGCTCCTTGAACCATGTGATGAACACTTTGTTCAGTGGAGACAGACTCTTACACGTGAAGAACGTCCTGAGCTGAAGTATCTAGACTGATCCCCGACCTGTCATGGACCGGTGAGAGACTCCTCTTCCTCTTGAGTTTCGATGCTCTCGCAGTAGGTTGAGGCTCCGACCTTGATTCCTCGCTTTTTGTAGGCTTCTGAGCGACCACAAGCTTATCCCCCTTTGTTTTTATCCCCATTTGGACAACATTTTTGAACAGATGCTGTCCTGAGCGGTGCACGTGCACTCGTGGAACCTGTCGGTGTCCACTCCGTTTTCTTGTAGTGCTATTGCCACCACTCCACCATGCACAAGACCTTGGTTGACATATCTACTCTCCTCTATGGTGAACAGAATCATGGCTGGAAGGTCAATTTGCTCCTTGGTCTTCGTAGCATAGAGCAACCCCACATCTCTTGCATTGATGATGTGAGTGCGTTGGTTACGTGGGGTGATGTTGTGGGTGAGGAAATTGAAGAGCACTTTGTCGGGGATGGACATTTCTATGGCGTTGAAGTTTTTCATTGTAGCCCCAGGGTGAGTAGTTGGACCATTTTTCCTCCTTGGTGTCCTAAATCATTCCAGGTGGTTTCATTTGGAACCACGAGTCCTTTTGGTTCCAAACCAAAACTCTTGCAGATCCAAGACTCGGTGATATTGATGGTGACACTGTAGATTGTGGAGATGAGATATTCATCGTCGTCGTCGTCCTGAAGTGGTCCAAGATACGTAATATGCTCTTTGAGCAGCTCAGTGTAGACGGGAATGGGCTCCTGAAAGAAGTCCACCCATCCTTGGAATTCCAAGAGCTCCTGAATCTTTCCAAGACCCATTTGCTCCATCCAGTTCAAATCCAGCAACTTTGGTAAGACGGGACAGAACTTGTCGTTGACATTCTCTGCTCTAAACATCGCTGGCTTCAGATCTTTGAGCTTCTTTAGACACTTGAGGGCTTGAGGTGGTTGTGGCTTCGCAGCCTTCTTCTTAGCTTGGAAAAGCTCTTCCAGCGCTTGACCATGTGGTGAGAGAACCAACTTTTGCTTCCCTTTCTCCTTTTCTGCTTTCTGTCATTGCTCGACTGTTGGTATGATTGAAGAGGACTCCGTATTGCTATCAGCGTCGTGACTGGTATCATGAGACGTCGTGGACCTGACGTCGACTGGTTCTCCAAATACCTCGATGAGTTTTGCTTCAACTTCTGAGTCAGGTTCTGTCACGTCCTTTTCTTGACCCTTTTCTTCTTTTTAGCGTCCTGTTGTGATTTTTCGTCACTTTTGCACTTCCTCTTCTTCTATCTGTCGATCGACAACTTTGACGAATGCTGAGAGAGTTGCTTCCTCATCGTCGGTGAAGTGCAACTTACGAGTTGCTCCTTCAGGCGTTGAATGGGATCTTTGAGGAGTTTCCTCCTGTGCTCTGGCTCGTTTGGAGGCACGAGTTTCGCGTGCTATGTGACTTGTCGTAGCAGTGGAGAGATCTTGGTTTTTGGGAACTTTGGTATTTTTGGCTTCGGAATGTTTGGTGCCGATAGTAGGTGATGAAGTAGGAGAAACATGGTTTGGTTTTCTATGGAGGTAGGAGTTGGAAAAAATCTTGGGCTTTAGAATTTCGGCCTGGATGTAGTGATGAATCTTAGGTAGATGGTGGCTTATATAGAGAATTTCATCCTGGTACACTTTTCCTTCATCTATCACCCTGCACACAAGTTGATTTTCCAATTCTTTGGATAGGCGAGGGGGAGGTGATTCTGTTATAGCTCTTGTCGGCCGCATGTTGGCCACTTGCTTTGAGGAAGCTTCTTTGAGGACAACTTTCTTCTTGGAGCGGAGAGCAGATTTTGGTGGCAACTTTGTTCAGAGGATTTGTACTGGAGTTTAGAACTTTTCGATCGGGTGTTCTTTAGCGCTGAGGCAAGGGTTCTTTGTACTGAATCTCGCAAGAGTGTTTGTAAGAGAGAAGAGAAATTGCGTTGAGTGCTTAGAGAGCTAGAGAGAGTAAGGGCAATAGTCCGACAAGAAAGAACTCTCGTCATCCTTTTATAGATATCGAGTAACGGTCGGTGACCGCTCCTCGTCCGCTCGCTGACATGTCCCAACGGTACTATTCATAACGGGTAGCGGTCGTGACAGGCTGTCATCGATCGTTGGTGATTTTCCGTTTCTACCCGTTGAACTATCTCTGAACTAACCTCACTTTGTGGAAAATGATATTTCTGTTTCAAGTAGTCGTTTGACATAATTTCTATGCATTAAACTGATCGTTGACTACTGAACGACAATATAATAGGTGTTGCTCATAGGTCGGTGACCGATCATGGGAAATAAAGACAGTTTAATTGTGATTAATGAATATCATTCCAAGATCATGAACAATCTTAGTAAACCTTTCTTTACTTAATGGTTTAGTAAAGATGTCAGCTAGTTGGTCTTTAGAAGAAATATACTTTACACCAACTAATTCCTTTTCATAATAATCTCTAAGAAAGTGATGTCTAATGTCAATTGTTGGTACAAGAATGATGCACAGGATTTTTGGAAATAGAGATGGCACTTGTATTGTCACACATAATTGATAATGTACCTGTTTTGATGCCATAATCACCAATTTGTTGTTTAAGCCATAAGAGTTGAGCACAGCAGCTTGCCGCAGCAATGTATTCAGATTCAACTGTTGAGATGGCAACACTTTGTTGTTTCTTTGATCCCCATGCAATCAGACAAGACCCAACAAAGAATGTTGTCCCTACCGTGCTCTTTCTATCGGTGATAGATCCTCCATAGTCTGCATCTGAAAATCCTACAACGTTACAATTAGTGAACTTAGGATAAAAGAGACCAAGATTCATGGTTCCTTTTAAGACGCATGATTCTTTTTCAGCTTTTACAGCTGTGAGGTGACTTTCTCTTGGATCTGCTTGAAACCTGGCACATAAGCAAACACTATACATAATGTCAGGTCTAACTAGCAGTTAATATAGTAGAGAACCAATCATCTCTCTGTATGATCGCTGGTCGACCGGTCGGTCACCAGTCATGATGCCCATCTTGGTGCCAACTGCCATTGGTGTGTCAAACGTTTTACATTCCTCCATTCCAATCTCTTCAGCAAATCCTTTACGTACTTCTCTTGGGATATAAGTCCCTTCGTCATTTTGCTTGACTTGAAGTCCTAGAAAGAACTTCAATTCTCTAAGATCACTCATCTCAAATTCCTTTTTCATCAATGCTTCAAATTTCTTACAATATTTCTCATCAGAGGCTCCAAATATTATATCATCAACATATACTTGCACAATTAAGAATCCCTTTTGTTGTTGTACACAAACAAGGTTTTATCCACCTTTCCTCTTTTGAATTGGTTTTCCAAGAAATAGGAAGAAATACGATCATACCATGATCTTGGAGCTTGTTTGAGCCCATAAAGAGCTTTGTCGAGTTTAAGTACCATGTCCTTTCCTCTGTATCTTAAAACCTGGAGGTTGCTCAACATACACTTCCTCTTTGACGTACCCATTTAGGAACACACTTTTGATGTCAATTGGAAGAGTTTGATTCCTTTGTGTGCAGCAAATGCAATTAGTAATCTAATGGACTCCATCCTTGCTACTAGAGAAAAGGTTTCTGGAAGTCTAGCCCTTCTTGTTGATGATATCCCTGAGCTATCAGACGAGCTTTGTTCCTGACAACTTCTCCCATCGCATTCAGTTTGTTTCTAAAGGCCATTTTGTGCCAAGTACCCCTTGATGTGAAGGACGAGGCACAAGATGCCAGACTTTGCATCTTTCAAACTGGTTTAGTTCTTCTTGCATTGCATTGATCCAGTCTGAGTCTCGAAGAGCTTCCTTGACATTCTTGGGCTCGACGGGTGAGACTGTCGTTGAGAAGGCTAGAAGATCTCGAGTTTTGTGCTCTTGTCTAAGTTCCTTTGGATATGTCTGATATGATATTCTCCCATGGATAATTTTTGTACAAAGCACGAGATTGATGAATGGTTAATGGAGATAGAGGATCTTGACATCATTGTTTTCCTTCGTCGACCTGTTGTTGACCTATCACTGACTGACCTATCGGGCAAGTTCTCTTCAGTCGGTAATTCATCTTTAGGGATTATCTGTGTGATCTAATCTTGAGTACGTCAGCCTCATCAAAGACCACGTGCACACTTTCTTCCACCTTCAGTGTCCTTTTGTTGTATACCTTGTATGCCCGGCTTCTTTTACAGTATCCAAGGAAGATGGCCACATCACTTCTGGCATCAAACTTTCCAAGGGGACTCTTTTCATTGTTGTGGACATAACATTTGCAACCGAATGTCCTGAAGTGACTTATGTTTGGTTTTCTTCCCTTGATGAACTCATAGGGAGTTTTGTTGAGGATAGGTCGTATGAGTGTTCTATTTGTGATGTAGCATGCAGTTGCCACTGCTTCTGCGCAGAAGACCTGAGGAAGATTGCTCCCCAATAGCATGGCCCTGGCTACCTCTTGTAGTGTTCTGTTCTTACGCTCAACTACCCTATTCTGTTGGGGTGTTCGTGGTGCTGAATATGTGTGATTAATCCCATGTTGTTTACACATATCCATGAATTGTTGATTCTCAAACTCTGACCCATGATCAGACCGAAGAGCCTTGATTTTGTGGTTGAGTTGTACTTGGACTTTTCCTGCAAAGACTTCGTCTTTGGAAGCAATGAAGAGTGTCCAAACAAATCGTGAGTAATCATCAACAATCACAAACACATACCAATTTCCTCTAAAACTTTTGATTTTCATAGGTCCACATAAGTCCATGTGAAGTAATTCAAGTGGCTTGGATGTACTAACTAAGTTCTTTGATTTGAAAGAAGTCTTAGTTTGCTTGCTTCTAACACATGTATCACAAAGATTGGTCTCAGATTTCTTAATCTCAGGAAGACCTCTTACCAACTGTTTCTTGACAAGTTTTTTTTAACAAGGAAGTGCTAACATGCTCTAGTCTTTTGTGCCATAGTGTAGAGTCATCTATTGAAGCAATCAAGCATAAAAAATTAGGACTGTCAATATCCTCCAAACTAGTTACATAAACATTATTCCACCTTTTTCCCTTTAACAACTCTTTGCCATTGTTCTGACTTACTATGCTACAATGTGTAGGATAGAAGTGAGTTGAATTGCCTTTGTCACAAATTTGATAAACACTAAGCAAGTTAAATTTTAAACCATGAACTAAATTTACATTATCTATGACATAATCATATGTAATACCAACCTTACCTACACCGATGATTTTTCCTTTCTTGTTGTCGCCAAAGGAGACAGTTCCTTGGCATCCTGGTTCGAGTGAGAAGAACTTTTTGTCTCCTGTCATGTGTTTAGAGCACCCACTGTCGATGTACCAACAGGGGTCCATTCTCACTCGATTCTGCAGTTAACACGTTGGTGGTGTGGGGTTAGGGTCCATAGAAAGGTTAGACCCATTTCCACCATTAAATGTTCTAAGATCATTTTTGACCACCCATTTTAGTCCTAGTTTCTTGAGTTGCCAATGCCTCATAAAACACGTTTTATAGCAATTGGATTCATGATGACCAGGTTGTCTGCATAAGCTGCAGACATCTCTACGACTGGTCTCTGATTGGTATCCGACCTGTCGTTTGCTTCTCCTCATGGGTGTCTTAGAAATAGCTTCTAGCTAAGAATGTTTTTCTTTGATGGTAGCTAGTTCCTTTTCTTTTGCGTTAAGTGCAACACTTAATTCATCAATTTCAGGTTGTTTTTCTTGCTTCAGTTTTTCATGAGCGGAGAGAATTTTACTATAATCACTTTGTAATTTCATGAGTTCCCTCATGAGATTATCTACCTTGCTTTTATCTGAAGTTTTTCTCAATTCCTCATTTTCCTCCAAGAGTTCCTTGTTTTCAATTTCCAATGCCTCTAGTTGATCAACTAGTATAAGAGAGAACTTTCTAAGTCCTAGAAGTTTAGCTTTTTGAATCCTTTGTTCAAGTTTAGAGTAGTTTACCTTATTCTGATCTTCTTCTTCTGATTCTGATGTGTCCTTGTATTGTGCCATCAGGCAAACTTCCTCAAGGCATAGATGAGCCTTCTCATCTTCTGAGATGTCACTGTCTGAGGTTTGATTGTCATCACTCAGTTTAGAGTCTCCCCATGTAGCAACGAAGGCTTCCTTCTTTGGCCCTTTGTTGAATGATCGTCGGACATGCTACTTGACCCTGTCGTTGTCCTCTCGGGATCGTTGAGGACAGTCTTTGATATGGTGTCCGCGTTTTGAACATCCAAAACACCTGTCATTGTTTTTGAGTATGGTCAAACCAGCCCATGAAACCTTTACCAATAAATAGGTTATGGAAAACCATGAAGATCGATAAAAAGAATGTCAAAAACGGATCATCCTAGCCAAAGTTATGATAGAATGAAGTTTAGAGCCAAAATTTTGAAAACTGCCACGTGTCAAGCTCACACGGGTCGCCTGTACTTAGCACGAAAATTGGCCAGAATCCTCACCGCCGTCAGTGTTTTTGCCCTAACTTTAAACACCGATATCTCACTCGTCTTTGAGAATTTTTGAGTGTCGTCTTCTCCATTCTCTTCTCCTACAATTCATCTTTCCAACCATAACTCATACATAACCTAAATCATTCTACATCGACGGGAAAATCAATCTAAAGTTGCCTCCTTGCGAATTCATAACCCAGAATTCCAATTTTTACTGAAATCAGGTAAACTTCGTCTCGTCCTAACTTCTTCGTTTCTCATCCAAATTTCGTGTTCTTTAGATTGTTTTGAAGATCTCAAATCCCTCTACAACTTTCATGTTAATGTCCAAGGCTGATTCGTAACCAATAGGGAGAACGAGTCGTCTAAAGTTACCTACTCGATCACGTCGGGTTTTTACCCAGAATTTTTCCAGAAACGACATGGTAAACTCAGATCTTTGTGGATCTGTAACTTTCTCCCTAGTTATTCTTTTTCCATGATTCTTCCACCAATGTTTAGAGTTACATGTCTTCTTTAAAATGAAGTAGATGTCATGGATTGAATCCATCTCAGTTATCCCGAGTTGATCCGCGAAGTTGCCTACCTGAACAACACATAAAATACCAGTTTTCCAGAAAAATGAGTTCGAATTGCCTTGCCGGCGCATCTCCGGTATGATTCCGACCAAATTCCACCATCTATGATATTCGTTTTTTCATTTCCGTTCATAACCCTCTATCAATTTAACCAATTACACCATAAATTGAGAGAATTTGTAGAAATTCAAAACTGAAACAGCATGAACCCTAACTTCGAATTGCCAGAATCGTTTTCTCGTTGTACTGCACGATAGGTCATGAAATTGATACCATTAGATTCGTTTTTTAATTTCTAATCCAATGAAACAAGAATCAGCGAATTTCGTTCTGTGAGTTGAGAGAAAAGATTGATTTAGTACTCGAGTCGAATCTGGAGTTGCTGAAGAACTCAGACGATGTCGGTCGTCCGATCGTAGTTAAAATAAACGGACGGCCGAGATTAAGACGTAAAAGTTTAAAAAGTTTAGGTTTTTATATTAATTCCAGAATTAAACCCTAACTTGTTGGATTTAGTAAATGGCCTTCCCGAATGTATTTTGACTTGAATTTTTAACCATAGATTCCTTATAAAATATAGTTTATTTTGATGTAAATTAATATGGTTTTAGAGTTTTTAAACGTAAGTTATGATTTTTGCAAGTTACGGGTATTATGGAATTATTAGGTTAAATAAAAAAAATATATTTTTATGAAATAAAAATTTTATAATATGTCTAAAATGTTATAGCTACTATATATATTTAATTTGGGAATTTTGGACAATGGTAAATGGGTTTAAAAATTATGTTTATGAATTTTTCATAAGAATAACTTATAATATATGGTTTTTAATGTAACCCAAAATTAAAGTATAGTTGATTAATGAACTTTATAGGTTGGGGAAAATATAATAAGACTAAACTAACATTTAATACAGAATGTTAATAAACATTTTTGGGTATAAACTTTTAAGTGAAGTAATATATATATATATATATATATATCTATATATATATATATACATACATAATATATAAGAAATAAAATAGTAACTTAGGTTAAATCAAGGAACTAAATTAATCTACATTTATATAATGATATAATACGGTAGTTAATATACTTAATTGAAACTAAGGAAAATACTTTATTTTTATAACCATATATTGGATGTAGCTATGTGTAAAAGTTAATGTAAATAATTAGATGCAATAAAACTACACAAAGAATGTCTTGAATAAATCCTAATATATATATATACATAAAAAAAATTACATAAATAAAAGAAATAAAGTACCTTATAGAAAATAGAATATGAAGGAATTTATAAGTTAAACTAAACCTATACATAATACTATTAAAAGAGTATTTTATGTGGTGGTATTAAATTATGATTATGAAATTTAGTTAAAAGAGTTACCTTTGGATTTCTAAGATTTATATAAACCATATTAGAATGCATGTATAATTTATTTGTCAATGACCAGAATGTAAATCTATAATTTGGATTAAGTAATTAATAAGTTGAGACTTAGGAAATATTGTATTTAGATTACATAAAATGTTACACAAATAGATCTTATTTTATAAACAATAATAAAATAAATGAGATACTTTTACATCTAAATGTGAGGTGGATTTGTAAGTCTAGATTTAATCATTTCTTAACATTTATGGTATTGAAATATAACTTAATGTTTTAAGATAAATCATTAAAAGGATTATATAAAACTATATTAAACTATGATTTGGAAATTTATCTAAATAATAATCCTTAAGTTTCTTGGCATTAGATGAGCCATATGAAATACATTTATAACATTAATTACCAATACTTAGGATGTGAGTTTATAATTAAGTGATGTGTTTAGTAGTTAGAATTTATAAAAGGTTTATAATAGAAATTAGATACTTAAAACCTTTGAACCTTTACTTAGAGGAACTAAGTTACATAAGATTATATTGATTTACCTTTTGACACTGGAACATATTAATACGTCATTTGAATATAGGGTATGATGATTTTTCGGAATAGATGATCTTATTAAATAATTGACAATTTTACTTACGAATAAGAATTTAATTCTTAGATAAATTTTACCTTATGTTAAGATATAATGTTTATCCTAAAACATAATAAAGGAAAATAATTTATTACGTTACTCCTTTGAAACCTTAGGTTTTGTAAATAATTTAAACGTATTAAGACTTAAGTTTATTGAGGTTTATAAAAATATACGTAGTCTATGGAGGGTGTGTAAAATAAACATTTAGGAAATTAAATGTAAGTAAGGATACATAAAAGGTTATCTTAAACACCTTATTACATAGGTGATAATAAAAGAAATATATATCTTGTGAATACTAAATGTAAGAGTTTGTTACGTCTAAGTTAGTTATAATATAGTTTATTTCATATGAGAAGTAATTCAACATCTTATGTCAAGATTATTAGATGGTTATAATAAATCATTCTGAACTAAGGATATGATATTGAGTTTGGTGGCTCAATTAAGTTATACTAAAATGTATACACACACTATGATTTCTATATACAAGTTGTAGATCTTAATAAGTTAAGGGGAAACTTAATCATAATTGATTATTTAGTAATATTGATAAAATACATAATCAGTACATTGTAAATAATAGCATAATATTCTAAGATAAACCTATCATAGGTCATAATACGATTTTATTCTAATTAAGAATAAAAGTATTGAGCTTAAGAATTGTTATTGAAATTCTAAGATTTATTGAATAACATAAAATGCATTTATGACATAAGGGTCTCAAAAGTCTTGAATTGAGAATTATGGTTAAGTACGAGTAGTGGATAAGAGTTGAACAATTAACAAGTGTTAATAAAATACATTCCTTGGTCTTACAACCTTGAGTTATACAACATTCTAAGACAAGTCAAAGGTTATACATAACATTTAAGTGAGGGCTTAAAAGACAATTGAGACTTAGAAATAAGAGTGAGGAGTTTATTTAAGCTTAACGTAGGCTACAAATGATTGATGATAGACTACCTTTAATATTCTTCAGAGTACTGTTGATTGTTTGCGCAAGTTGACTAGAACTACTACAACGTTACCCAGGTACGATTTCTCGTACTCAGATGCTTTTGCTAATGGGCTTTATGGAATGTTTTGAAAAACGCCAACTGTTCTTAAATGGATTTCTAAGGAAAACTGTTTGTGTGACTAACTCAGCTTGATGTGACTAACTGAGCCTTGATTGTGAAACTTTCGTGGTTATTGGTTCCTTCTGTTTGGTTGCTTCATTAGACATTAACTGCCTAGGGTTTACGCTTCTGCACTCTGTAGGACTGAGTGTTTTGGTATTGCTCTGGTGTGGTTAGTGATCTAGTAGAAATATGGAAATGACAATCTTGGTAACTCTTCCTTTGACTCTGGGTATTGTTTCATCCATGAGCTGAGTCTTTTGTTGTGACGTACGCGCGTCTTCAATGGTAACAGTGAGGGGTTGTATATCCCCTGTCCCAAAAAGGGACGTAGTGAACAGTGAGGGGCTGTATATCCCCTGTCCTAAAAGGACGTACTTGGCGGTGGGGGCCATCTCTCCCAGTTGAATTTATTCCACTCTTGAGTATATTTTGTCTATGGGAATCAGCTTTCTGAAATGGTGGGGACATAAACTGTCTACCACGGGTTATGGGTATTCATATCATTCCTAGTCCTTTGTGACTACCTGAGTCTTTTTCTTCTTAACCAGAAGTGGTTCTAACATCAATAATGGATGCTTACTAACTATATGGTGTGACTTCTTAAGTGGTTGACTTGGTTCTTAAGTTCTTTGTCTCTATCATTTCCTTGTTCTCTCTTCTCTATGATTGATTGTTTTGAAGTGCCACCTTTCCCTGTTTTACTTTCAAGAGTTTGATTTCAAGTTACTGTTTATTTTAAAGAGTTTATTTTTAAATATTGTTCTGGAGAATTGTACCAGTTCCATTCCAGGGAACTGACTCACCCCTCTCGGGTGGCTGCTTGGTTTCATCTTGCAGGTACGAAATTGTTTATACAGGTGGCCACGAAGAGCATGAGTGATTGGGATGGGAATTAGGAACTGTGGAGAGTTATTCAGTTTTACGTTCAGTTTTGTTTACGTTGTTTTCTTGAGTTCAGACCGTAACTTAGATAATTGTAATGGTTGTAATTGGTGAGGTTGGTACCGGGTGTTTGGAACCTGATGGTCTGTAATCGCCTTAGGATTTTAATTCCGCTGTAAATACGTTAAATAGGGGCGTTACAAGAATGCTTGCATGAGACATCTTGATCGCCTTCCAAAGCAGTTAGCATTCAAGAAGAGACCCGCTCTGATACCAATTGAAACCAGCAAGTGCTCCTGGCGCGTCCCCTACGTGTCGTGGACGTATCGTGGACTCTAATAAAACTTGATAGTTTAGGAATGGACGCGAGATAAACTTAAATTGGAAAACCCATTTCAATTGAGAATTTACACACGTGAAATTCACTCAATCTCCCTTGCCCCACACACGGACTCCCGGGACAGTTTCGACTTTACCCTAAAGTCCTTAACCCTCTCCTGACTATCGGCCTACGGTTCACCGACGTTCCCTGACTTGTCGGTCTATCAAATACCCAATGTATTGATACTCTAACCCAGTCCTATCTAGCTCACCAACTCTCTAGCACTTACACACACTCCTAAGTCTAATCCACACTTGCCCAGATTATCCCTTTCTTTTCTCTCGTACATGCATACTTACATAAGGAATAAATGCAAGTATATATACACAGTTGTTAGGATGTAACTATTGTCCTATTAGTCCCTAGATTTCTAGGAGTCGACTATAGCTTCGATTATTCACATAACAGCCCCACTAGCCTTGCAGAGATTCTTCAACTTAATCTGGAGGCGTCTGGACTACGTGTCGCCTCATGGTTGGTCACGTTGGCGGCAGCCCTCTTGATAGGTCGATCACCACTTGTTTGTCCCACTTGCCTGATTCTGTCTGGCT
Organism: Limonium bicolor; assembly: GCA_023374045.1. Lineage (NCBI taxonomy): Eukaryota > Viridiplantae > Streptophyta > Magnoliopsida > Caryophyllales > Plumbaginaceae > Limonium > Limonium bicolor. Next base: position 198,022,633 of record CM041780.1, on the reverse strand, counting down.
CATTAAATGCTCATAAATGCCCTCTTCTGAATTTATTACGGTTATGTAATGATGTTCATTGATAGTCTTGTTATCTTGTGCATTAATGAACTACTCCTTTTGTCTTGAACTTGTCGTGAACAAGTTGCTTATGTGGATGTATGTGTCTTATCTGAATGTGTCGATCCTTTGCAGTCCTTTGTCTTTGATTTTCATCTTTAAGCATGAGAGATATCTTTGTGCGGTGTTTGACTGGTTGTCTATGCTAGAAGTTCTACGGAGCTCTCGCAAACAGGTGCCCGACTGGTTGGGCACATGTCGTGGATTGAGTGCGCTTGCAACCTTGCGTGCTAAGCCACTCATTTACCTGTCTATCTGAATCATGAATCTTGACAAACGCATTAGATAGACAATACAAGGTTTGCTATCATCAAAACTAAAGGATCTTGTCTTAACAACAGTAAATTAACAAATTGACAGCCACAGGTTTTTTCACTTTTTATGTTTCAAGGAGCTGTGTTCGGTTAATGCGGTTCTTGTTGTCTGTCTGTACGGCTAGTACAAAAAGCACAGTAACTTAACAAATTGACGGCCACAGGTTTTTTCACTTTTTATGTTTCAAGGAGCTGCGTTCGGCTAACGCGGTTCCCTTTGCTCTAGTCTATAAATACCTAGCTGTTATCGACATCTGCTTATATGCGGCCATTGTAAACCAAAGGGTCTTCCGTTCCTTGCCGTTTCACTCGCTTCCTGATTGAAAAGCAACAATGTTTATTCCTTGCGAATTGCACTTGCATTACATCCCGTCATTTGATGATTGTGGTTTTTATTTTTAATCAACAGATTATTCCACGATACGCCCTCTTACTATTGCACCTTTTTTGACTACACTATTTCAAATTTCTAGTTGAATGTAGTTTAGATTGCGGTGATGAGAAGTTTGTTCCTATGTCCATTGTATTCTGAAAAATGGTGTTCTTGCACCCGATGCCATTTTGGAGCCAAATGGTAATAGCAAACGATGAAGATGTACGTCTTATGGTTGAAAACTTCATAACCAACTGTCGACGCATGGGCAAGATTCAACTACTGATAGAATATGAACCAAAGGTTGATGGATAATTGTCTTAGACGTTGGATTACAAGTTAGTAATTTTTGTTTTTTTAGTTTTCATTTACAAGTTTACTATTCTATGTACTCCTGCTCGGTCAGGTTTGCCTTAAGCAAGCACCAAGAAATATAATAAAATATCTTCATTATGGTCATCTTTTATTTGTAGTTGTTCTTTAATGATGGAGGTCATTGTGTATTCTTATATTGTTATTCTTTCATTAATTTATTTATTTAATTTATGAGTTTCAAAATCACCAATTCAGTATTTATATGCCTCTAAATCCACAATTACTAATAGTTTAACATTACTTGCCTTTACTGCTCTTACAGTATTTAATAAATTGAAAATAATTCCTTCATTAACATTTCCACACGAACCAGGTAACAATAAACATAACCTACATTTTTTGGGTGCTTGCTTAAGGCACGACCTGACATAGCAGGAGCTACATATTTCACTAACTTAAAACTACAATAAAAGGACATTTAGTAATAAAAGTTTTGGTCGTAGATGCTAGATCCTTGGAGCCATTTTTCTTGTTTACGTTTTATCTTATTTGTGGTGTCTCCACTGTCATCCGAAGAACTGCTACGTTATGCGTCGTGCGAAGGAAGTCTTCCAAAAGGGATTGATTTGTATGATCCTTCATCTCCTAAGGCATCGGATTCCACAATGAAGTCTGTTAGCGCATGTGTGTTTTCCAATCGCTCGTTAGATTCTACGATATACTCTGTAAGAGGAAGTGTGCCCTCCGAATGCGAAAAAGAGTTTCTACAACAAAGTCGGTAAGAGTGTGTGTACCCTCCGACAGTCTAGCAGTTGAGGAATCACTACTTATGAGAATGATCTCTGGGATCTTCGTCCTCGCCGAAGATTCTGCATCGGACATTAAATGTTCGATTTGCTTGTTTGTGGTGCGAGAATATTCAGTAGCAGTACGCCTCATTTTTGTTTTGTTACAAGATTTATCTGTAGAATGAACATTGGAAGTGGAGGATTGAATAGCGGCGCACACATGCTTCCCCTTCTCTGAGTTTCTTCCTTTGATTGAAGAAACATGTTTGGGTGCCATATTGGAGTCGGATTTGTTTTGCTTCGGTTAAGAGTTTATGATTTCACTGAGGGAACGAGTACACAGTGTTTTGTAGAACGAGTTATGGGATGAGTGAGTTGGGCCTTGCATACTCCCTTTTATAGTTGTCATCCCAACGACTACTGCAACGGCTAGTTGCCCCACTACCCACAAATCAATCTTAGTGCAAAGAACTGCGTTTGCCAAATGCGGTTCTCCTTACTATGTGGTGTCAGACTAGTACACATAATTACATGCGTGGAAAAACTACTCTCGTTTTACTGTTTTCGGTCTATACACATGACAGTGCAAAGAACCGCATTAGCCAAATGCGGTTCTTCTTACTGCGTGGTGTCAGACTAGTACACATAATGCACAGGTGTGGCAGAACTTCTCTATTTTTACTGTTTTCGGTCTGTACACATGTGAGTATAATGAACTACATTTCCTTAATGCGGTTCTTTCTAACATGATAGTGCAAAGAACCGCATTAGTCAAATGTAGCTTATTTGCATGCTCCTGTTCAGCTAGCTTGCCTATATCTAGATCAGCATAATCTCCAGGTGGTTGTCCATTGTATAGACTTCCTCCCAAACCATCTACAATCCCAGTGTTATTCAAACGAGCAGTACCAAAAAAATTCTACTTCATATCTTTCCTCCCTCTAAACATCTTTTACGTTTGCTGCTGATATCAAAAATACATTCGAAGAATGAATTACCATTCATTTTATCTCATGGATCTTAATCGTCAGAATTTACCCTCAGACGACGAAGATGATAACTCTTACGAACCTGAAGAAGCCTTGGAGGAAGAAGATCTCGAGGATCTGGATCTGGAGCCAGACAATCTTCTAGACAAGCCAGATATTGTGGATGATGGCACCGATCCGTCTAACTCACTTTGTGGTGCTGGTTCGTCACGATCATTCATGGGAGCTGGTTCATCAGATGCCCAGACGCAGGTTCCGTCATTCATAAGCAATATCGATTGGAGTGTTGTGAATAGTATGTAGTCCGACATATACTTTACTGGAGCTCCATACTGGAGCACAGGTCAAGAATTTGTTGAAGATCAGTTATTCGAGTCTAAAGAAGAGCTTGTAACTGTAGTGCGCCAGTACCACATTCGTAAAAATTTGGATTTCACCTCGGTAAAAAGTTCGAGTAATATTTTCTGCATAAGCTGTAAGAACGAACAAGGTGACTGTCCATTTTATCTACGTGTTGTGGCCTCCAAATACACGTTGGAGTGGAAGTTAAAAAAAATGTTCCTCACACATGTCACCCTAATCTGGGTAGTCAAGATCATTGTCAGCTTAAGTATCATTTTATCGCTTCATTTATCCTCCCTTCTATCAGAATAGATCCGACCACAAGCATCAAGAACATGATACAGCTTGTGCAGAATGAGTTCAGCAGACGAATATCATACAGAAGGCTTGGATAGCCAAGTGTGAGGCAATCGAGCAAATTTAAGGAAATTAGAAATACTCTTTTGCCCAAATACCCATGTACCTTCTTGCATTTCAAAATTTTGTGCCTAACATCGTGGTGGACATGAAGTCTTCTGTGGAGACGGATGAAAATGGTGTACGATTAGGAGGTTTGTTCGGTGTTTTTGGGCATTCGGACCATGCATTGTAGCTTTCGATATTTTAAGCCCCTGCTTTAAGTAGATAGTACCCACTTGTATGGTAAATTTAAGGGTAAATTGTTAGTAGCGTGTGCTCAGGATGGTAATAACAAAGTTATCCCAGTTGCATTTGCAATAGTCGAAGGGGAAACCAATGAAGCATGGCAGTACTTCATGTACCATGTGCGTGGTCATGTAGTTGGCTTACGAAGTGGTGTTTCTATCATATCTGATCGTTGTCAAGGAATCATCAAGACAATGCAGGAGGAGGTATATTGGCGACCACCGTTTGGCTACCACTACTACTGTATTCGACACATTGCTTCAAACTTTAATGCAAATTCAAAAACAAGGAGTTGAAGGACTACTTGATAAACACTGGTACTAGTTTAGCACCTTCTTATTTTTCATAGTTCCGTCCACCATTATTTGTTGATGCTTACAACGGTACACTTGTACCATATTGGAAATGCAGCTTACATGTTTTCAAGGGATAAAGTGGAACGTAGGATACTGCATTTAAAGTCGGCGAAGCCAGAGATTGCAACTTTCCTTGACCAACTACCCCTGGAAAAGTGGTGCAGAGCTTACGACGATGGTAGACGGTGGGGCCATATGACATATAACTTGGTAGAGTGCTTTAATGAAGTGATGAAGGGTGCTCGCATGCTACGGGTGAAATCAATAGTAGAGGCCACACGGTACAAATTACTGGTTATTTTGTGCATAATATTCAGACATATACTGCGCAAAGAAATTCAAATGCGATGTTTACAGAGCATTTGGTCAACACAATGAACGTAAACGGCAAATACGCAAGGAGGCATGGTGTAATACTCTGTGACCCAGTTACACCTATTTTTGAAGTTGATGACCAAGGTGATACTACTGCAAGACGTCCTCGTGGAAAGTTTAGGGAGTCAATGATTGACAAAACTTGCGATTGCGGAGAGTGGGAAGCATTCAAGTACCCTTATTCTTATGTCGTAGCCGTGTGTTCCTACTCAGGAACTTGTTGGCAGGACTATGTTGATGATGTTTACAAGTTGGATACCATGATTAAGCCATTTGGTGAAGTTCGATTTAATACCCTGGGAAACAAGAGCAACTGGCCAGAATACAACGGTCCATCCTTGTACCAAACCCAATGCTGGAAAGAAAGATCAGAGGATGCCCATCTCACTCTCGAATCCGTACAGAGATGGATGAAACACAAGACAGGGGGCCTAGACATTGCTCAACTTGTAGACAGCCGGGGCAGTAAAAAAATTCATGTCCGTTTAGGGGTAGTAACCGTTAGTTAGACATATGTTTTCGTAATTGTTCTAGGTTTAACTAATAATTTAATGTGTTTTAATCGCTCCTGCGTTGACAGGTCATGCCTTTAGCAAGTACGAAAAAAAAGGTTGTAATGTTAAAGTTACTCGGCATTCATGTTTTTATGGTTCACTTTATCAATCACTTCCATCCACCTGAAGATAGTGGATGATGTCGAAGGATCTCTAGCCTCCTTCTATCTGCTAAATATTCTGAAGATCTTGTAGGCGCATGTTCACTACTTGAATCAACCATCGATATCGATGGAGCTCTTTCAAGCAGTGCACGTGCACCTACAAGATCTCCTGAATATTTATGATGTCGAAGGATCTCTGGCCTCCTTCTGTCTGCTAAATATTCTAAAGATCTTGTAGGCGCACGTTCACTACTTGAATCAACCATCGATATCGATGGAGCTCTTTCAAGCAGTGCACGTGCACCTACAAGATCTCTTGAATATTTATGATGTAGAAGGATCTCTGGCCTCCTTCTGTCTGCTAAATATTCTAAAGATCTTGTAGGCGCACGTTCACTACTTGAATCAACCATCGATATCGATGGAGCTCTTTCAAGCAGTGCACGTGCACCTACAAGATCTCCTGAATATTTATGATGTCGAAGGATCGTTGGCCTCCTTCTGTCTGCTAAATATTCTATAGATCTTGTAGGCACACGTTCACTACTTGAATCAACCATCGGTATCGATGGAGCTCTTTCAAATAGTGCACGTGAACCTACAAGATCTCCTGAATATTTATGATGTCGAAGGATATCTGGCCTCCTTCTGTCTGCTAAATATTCTAAAGATCTTGTAGGTGCAAGTTCACTACTTGAATCAACCACCAATATCGATGAAACTCTTTCAAGCAGTGCACGTGCACCTACAAAATCTCATGAATATTTAAGGAGATAGTTTGTGATATGTGGAAGACTACAAAACTAGTCGGGTTGCTACCGCCACACCCACTCACTGTGGATGCTAAGGCTTATTACCACCACTATACCAAATTAAGTTAAACTCTTAAACTTTAAATATATTCAAAAACCGAACCATAACCTTACTCACTAACATCGACTAACATCTTTCAAAACTAGGTATCAACTGACACCATCTTTCCTAGCTTACACAAAAGTGTTTAAACATATTACAACCGAACTTAATTGAAATACTACTCTGTCTCCTAACTTCAGTCTCTAGTTCCCTCTAGCTCTGCACTCCCGTGCAACTTCATGACTAGGGAGAGACTCCATTTTTCCCTGTACTTGTGGTCAGTCATACAATCACAGAGAAAAGACCACAGGGCACATGCCAGAAAACAAACGTCATCAAATCTGAGTAATTCTTGCCACCACATGTAAAATACATTTAGCTTATAAAACTCTTTAAGAAATCATATGTAACATCACAAAGAACCACAACAACATATATCATCAAAAATCACAACAAATATTACCAAGGTACATAAGCGTACACTCACATAATAACACACAAGTAATCAACCAAGTCAGAAACCTTATAACCACTTTACCAAAATACAAACCAAACACCAACCAAGATAACACCACCAAATTTTATTTTGGTTTATTATTCCACCAATCCTCAAGCACACCGATCTTTCGACAAAGAGCACTAAGGCTCTCGACCCCTTGGACAATTCTTCTACCTCACCCCATGTCCTTAAGTGTGCACACCCCCTATAGATAATCAACCTATGGAGTAGATCATGATGGCTTACCCACAATTCATTAGCAGTGGGGAAAAATCAGTGTTCGGCCTCTGAGGGCTCATAAATTTGTGTAACCAGATTCCAAAGTGAATACCAAGTGATTAAGTGGTCCAACCACGTCCTCAACCTTAATAAATAATCCACACAACATACCAAGAGGAATCAAAGCACATAGCCACCATTAACCAAGCAAAAACCAAGTTAAAGCGCATAATAAACACCTTGAAATACCTTAAAAACAACCCCTTGTTTAAGGTCTAACCTCTGTATAAACTTGACCAACCTTTCAACCAGTTAAATATCAGAATCTTATGAGTATTTGGTCACAAAACCAAAGCAAGAAACCTTCGAAAACCCCTTCATAATTTGAATAGAGACCAAAAAGGTCTTAAAGCACGTTTTTAGGTCTTGTCTTACCTTAACTCATAAAAACTCAACTGGAGAACTTACCCACGAACTGGAATATTGTATAAGGATAAGTACTCATCATATTTAGCTAAACAATCATGGAAGTTATTCACGAAAATCACACACCAAGCTGGCTTCGAGTTAAAGTACCAAATTCATAGAAACTGACATCAAAAGTTCAAGGTTTGTTCACCAAGTTTCCCAGATATTCTCGGAGCTTATTATACATATAAATCACCATTGAAGAGTCTAGTTTCACACCGTGAAAAGATTTAGAAGAGATACACAGCATAAGCTGCTGAAAATAGCACAAATAGAAAGCATTGCCAGAATTGACACACGAAGAAAGAATGATGGATCACGAGAACTACCTGGCTCCTTCTCGCCATTTATTTTCACCACGAGTTAGGTTATTCAAATAGCTAAATGGAGATACAAAGAACTCCCAAAGATTCACCTGGAAAGACCTCCAAATCCTCTTGATTTTACACGGCTTCTGCACTGGGAAGGAAATTGGTTTTTGTTTTGGTGATCTTGGGTGGCTGGCTTGCTTTACCTTATAATTCGTGTTTCTATGGGTTTACTGAGGTAGGAGAAGATGTGTGCTCTGTGTTGGAAGGCCTGGTTGTGGCTTCTTTCTTATAGGCAGAAGAGGAGAAATCTTAAGGCAAAGGAAAGGCTTATAAGAGTGACACCTAGCTTAACACCCATCCTTCTTCTATTGGCTATTGTTTTAGCTTTGTTTAAACATGACACATGAGTGGTGACAAGACTGGGACATGGTCAGCCAAGGGGGAGCCATCATGGGCTGAAAACTAATGATAATATGTAATAAATTACATTAATGTTTAATTAAGGTGTTTTAAGAGCAAATAAGAAACATGTTGTTTTTCTTTGACTTAAAACCTAGCTAATGACCTTGTGAAACCTCCTATTAGCTTGCTTCACCTCCCTACTTGCTTTCTAGGTTGTGTGGACAGCTTTTAACCAATCATTTCACGACACCTCGTGCTTCCCGACACCTCGTGCTTAGGTTAACTAGGTTGCCACCTCGTGCTTCCTATCTACTTGGTCGCCACCTCGTGCTTACCTTAACTAGGTCACCACCTCATGCTTACCAAGCTTCTTAAGATGTTTCCTAAGGGGAAAAGTGATTATGATGGGGTAAAACTAGCTATAGGGGCATTTCCGGCTACTAGAATTTTACCGGGTCTTGTAGAATTTCCTAAGGCTTTCCATCTCTGGTAATTAGGGTTTCCTAGGGTCTTATTAAGTTTCCAAGGCTTTCCTAAAGTTTTTAAAGCCATCTCCATGGTTTCCGGGACTTTCGGGAACTAGGTTTCTAGCATTTCCGGGACTTCTAGGAATTAGGGTTTCTAGCGTATCCAGGACTTCCGGGACTTTAGAGTTTCTTTCTAACTTGGGGTATTTCATTCTCCCCTCCTTAAACAAAGCTTTGTCCCCGAAGCTTAAGCTACTATAACACTTAGTAACACCATAAAATATCAACCATCAATGTACAAGTCTCACTTATGCCATAAGATAGCATTATCACATAAAATAATAACAAGCATAACACCAAAAGTCTTACCTATTCCAGATAATCAGATTAGGTAAACATAATCAAGGCATAGAATTTCAGACATATCATGATAAACACATTAGTCACACCACTTCACCTCTGGATTACCAAAACCTATGACTTTAATCCTTATGCTTTCCTTAATCTTCCTCCCCTCTTCAAAATAAAGTTTCCCCTGAAACTTGATAACTAACCTCAACCAAAAGATGTGGGTGTTTGTTTCTTCGTTTTACTCTCTAACTCCTGAGTGGCTTCTCCAATACCACGCTTCCGACGCGCCACTCTGATCTCTACTTATGCTTAAGAGCTAAATCCTTTAGGGTTTCAAGCTGGCCCCTTTTGACCTCCCTTCCTGTGTAGTCACCATTCTACACACATACATGTTAGTCATAAAAGCATAAAGAATAAAACATTTACACATAAATATTCATACAATGATCACCTATCCTTCCCCGATCGATAACCTTTTGCTCTGATACCAAACTGTAACACCCCATTTTCCAGCTCTAACTTTTTTCTTCTTCTTTGTGAACAATACAACGGAAGACTACAAAACTAGTCGGGGTGCTACCACCACACCCACACTCACTGTGGATGCTAAGGCTTATTACCACCACTATACCAAATTAAGTTAAACTCTTAAACTTTATATATATATATTCAAAAACCCAACCAGAACCTTACTCACTAACATCGACTAACATCTTTCAAAACTAGGTATCAACTTACACCATATTTCCTAGCTTATACAAAAGTGTTTAAACCTATTACAACCGAACTTAATTGAAATACTACTATGTCTCCTAACTTCAGTCTCTAGTTCCCTCTAGCACCACACTCCCGTGCAAGTTCATGACTAGGGAGAGACTCCATCTTTTCCTGTACCTGTGGTCAGTCATACAATCACAGAGAAAAGACGACAGGGCACATGCCAGAAAACAAACGTCAGCAAAGCTGAGTAATTCTTGCCACCACATGTAAAATACATTTAGCTTATAAAACTCTTTAAGAAATCATATGTAACATCACAAAGAACCACAACAACATATATCACCAGAAACCATAACAAATATTACCAAGGTACATAAGCGTACACTCACATAATACCATGAAACAACCATAAAACAAATCACATCAGAACCTTGTTCACAACTGTAAAATTCATTTAGTTTAAGAAAACACATTGAAATAACCTATTAACACACAAGTAATCAAACAAGTCAGAAACCTTATAACCACTTTACCAAAATACAAACCAAATGCCAACCAAGATAACACCACCAAATTTTATTCCGGTTTATTATTCCACCAATCTACGGGCACACCAGTCTTTAGACAAAGAGAACTAAGGCTCTCGGCCCCTTGGACAATTCTTCTACCTCACCCCATGTCCTTAAGTGTGCACACCCCCTATAGATCATCAGCCTATAGAGTAGATCATGATGGCTTACCCATAATTCATTGGTAGTGGGGAAAAATCAGTGTTCGGCCTCCGAGGGCTCATAAACTTGTGTAACCAAATTCCAAAATGAATACCAAGTGATTAAGTGCTCCAACCACGTCCTCAACCTTAATAAATTATCTACACAATATACCAAGAAGAATAAAAGAACATACCTACCATTAACCAAGCAAAAACCAAGTTAAAGCACATAATAAACACCTTGAAATACCTTAAAAATAACCCCTTGTTTAAGGTCTAACCTCTGTATAAATTCGGCCAACCTTTTAACCAGTTCAATATCAACATCTTATGAGTATTTGGTCACGAAACCAAAGCAATAAATCTTCGAAAACCCCTTTATAATTTGAATAGAGACCAGAAAGGTCTTAAATCACGTTTTTAGGTCTTGTCTTACCTTTAACCCATAAGAACTCAACTGGAGAACTTACCCACGAACTGGAATATTGTATAAGGATAAGTACTCATAATATTTAGCTAAACAATCACGGAAGTTATTCACGAAAATCACACACCAAGCTGGCTTCGAGTTAAAGTACCGAATTCATAGAAACTGACATCAAAAGTTCAAGGTTTGTTCACCAAGTTTCCCAGATATTCTCGGAGATTATTATACATAAAAATCACCATTGAAGAGTATACTTTCACACCATGAAACGATTTAGAAGAGATACGCCGAAAATAGCACAAAAAGAGAACGTCGCCAGAATTGACACATAAAGAAAGAATGGTGGATCACGAGAACTACCTGGCTTCTTCTCACCATTTGGTTTCACCACGAGTTAGGTACTTCAAATATCTAAATGGAGATACTAATAACTCCCAAAGATTCACCTGGAAAGACCTCCAAATCCTCTTGAGTTTACACGGCTTCTGCACTGGGAAGGAAATTGGCTTTTGTTTTGGTGTTCTTGGGTGGCTGGCTTGCTTTACTTATAATTCGTGTTTTTATGGGTTTACTGAGGTAGGAGAAGATGTGTGCTCTGTGTTGGAAGGCCTGGTTGTGGCTTCTTTCTTATAGGCAGAAGAGGAGAAGTCTTAAGGCAAAGGAAAGGCTTATAAGAGTGACACCTAGCTTAACACCCATCCTTCTCTTATTGGCTATTTTTTTGGCTTTGTTTAAACATGACACATAAGTGGTGACAAGGCTGCGATGTGGTCAGCCAAGGGAGGAGCCATCATGGGCTGAAAACTAATGATAATATGTAATAAATGACATTAATGTTTAATTAAGGTGTTTTAAGAGCAAATAAAGAAAATGTTGTTTTACTTGGACTTAAAACCTAGCTAATGACCTTGTGCCTAGCTTGATTCACCTCCATACTTGCTTGCTAGCTTGTGTGGACAGCTTTTAACCAATCATTTTGTGACACCTCGTGCTTCCCGACACCTTGTGCTTCCCGACACCTCGTGCTTAGGTTAACTAGGTTGCCACCTCGTGCTTCCTACCTACTTGGTCTCCACCTCGTGCTTACCTCAACTAGGTTACCACCTCGTGCCTACCAAGCTTCTTAAGATGTTTCCTAAGGGGAAAAGTGATTATGATGGGGTAAAATTATCTATGGGGGCATTTCTGGCTACTAGAATTTTACCGGGTCTTGTAGACTTTCCTAAGGCTTTCCATCTCTGGTGATTAGGGTTTCCTAGGGTCTTATTAAGTTTCCAAGGCTTTCCTAAAGTTTTTAAAGCCATCTCCATGGTTCTGGGACTTTCAGGAACTAGGGTTTCTAGCATATCTGGCACTTCCGAGAATTATGGTTTTTAGCATTTCCGGCACTTCCGGGACTTTAGGGTTTCTTTCTAACTTGGGGTATTTCAATGGATGTCAGTACGGTGTAATTAAACCCAACTTTACCTTGTCATTAAAAGAACTAATCACACTTGTGTATCTGTAAACTTGTACCTTGACGAGGAGCTAACAAGTAAGACATAAAGTAACCGGCCTCCATGCATCAAGACCAGGAAGTCGGGCCCTGTCCTTGCTCAAACCCCAGTCTTAAGGCTAAGGCTAAGCCCAAAACCTCATTTGTTTGTAACATTTATATGGCATTTTGGGCTAGTATTTTTGTTTGGCATAGATGCCACACTTCGACATATTTTCCCTTATCTATTCTGATAGAGCATATTTGCTCTAGGGCAAATTTATGCTGCATGTATGCTACTCACCTCTTCCCGTGCAGAGCATGTATATCCACGTTTGCCAGTTGGGATTGCAAAATTACCGTAAGTGAAGAGAATGAATAGAGGCACAAAGAATGTGTTTCTTGTTCGTCGGTTAAGGTTGCAAAGATACAGAGAGTGAATAGAATGAAAGTGGCGCACATGTATCTTCCTTGTATGCCAGTTAGGGTTGCAAAATTACCGTGAGTGAAGAGCATGAAAGAGGCACAGAGCATGTATCTTTGTTGTTTAACAGTTAGGGTTGCAAAGTTACCGTGAATGAAGAAAATGAAAGAGTCGCATAACATGTATCTTCCTTGTTCGCCAGTTAGTTAGGGTTACAACATTACCGTGAGTGAAGAGAATGAAAGAGGTGTGGAGCATGTATATTAGACAACCATGAAATTCTTTCCTAAAAATTAGTTCCTTAATTTCCCTTATTTTGTGCTCTTATACTTTACTTTATCATAAATATAAGTTTTTAATAGAGAAAATTACATCCCTCGCCCATTACATTTAGAGAAATTACACACCTTACCCACGAGATTTTTAAAAATTACTTTCCCCACCCATGTGGTTTTCCCCATATTACATCCAATAACTTTTATTTTGGTTTAACTTTGAAGATGCTTAAACGTTGTCCAAGATTGATACAACATTACATGGAAGATACTAAAATGTTATATTTTGGTCTAATGTAAAATCCAAAGTTTTTTAAGCTCATATGTGATCCGTGGAACCCAATGAAACATGTGACATGTGAACATATTTTCATTGGGTCTCACAAGTCACATGTGAGCTTAAAGAACATTGGATCGGTCACTAGACCAAAATATAACACTTTACCATCATCCATGTAAAGTTTCATCAAATTTGGACAACATTTAATCATCTTCTAAGTTGAAGAAAAATTAGAAAAGTTGTCAGATGTAAAACAAGGGAAACCACATAGGTGATGAAAGTAAATTTTGAAACCTGATGGGTGGGATGTGTAATTTCACCAAACGTCATGGGCGAGGAATGTAATTTTCCTTTTTAATATATTACAAATAGATAACGGGTGAACGGGTCGAGTGAACAATGCAAATCAAAATCCGCATAAAAAAGAAAGGGAAAACAACCAACTGAGGGAAAAATGGAAACATATTAATATTCATTATAGTTGAATTTTGATCAATGGTAGTTTATGTCTATTAACTTCTATTGTACCAAGTTTATCAAGATTTGGGTATGTAAGGACCTTTGATGGTAACAAATTACTTTTCTTATAACATTTGTAGGTAGTTACTTTATTTATTTTAACAAAATATTGTTTTAAACTGTAAATTAATATTTATAATTGTAGTACAGAAAATAGGAAACACACTGCACGTAACTAATTTATGCTGCAAAAATGCCCTACTGCCAAACAACGGTTTTCAAAACAACTACAAATATGCAGTACAAGACAACCATCAAATTATGCTATAAATATGACACCACTAAACAACTACCAGAATATGCTACATAACATCTACAAAAAAGCCATACCGAACAAAAGCGGATACCCCAGCCGGCCTTCCCGACCAGCTTCACCGACCAACTTTGATAGTTCTGCCTCAATAGAGCACTCATGCCCTAACACACTCGACCTCTAGTCTCCCATCAGTTTTGTCAGACAACTCGCCGCAATACCATTTGCACACCTTCATAACACTTCATTAAATGACCCAAGATTAACATGTCATTCTTCATAGTTAAAGAGTAGCCAAGAAGCTTTCTCCCTGACAACCAAGTGTCAGCTTCCAAGTTCTCTCCTCGAGAAACGTGGTTTATTTGGAAGGAGTAGAATGAATCCTTGAGCTCCATGGCTAGGGCCAGGTACTTATAAATTTTTTTCGTCTCTATCCTTGAAACCACCGGACAACTGCTCCATGACTAGCTTGGAATCATTGTATACACCAACATGGTTGACATTGAGGGTGAGGCATAGCTCTAAGCCGGTGACGAGTGCTTCGTACTCGGCTGCATTATTGGCAGTTGTGAATCCGAGCCAGATTGTGTATCTTGTAGTGTGCTTGTCTGGTGATTTGTTCAAGATGTCGGTGTAACACAACATATAGGTAATTGTTCAACAACCTAGGTTTCAAGCCATTCAACCTGAAACTAGCCCCTTTAAACCCCTTTTCTCACTTTAACTTAAAAGTGGAAGGCTTTGTTTATTGTAATCAACCCATATGTATCCTTATATATAAACCACTCACATTACTACACATATCCCGATGTGGGGGGGGGGGTATTACAATCAGTGTAGTAACTGGCCTTTTGGATGGATCCGTCAATGTACCGTGTATACATTGGGGTTGATCTGGTCGAATCTGAGGAAGAAGGAGCAATTTTGACGTTTGTCTTTGTGAGGACGTCCGTGAGGGCTTGACCTTTGATGGATGGTCGTGGTTGGAAGGTGATGTCGAATTCGTATAGCTCGACTTCCCACTTGGCTAAGTAGCTGGATTGGTCTGACTTATAAATTATCTGCTTGAGCGGACAGTTGGGGCAGACAATGATTCGGTGTGCTTGTAAGTATGGTCGTAGCTTTCCGTTGGTGATGACTAGCGCAAGGGCCGTTTTCTTCATGTAAGGATATCAGGTCTTGGTCTCTAGCAGGATTTTACTTGTGAAGTGGACTAGAATCTTGATCATTTTGTCATATTTTACGAGCACTGAGGCCAGAGCCCAATCTAAGACAAAGAGGTATAATATGTGAGTTTCACCTGGGAGCGGGATTCCGAGTCAGGGCAGGTTGAAAATTGCCTTTGTGATGTCCTCGAATGCTTGGATGCATTCCTTGTCTCACTGGAACTTAGTGTTCTATCTTAGTACCTTGAAGGAGGGCTGGCTTTTTTAAGGCAGAATGCACAGAAACGGCTGAGTGCTATAAATATTTCGTTCAATGTTTGGACGTCTTTAATCATACGTGGTATCATCAAGTCGAGTACCTTTAGGACTTTGCTCGGATTGGCTTCAACATCGTGCTAGCATTAGTCAGGTAGGGAGCCAGATCCGGGGTTTTCACCTTAGATGTCTCCACATTGCAAATCTAAGCCGTCCTTTGATGGTTTTTGACGGTGGCTACTTTCCCAGAGCGGGTTAAGAACTTAAGCTTCAAACACATCATGCTCTGGACATAGTAGAAGACATGGATGTCGATACGTCCTAGGAAAACATTGTAACTGGAAAGATCATTCATCAGAAGGAATTTAACCCGTTCCGTGCAACTGGGCTCTTCACCTTCTAGGGCCATTTTCAACTTGACCGTGCCTATTGAACGAGATTTTAATTCTGAGAACCCGGTGAGACTCCTGCTGAAGTCATTCACCCATTTTTCTGAGGTGCCCGGTTACTTGCAAGCATCCACAGTGATTAAGTTGAGTTCTTTGTCATCGTCCTCCAGGATCTGGTGCGCATCGTTGGGGATTTACACTATGATGAAGAGTGGGTCATTGTGCGGGAAGGTCACGCCCCTTAGGTTGTCGTTGGTAAAGCTAATGACAACCGTACTTCTCTTGGGCGGGCCGCTTGGTTTGGTGTTGGGAGGTTCATGGAGGGCCCATTTTCAGTCACGACTGGTGTCAAAGCCTCAGCCGGCTATCATGAAGACCCATTCCTCTAGCTTCTTTCAGTAGTGGCCTTCAGAATCGGAGTCGTTGTAAGACTGGGCTTCTTTCTCCCTTGCTGGTTGAGGCATTTGAGCGGTATATGTACCGATCCAAATCACCCCAACAGGTGTCCTGGTCCAACTCTTTGTGGAGCCTATGATAGTTTTCGGTGTTGTGGCCCGAACGAGCATGGAACTCGCAGTACGTCGACCGCTTCTCTCCCTCAGGGCAAAGGTGAGTCAGACATCTTTATGATTCTTTTGTGGTGAGTTGCGAGAGCTCTATCATTGGTGTTTTAAAATCATCTGAGCTCTGGTGTGCTAGGCCGTTTTTCCTATTAGGGTTGTTGTGGCTTGACTGGGCTATCATCACGATAAGCTCAATTTTGGTACCTGGAGTTGTGACTCTTGCTGTAGCCACTCCCCCCGGCATGGCACGCTTTTTGTTTTCCCAGTTTCATGATGGGTTTGTCATCGTCATCGAAGTAGCAGTGAGCGGCCTTGGCCAATTCCTTGGCTACACGAATGGCCTTTTCTCCTTTAATGAAGTTTTTGGCCAGGGTGATCAGCTCTTCATAGGACTTAGGGGCTGTTGTGGTTAACTCCCTTACGAGTTTGATCTCTGTCGAGCCATGTTAGTAAGCGGAGACGATGAACAAAGGCTCGTGTTCACCGACCTTCCACATTGCAAAACCGCTTGATGTACTCTTTGACGTCTTTGTTTGGACGTTGGTGCATGCCGATGAGGTTGACAAGCGTCTTCTTGGTCCGTCGTTCTCTGTGAAGTGCGCCAGGAATAGTTGGCCAAGCTCCTCGAAGCTTCCAATGGATTTGTTTGGTTGACGTGTGAACCCCATGAACTGTAATACCCCCATCCCACATCGGGATATGAGTAGTAATGTGAATGGTTTATAAGGATACATATGGGTTGACTACAACAACAAGGCCTTCCACATTTAAGCCTAAGTGAGGATTGAGGGCCTAAAGTGGTTAGGTTTCAAGCCTGAATGGTTTGAGAGCTAGGTTATTGGACAGTTACCCATATGGGGTATTACAAATGGTATCAGAGCTGACTTGGGACCGTGTCGGGATGATCTACCTCACACCTACCGAGGAGGTCCATGGGACTTGGATGTTAGGCTTGCGACTTGGACGTCACGTTATTTGAGTGGGGAGTATGTAATACCCCCATCCCACATCGGGATATGAGTATGTGAATGGTTTATAAGGATACATATGGGTTGACAACAACAACACGGCCTTCCACATTTAAGCCCAATTGAGGATTGAGGGCCTAAAGTGGTTAGTTTTCAAGCATGAATGGTTTGAGAGCTAGGTTATTGGACAGTTACCCATATGAGGTGTTACATGAATGCTTGACCTGAAAGGGAGGATGGGAAAAGGCAGCATCAACATGGCCGTTGTTGTAAGCCTCAATCATGATGTACTTGAAGTGCGCCAGATGCTCCACAGTGTCCCCTGAGTCATCGTACATAGTGATGTTCTTGGCGATAATTAGGAGGGAGTGGTGTCCGGTCTATTTCGTCGGAGAAGGGATCGTGGTCATCAACTTCTCTGTGCCGGATCTGCAGCTGCTTGTTGATGTGCAAATTGCTTGGTGAGGTCAGCCATCTGTTATTGTAGGGCTAAAAAATTTATCCTTGAACACTTATTTTGGCCACTGCTGTTTGTGTGGTTGGAGGAGTTGTCTGATCCTATTGAGGTTTTTCTTCTTCCTCTAGAGGTGGGGCTCTCACTTGAAGAGATTTTTTTTATGATTCTTTTACCTTAGGGTGGTTCCATTAAAAGGTTGTTTGCGGTGGTAGGTAGGGCAAAGAAGGCTTTGCAGTGATGGTGAGAGAGTTCCCACTGTCGGAGCTTTGAAGTGAAGTTGAGGATGGAGTCAATTGAAGTACAATCGAGTATATCAATGAAGTGAGCCAACCTGACAAAAAAAATAAGTCTACCAAGACCAAAGCAAAGAAAGGTTGTATCCTTAAAGCATCGATGAGTCAGAGAA
Source organism: Limonium bicolor (assembly GCA_023374045.1). NCBI lineage: Eukaryota > Viridiplantae > Streptophyta > Magnoliopsida > Caryophyllales > Plumbaginaceae > Limonium > Limonium bicolor. The sequence goes on along the minus strand of CM041780.1, from coordinate 198,004,519 downwards.
CAAAGATTATGAGTATTGACTCTATCACCTCAACAGAGTCTCTTGTTAGAAGAAGTGTTCAAAGACTCCATCTGTTGTAACTAACTACAAAAATTCAAGGATCAATACGTGTCTCGTTGTTGCCAACATTCGATCAATAATGGCCAACCTCCTTGGGCCACAATATTCTGATTCATAACCTCAATCATCCGAGAAATGAATCAGGTCCGAAATTCAAGCTGAAAAACAGTCAAATGCCTAGAATATCGGAAACAAACTCTTTCACCAACTCTAGAAACATTGTTATATAAAGAGCCAGAGTTTTCAGTTGCAAAGTGCGCTCTCATTACATACTTATGAGTTATTAGAGAGAATTTTGTCTTGTAATCAGAGAGGAAGAGTTTGCTGTCATTTTCAGTTAAGATAGTTTGAGCTTCATAGATAGATTCAAACTAGGGTGTTCTTAGACTCACTATACTTATCACAGTGCTGATCAGAGAGAGTGAAGGATAAGTGAGTGAGATTCCACTAAGTAGATAGATTCCTTCTACTTAGTGGGTAGTGCGAGTTATTTTGTTTCAAAAAGCAATCAAAGAGCTTATGTTGTGTCAACTACATGAAACACTATGAGTCATCTCATCGATCCTACACTTGGTATCAGATCCTACCTGCTGAAAAACACACTACGTCAAGATGGAAGATTTTCTCTCTAACAAGAACAATAAAATTCACTTCAACATCCTCCAAGAAGTATGTACTGAAACTGTCACCTCCACCAATCTTAAGAAGGACTTAATGATTCCAGATAATGAGGTAACTAGATCCCATCTCGAAACTGATCTTCACATAATTACCCCAAGGGCTTTCTTACTCTTATATCCAAAATCAATACTGACACTTGTTCTTTGAAAGCCAAATATGTTAAGCAAATTTGATCTAACAACCGTACTAGAGGAGTCGAAGATCATTATTGATGTTCTTAGAGACGAGGCTAAAGAATCCTACACTCATGCCTGCTCATTACGATTGGATCTTCAAGAATCCCGACTCCATATAGATTCCCTTCAAAAGGAACTAAATGAAGCCAGAATTCTAGTTGACTCCAATCGTAAGGAACAAGAGGAGTCATGGATATAGATCGACTCGCTCAGAGGGATATGGTTGTATTTACTGAAAAGTGTTGTTCCATGCATAATGAGTTAAACAACAGTGAATGTCAGAATAAGAACCTGAGATCCACTGTTTAGCAACTTAACGAGCATATAAAATAAAATGAACACGCTCTTTCATTTAAACCAGTAAGTTTCATCAAGCAAGTCTCTCTCTCGGAGTCACCTGAGTGGGCTAACTCCAAAATCAAGGAAGTTAGTGAAGATCGTGACAATCTTCTAAAGGAAGTTGAAACACTTTCTCAAGAGATTGTCAATTTACGCCATGTTCAACCCCGAGTGGCATAAGGGTAAGTTTGATCTTCCAAAAATTATCTCCAAGCTCAATAAAAAAGGCAGACAATAGTACGAGAGGGATAAGTTTGATTTTTGGTGGAAAAGCAATAAAAAATATGTGACTCTTCCTTCTACAAAGATCTGTGCTTATTGTGGTACCTTTGGCCATAGAGAATCTGCCTATGAAAATTTGTGTAAAGATGATCTTTCAATGTCAAACTAATTAATCTTATTCTTGAGGCAGGAAACAATCTGGTTCAAAAAGGGAACCCAAGTATATCATGGTTCCTAAAACTAACAAGTGATTTTTTTGTAGGTGGAAGCAAGCGTGAAGATGGGCTATTTGTACTTGGACAGTGGGTGCTCCAGGCACATGACTAGAAATCCCAACAAGTTAAGCTCGATTTCAACCTACTAAGGAGGTAAGGTTACTTTGAGTAACAACAACCAAGGAGAAATCATCAGAGTTGGATCCATATGTAACTCATCACAATTTAAGGTAAATGTAGTCTATTTGGTAATAGGACTCCAACATAGTCTTTCAAGTATTTCTTAGATTTTTGGCAGATTTAACTTAGTTCTCTTCTCTTAGGTAGATCACAAACTTTTGATATAAGACAGGTTCTCTCAAAGTGAAGTTTGAGTATGCAGGTCAAGAATCAACTTCTTTGGCACGCCAAGAAGGGTCTTGCTAATAGTACGTTGTTGAAAATGTTAAGGAACAATGATGTGGTAACAAGGGCTTTCTGATATTCATCTTTAAGAAGACTCCTTTTGCAACTCTCACGCCAAAAGCAAGTAGACGTGCATTATTGAAGACTACGGTATTTTTGTTCCAAATGTTACCATTTTCTATGATATTACCAGAGCAATAAAGGTTGTCAAAATTTTGTATTACATGCCCGCTCTAACTATATTTACTTAAGCTCTCATTTCTTACAAGATTATATGGAGAAGAACTTAATCTAATTATACCATGTTTCTACAGACTCCAGCTTGCTGATATCATCATCAAGGCATTACCCAACGTTGCATTTGAGTTTTTTCGCACACACCTTAGTATGACTGATTCTAACTGATGGTGGTTGTCTCTTTAGTAACCAAAATCTGCTTGGTCAATTAGTTCAACTGAACTATCTCTGTAATTTTTTGAAAACCCGCCCGTTTTCCTCACCCATTCAACCAAAGCACCTGAAGGATCGTGCCACAATCCCAGGGACGACTGTATCAACCCCAAACCCAAAAATTGAACATCTAGCTCCAAAATGACCTCATAACAGCCAGTGTTCCAATCACATTCATTCATAAGTTGCCCTATATTTCGGTCTCGCTCTTTGACTGCGTCTATGAATAATACTTGCCACCAATCTACATGAGCATACTGCCAGAGTTAATCCACCAAAGAATACTGCAAGAGTCAATCCGCCAAAGAATACTGACAGAGTCAATCCACCCAAGAGTACTGATAGAGATGAAATGTGTTGGAACCCAAGGTTTTGCTGATAATGGCAACAAAATAAGTATCACTGATAATAGCATCAGAGTAAGTCTGGGCGACGAAGGAGTCTGACTGCGAAAGGAGTCGTTCTACGACATAATATTCTCTTGGAAATTTCTAGAAGCTATAAGGCGAACCTCTACTGTTAAAACGTGGAGAAATTCAAGGAAATAACTGTCACACACGTTCATATATGACCAGGCCCAAAAATCAAGGTGGTCAAGGTTAAAGAGCGCCAGAATAAGTCCCTCTACTGAGCAGCTGAGATATTTCCCGCCCAATGCGTAGTGGGAAGATGTGGGACGTCGTGGAAGCACCATTTTACACATCATGGGAGTAGTTACTTCGGGTTTTATCAGTATTTAAGCAGGTAGAAGTCATTTACAATAATTGGAGCTTTCACTTTCACTTTCACATTTCGAGAGAGAGAGAGAGTCATATTGAGAGAGAAAGCATTTTCGAGAGATCTTATGAGACTTTGTCACATTAGCTTAGGTATTTATTACCTAGAGAGCACACAAAACACTCCATTTATTCCTTATTCCGCATTGATCTATGTCTAGAGTAGAGCGAGTGTTGGATGAGATAGAATACATCTGTCGAATCCCAAGAAAGGAAGCTAGGTGGTAATTCACATTGAATTTCAATATAAGCAAAATCATGTCTTGTTAAGTTTATACAAAAGCTTCCGCATTATCATCTTTTACAAATACTTGTCTTCAAGTAGGGTTGGTCTGAGACTAACACCTCAGACCTACTCGGTCAACACCCCGATCCTATCAAGTGGTATCAGAGCCTGCGTTGGCTGACAAATCTCTCAAGATGGCAGAAATTTCTTACTAAGAAAAGGCTGAGTCAGGCACCACCAGTTTGATGTGCTTGATGGCTCACAATGGTAAGAAAACCGCTCACGATTACGTAAGTGAGACTCCCTCTGCAATGAAAAGTTACGGATATTATGGTTATGATGGTCATACGAACTCTTCATGTAATAAACTTTGTCATGATTTGTCATTTAATATATCTTGTGTGTCTGTAATCATCAAAGCTTGTAATTTTTCTATAATAGTTCTTCATCATCGTCTAAGAGGGTACTGAAACTTAATTAGTGCACCCTATGCGTCCCCGACCAGTCGTAGACGTATCTATGACTCAATTTAAACTTGATAGTTTAGGGATGAACACGAGATAGGTTTTAAACTGGAAAACACATTTCGATTGAATTTACACACACGAAATTCACTCAACCTCCCTTGCCCCACACACGGACTCCCGGGACAGTTTCGACTTTACCCCTAAAGTTGTCAACCCTCTCCTGACTATCGACCTACGGTTCCCCAACCGTTCCCCGACCTATCGTTCTATCAAATACCCCCGTATTGATACTCTAACCCAGTCCTCTCTAGCTCACCAACTCTCTAGCACTTACACACACTCTAGCCTGACTCACACTTGCCCAGATTCTCTCTATCTTTTTCTCTTGTACAGGTTTGTCTTACAAAAGGACGTTAATGCACATGTATATATATATATACAAGTTAGTTGAGATGTCAAATAACAACCTAGGAGTTGTAGACTCTAAGAGTAGAGTACTCATTCTTCTACGAATATAATAGCCGCACCCTACAGCAGATTTTCTTCCAACTTGATCTGGAGCCAACAGCACACGTGTTGCCTTGTGAATGGGCAAGTTGGCAGCGCGTCTCCCAAGTGGTCGGTCACCACTTGCACACTTCAACTTGTCTGACCTTGTCTGGCTCATTAATGCTCATAAATTCTCTCTTCTGAATTTATCGTGGCTATGTAATGATGCTCATTAATAGCCTTTGTTTATCTTGTTATCTTATACATTAATGACATACTCCTTTTGTCATGAGTTTGTCGTGAGCAAGTTGCTTGTGTGGGTGTGAATCATCTGAGTGAATTTGTCGACGTTGCTAACTCCTTTTGGTCCTTGTTAATGTCTAATGTAAGAGATATATGATGGTGTGGTTCTTGACTGCTTGTGTATTGCTAGAAGTTCTCCGGAGCTCTCGCCGATAGGTGCCCGACTGGTAGGGCACATGTCGTGATATGAGCGCACTTGCAACCTTGCATGCTAAGCCACTCATGACTTAAGTGCGCTTACAACCTTGCGTGCTAAGCCACTTATTCACCTGTCTATCTGAAACATGAATCTTAACAAACGCATTTGATAGATAGACAATACAAGGTTTGATATCATCAAAACTAAAGGATCTTGTCTTAATTTCCCCCTTTTTGATGATGGCAACCTATACACTTATATGTACTTGGAAATTCAAAAATTGAGAGATTCCCCCTAAGAAGGATTCCCCTGAGTTTGTTAAGGGTTTTAAGAATGGAAAACTTTAACGAATGATAGCACATGAAAAACTTTAATGAATGATAACATAAGTGACAGCTTTTATGTTATACTATAACCATAGTAGAGATTTTCATTTATTAAGATAATACAAGATACAAGGAAGATAACCATAGTTTCACAAGTACGTATACTTTTCTTTCCCCTTTTGCCATACAGCAAAAATAGGGAGCAACTACACGACGTAAGATGTTGTAAAGGCCATAACATTCCATAGAGTACAAACTACAAAACATGATTAAGATAATCTAGATGGAGTGACGGAGTTGGGTATCCCATTCATAATCTTCTGGGCCAAAAGGTTCATCCTCCGAAAAAGCGGCTTTGATCCAAGAGGGTTTGGTTGTGGTAGGTTTGATCAAAGGAGATTCAGGTGTGGTCGAAAGGTCGGACTCATCAGAATCTATGGAGAACTCCATGCAGTGTGGAGAACGTGTATGTGATAGAGTGACACTTGAGGTGATAGACCAAGCTGTGAGGGAGTCGGAGTCTAGTTGAACATAGCTTTGGGCGACGTATTTCTTTGGATGGTTTGTGGCCATGAACTTGCGAATGGTGGAGTGAATGGTTTGATCATTTGAGCTAGATGAACTTTGTGGAGTTTGTGCCATTGTGTGATATGTGAAGGACTGGGTGTGAGTGGCGGATGGAGTAAGCAAGTTTTTATAGACAGTTTGGATATGCTCAACGACAGATTGGTGAGTGGCATTAAATGAGGTGCTACATCTTATGGGCTATGTTTGTAGGCTTTTTAGGTGTCAAGGTCCGAGATTGGATTAATGGAATGGATGGGACTAAATATCTTAAATCATTTTGCAGTTTTTAATCAAGGAAGAGGCAGCCAATACAATAAATTATTTCGTACCTATCATAAGCATTCAAGTATACAAAAACCAGTTGTATTTTCATTGATATCAAAAGGTACCTTGAAACAAATAGTCAAAGGCGAAATAAACGTTAATGGGAAAACAAAATCTAAGCCTATAGCTAGTTTTCTCACGGTTCACTCGTGCCTTTAAGAGACAAAGAACTCTCAGGCTATGTGGGAGTCTATAAAATCTATTGCTCCTTGAACCATGTTATGAACACTTGGTTCAGAGGAGACGGCCTGCATAGCTATGAAAGTAACTTTCACTCTCTTCAGAACATCCCTAGTTGAGGTATCCAGACTGGTCTCCGACCTGTCGTGGACTGGTGAAAGACTTCTTCTTCGTTTTATTCCTGATGCTCTAACGGTTGGGCGAGGCTCTCACTTAGAGTCTTCACTCTTGGTTGGCTTCTGAGCAACTACCAGCTGGTCTCCCTTTGTTTTGATCCCCATTTTGGACAACATCTTCGAGCTGATGCTGTCTTGAGCAGTGCGCGCGCACTCGTGGAACCTGTCGGTGTCCTCAATGGTAAGAAGAATCATTGCAGGAAGGTCTATTTTCTCCTTTGTCTTCAGTGCATAAAGCAACCTCACATCTCTTGTATTGACGATGTGAGTGTGTTGGTTCCGTGGGATGATGTTATGGGTGAGTAGACTGAAGAGCACCCTGTCGGGGATAAACATGTCTATGGCGTTGAAGTTTTTCATTGTAGCCCCGGGGTTGAGTAGCTGGACCATTTTTCCTCCTTGATGTCCCAAATCGTTCCAGATGGTTTCTTTTGGAACCACGAGTCCTTCTGGATCCAGACCAAAGTTTTTGCATATCCACGACTTAGTGATGTTGATGGTAATACCTTGGACTGTGGAGATGAGGTGGTCGTCGTCATTGTCGCTCTGGAGTGGTCCAAGATACGTCATGTGTTCTTTGAGCAGCTCTGTGTAGACAAGGATAGGCTCCTGGAAGAAGTCTACCCATCCTTGGAACTCCAGCAGCTCGATGACCTTACTTAGATCCATCTTCTTCATCCACTCCATGTCCATCGTCTTTGGTAAGATGGGACAAGATCGGTTGTTGACATTCTCGGCTATGATCAAGTAAAGCTCTGGCTCCTTGAGTTTCTTTATTCGCTTCAGGGACTGTGGAGGTTGAGCTGATTTTTCAGCATGAACAACCTTATCAAATTCGTGAATACTTGGAGAAGTGCGTATCTTTGTTTTCCTTTTCGCCTTCTTCAATTGCTCACGCTCCTCGAGCGTGAGGATGATAGGAGATTGCGATTCTGTGTCGGTATCCCTATACATGTGTTGTCGTTGTGGTGTCGGGGACCTGTCAATGACTGGTTCCCCAAGGGAAGCGATAGAATTTGCCTCTTCCTTTGAATCAGCTGCTATCTCGTGGTGTATCTCCTCCACTGAAACATCTTTTTACGCTGGTACAACGTGTTGAACCTCTTCTTCTTCCATTTGTTGTACAGTTGCTTCAATTTCTGCTGAGATAGTCGTTTCTTCTTCATCAGAGAAATATAGTCGTCGTGTGGCCTTTTCTGGAGTAGAGTGAGATTTTTGTGGGGTTGTTGGCTTTTAAGTACGCTTTGATGCGCGTGTCATGCGACCAGTTATAGCAGTGAAATGGCTTTTGGATTTTCTGGATTGGTTTATGGTCATTTGGTAGTTTTGGGGGAAGGATCAGGAGAAGACATTTACGGGTTTTCTGTGGGAGCAGGGCAAGGAAGGATAGTAGGTTTGAAGGTGCCAGATTCAATGAGGTGGTAGGATTTAGGAATATGGGTCTTTATGTACTCTACCTCATTCGCTTGTAGTTCTCCTTCTTGTACTACTTTGACCACAAGTTGATCTTCCTCTTCTTTAGTCAGACGAGCAAGAGATTTGGTCGGCTGTATGTTGCCCACTTGTTGTGAAGAAGATTCTCTGAGTGCGGCTTTGCGAAGAGAGGATTTTGGTGTCATTGTTAGTCGAAATATTTCTGGAGTTTCTTGTGGACCTTTTGCCAGGGAGATCTTTAGAGTTGTTGTGAGGCGAGGTTCTTTGCACTGATCTCACGAATTTGTAAGAGAGAAGAGAAAATGTTCTGAGTGTTTAGAGAAATTAGAGAGAGTGAGGGCAATAGTGTGACCAGAGTGAAACTCTCGTTGCCCTTTTATAGATATCGAGTAACGGTCGGCGACCGCTCCTCGTCCACTTGTTGACACGTCCTAACAGTACTATTTATAACGGGCAGCAGTCGTGACAGTCTATCATCGATCATTGGCGATTTTCCCGTTTCTACCCGTTGAACTATCTCTAAACTAATCTCACTTTTGTGGAAAATGACATATCTGTTCCAAGTAGTCGTTTGACATAATTTCTATACATTAAACTGATCGTTGACTACTGAACGACAACATAATAGGTGTTGCTCACATATCGGTGACCGATCGTGGGAATTAAAAGACAGTTTAACTGTGATTAATGAATATCATTCCAAGATCATGAACAATCTTAGTAAACCTTTTTCTACTTAATGGCTTAGTAAAGATGTCAGCTAGTTGGTCCTCAGTAGAAATATACTTTTAAACCAACTGATCCTTTATCACAACAGTCTCTAAGAAGGTGATGTCAATATGTTTGGTACGAGAATAATGCACAGGAATTTTTGGAAATAGAGATGACATTTGTATTATCACACATAATTGGTAAAGTACCTGTTTTGACGCCATAATCACCAATTTTGTTGTTTGAGCCTTAGGAGTTGAGCACAACATCTTGCCACAGCAATGTATTCAGATTCAGTAGTTGAGATGGCCACGCGTTGTTGTTTATTTGATCCCCATGCGATCAAACATGATCTAACAAAGAATGTTGTCCCTGTCGTTCTTTTTCTATCAGTGATAGATCCTCCATAGTCTACATCTGAAAATCCTACAATGTTATAATTTGTGAATCTATGATAGAATAACCAAGATTCATGAACCCTTTTAGATATCGTAGGATTCTTTTCACGACTGTGAGATGACTTTCTCTTAGATCTGCTTTGAAACCTGGCACATAAGCAAATGCTATACATAATATCAGGTCTACTAGCAGTTAGACATGGTAAAGAACCGATCATCTCCCTGTACGATTGCTAATCGAACGGTTGGTCACCAGTCATGATGCCCATTTTTGTACCCACTGCCATTGGTGTGTCAAATATTTTACATTCCTCCATTCCAAATCTCGTACTTTTCTTCGAATATGATAGTCCCTTCGTCGACCTGTTTCGGGCAAGTTTTCTTAATAAAAAGTGCTGACATGCCCTAGTCTTCGTGCCATAGTGTAGAGTCATCTATTGAAGCAGTCAGGCATGGAAGAATTGGACTGTCAATATCCTCTAAGCTTGTTACGTAAATGTTTTCACCTCTTTCCTCTTAACAACTCTTTGCCATTGTTCTGACTTACTATGCTACGATGTGTAGGATAGAAGTGAACTTTATTGCCTTTGTCACGAATGAGAGATAAGCTGAGCAAATTGAATTTTAAGCTATTAAATAAGTGGACATTATTAATGACATGATCTGAAATAAAACAAACCTTATTTACATCGATGATTTTCCTTTTTGTTGTTGCCAAAGGAGACAGTTCCTTGGCTTCTTGGTTCGAGTGAGAAGAACTTCTATTTGTATCTTATCATGGGTTTGGGGCGCCTGCTGTTGATGTACCAGCAGGGGTCCATTCCCACTCGATCTTGCACTTAACATGTCAGTGGTGTGGGGTTAGGGTCCCTAAGGGGTTTGGACCCATCTCCTCCAATGAACATGCTCCTGGAATCATTCTTGACTACCCATCTCAGGCCTATTTTCTTAAGCTGCCAATGCTTCATGAACCGAGTTCTATAGCATATGGCTTCATGATGACCAGGTTGTCTGCATAGATGGCAGACACTTCTTCGACTGGTCCCTGACCGGTCTTCGGCTTATCGTTTGGCTCTCTTCATGGGTGTCTTAGAAATAGCTTCTAGCTTAGCATGTTTCTCTTTGACTATTGCTAGTTCCTTTTCTTTTGTGTTAAGGGCAACAATCAGTTCATCGATTTCAGGTTGTTTTTCATACTTCAATCTTTCATGAATGGAGAGAATTTCACTATAATCTCTTTGCAATTCATGAGTGCCCTCGTGATATCATTTACCTTGTCCTTGTCCGAGGTTTTTCTCAGTTTTTCATTTTCTTCCAAAAGTTCATCGTTTTCAGTTTCCAATGCCTCTAGGTGATCAACTAATGTATGAGAAAACTTTCTAAGTCCTAGGAGTTCAGCCCTTTTAATTCTCCTTCTGAGTTTAGAATAGTTTACCTTATGTTGTTGTTCTTCTTCTTTTGATTCTGAGGCATCGCTGTTTTGTGCCATCAAGCACACTTCTTCAAGGCATAGGTGAGCCTTCTCATCTTCTGAGATGTCACTGTCTGAGGTTTGGTTGTCATTACTCCGTTCAGAATCTCCCCATACGGCGACGAAGGCTTCCTTCTTTGGTCCTTTGTTGAATGATCGTTGGACAGGCCTCTTGGCCCTGTCGTTGTCCTCTCGGGATCGTTGAGGGCAGTCTTTGATATGATGTCCGTGTTTTGAACACCCAAAACACTTGTCATTGTTTTCTTTTGAACATCCGACTTCTTGGACTCCTTGCCTTTCCTCATTTATTTCGTATCAACTTTCGAACGTACCTCTTAACATAGAGGACCATTTCATCATTGTCGTCTCCTGACTCGGATCTTTCATTCTCAGCCACTTGAAGGGCTATGCCTTTCCTTCTATCTCTTGATGAGCTTTCCGAATTCCAATGTTGTAATTTTAGCTCGAAAGCCATTAGAGATCCTAGCATGTCTGCCAGAGACATCTTGGAGAGATCATGCACTTCTTGTATGGCATTGACTTTGCTGTCAAAGGAAGCAGGAAGAGATCTGAGGAACTTCTGAATTTGATCCTCGTTAGAGATAGTTCTTCCAAGCACCAACATTTCATTGATCAGCTTAGTGAACCTTGTATGCATTTCAGAAATGCTCTCCTTTTCTTCCTTCTTGAATAGCTCCCAATGAGTGAGTAGCAACTCAATGCGAGTCTTTTTGATCTCATCATTCCCTTCATAAGTAACCTCAAGAGTTTTCCAAATCTCTTGGGCTGTTTTAGCTGAAGCAATCTTGGAATATTGCTCAGGTAGTAGTGCACAGTGAAGTATTCTTACAGCTCGAGCATGAATACCAGCTTCTTGATTTGATCATCCGTCATGCTGTCGATAGATATGTCTTGTCCTTGAGTATTCTGGAAGGTGTACTCTCCATGTGTTATCACCCTCCACATTCTTGGATCGTCAGACTTGATATGAAATTTCATTTTATTCTTCCAGTGAGTGTAGTTGTCTCCATTGAAGAGTGGTGGTCGATTTGGTGCAGAACCTTCTTCCGACGCTAGTAGGCTTACATGAGTCATTTTTGATCCTCTTCCAAAGCAGTTAGCTTTCTAGAAGAGACCTGCTCTGATACCAATTGAAACTTAATTAGTGCACCCGATGCGTCCCTGACTGGTCGTGGACGTATCTATGACTCAATTTGAACTTGATAGTTTAGGAATGAACACGAGATAGGTTTTAAACAGGAAAACAAATTTTGATTGAGAATTTACACACAAGAAATTCACTCAACCTCCCTTGCCCTACACACGGACTCCCAGGGCAGTTTCGACTTTACCCCTAAAGTCGTCAACCCTCTCCTAACTATCAGCCTACGGTTCCCCAACCATTCCCCAACCTATCGTTCTATCAAATACCACCGTATTGATACTCTAACCCAGTCCTCTCTAGCTCACCAACTCTCTAGCACTTACACACACTCTAGCCTGACTCACACTTGCCCATATTCTCTTTATCTTTTTCTCTTGTACAGGCTTGTCTTACAAAAGGACGTTAATGCACTTATATATATACAAGTTAGTTGAGATGTCAACTAACAACCTATGAGTTGTAGACTCTAAGAGTAGAGTACTCATTCTTCTACGAATATAATAGCCGCACCCTACAGCAGATTTTCTTCCAACTTGATCTGGAGCCAACAACACACGCGTTGCCTTGTGAATGGGCAAGTTGGCGGCGCGTCTCCCAAGTGGTCGGTCACCACTTGCACACTTCAACTTGTCTAACCTTGTTTGGCTCATTAATGCTCATAAATGCTCTCTTCTGAATTTATCGTGGCCATGTAATGATGTTCATTAATAGCCTTTGTTTATCTTGTTATCTTGTACATTAATGAGATACTCTTTTTGTCGTGAGTTTGTCGTAAGCAAGTTGCTTGTGTGGGTGTGAATCATCTGAGTGAGTTTGTCAACGTTGCTAACTCCTTTTGGTCCTTGTTTAATGTCTGATGTAAGAGATATATGATGGTGTGGTTCTTGACTGCTTGTGTATTGCTAGAAGTTCTCCGGAGCTCTCGCCTACAGGTGCCCGACTGGTAGGGCACATGTCGTGATATGAGCTCACTTGCAACCTTGCGTGCTAAGCCACTCATGACTTAAGTGCACTTGCAACCTTGCGTGCTAAGCCACTTATTCACCTGTCTATCTGAAACATGAATCTTGACAAACGCATTAGATAGCAATACAAGGTTTGCTATCATCAAAACTAAAGGATCTTGTCTTAACAGGGACCCAAGTACATCTGGGTTCCCAAAACTAACCAGTAGCTTTTTGTAGACAGAGTGGCTCGAAACAATGACTCTTGGTTTCTGGACAGTGGTTGTTCAAGATATATGACAAGAAACCAAGTTGAGTTTACGACTCACTCTGACCATCAAGAGGGAAAGGTTACTTTTAGAGACAACATGCACAAAAATATCATAAGTTGGCTCCATTGGTAACCCCTCTTTATTTAAAGTTGAAAATGTTAACTTAGTTGTTGTTTTTGGACATAGTCTCTCAACTGTCTCTTAAATTTATGATTTCTTCAATCTTATGTTATAAGATTTATCACTCTATCACTCGTGATTGTAAGGAAATATGGTTTATGACTTTAATACTGGTGATCTTAAGGCAATATGGCACGTGTTGCTATGAATATCCGATATATATATATATATATATGAGAATCACGTGCAGAAAGCAAGCAGACTCGGTCTGTGAATCATGTACCAAAGCAAGCCGACTATCTCTGCGAATCTTGTGCAGAAAGCAAGCTGACTCGCTCCAGCTTCAAGTACTTTGAAGACTACGGTATTTTTTATCAAAATGTTACCATTATGTATGATAATACCAGCTAATTTCATCAAATTCTCTAGATTCCATGCTCGCACTAAATTATAAAATGAGTTCTCATTTCTTACAAGATTATGTGGAGATGAACTTAATCTTATTAAACTAAGTTTCCTCAGACTCCAGCTTGTTGATATCATCACCAAGACATCACACATGGTTGCATTTGAGCTTGTTCGCACACACCATGATATGACTCGTTCTGACTAAGGGTGGTTGTATCTCTTCTCCCTCTTGGAGGCAAAGTCTGGGTACATAGGTATAGTCTCTCTGGTTCCAGAATCTCCTTGGTTAAGTAGTTCAACTAAACTTTGTCTACAAATGTTTTTTGAAAACCCGCAAGATTTTCCATACCAATTCGACCAAAGCACCCACATCAACCATCTCACTATTCCAAAACCTAACTCCATCGTCCTTGAAACCATTGCTACTTTACCTTTATAACCAACCCACAAATTATCCTAACCCTCAAACCACTCCTACTCACTCTCCCACTCAAAGCCGAAAACCGTTCAAACAAGGCACTATTATTATCCCAATTCCCGAAACCATCACTAAGTCTCCCATGGCCGTCTCACCATACAAAAATCCCATCCACTTTGGGTCCATCATTACTAATGCCCAACTCACCCTACAGCCCTAATTGATTACCCAACCTACCTTGCCCAAGCTCCACTACTATCTCTGTTGAAGCCCTTGTCACTCCTACCAAACCCACTACCACTACCACTGAAGCAAAACCCACTACCTCTTACTACCTAAATCCATGACAACCCCTTCCCTTCATTCGACCAAGAAATCCTGCTAGAGTCAATCTGCAGAAAGAATCGGTCTGGCAAAAATACCCACGTAGTTCAAGTGAATTTCCAAAAAAAAAAGAAAAAGGAAAAGAAAAGAAAGAAAGACAGAATTCCCATGAGAAGGCTAAAACAAAGCAAATTACAATCATCTCTTCAACTTATATTCAATTTGAAGAAGACGTACTCTTGCTCCAGCCTTCACTTCCAAGAGTGGAACTTGCGTGACTCTGGTTTGCGCTTCACTGCAACGCTAGCTTGCATATATGGGTATGAATACTTTGGCTAATATGCTTCACTACCACGATTAGCCACATCTAGCACTCTCTTGAGATTCAGAATGAATGGGTCAATACCGAGATGCAGACCAAGTCCCATACCCCTGACCATACTTTCAACCTATCTCAAACTGTGTTTATCTTGGCGGTGTTTTTATCAAACTTTGGCAGACTTTATCGGTTGGCTATTTAGCCATGTGATTGCTTTTGGATGTCAGGCAGACTCACCCTGTTTTGCCTGATGATGTCAAAAAGGGGGGAAAGGGGTGAATCCCATTTTCAGTAAGACGAGTTAATGTTTTTGGTGGTCGGAAGACTTGAATTGCACTTATGGCTTTTACCCTGCTTGATGGTCAAGCAGACGGTTTCTGTTTAAGCTTAGTTTAATTCTATTACGCTCTTTTCTCATTGGTCTTGTCTTAAATGACATGCTCAAACTTAGGGGGAATATTGGACTAAAGGGGAATCAATCAACGAGGTTGGTTCTTCCAAGCTTGTTTGCTTTTATGTCTTTTTTTTGCAGGTTAACTCTTGCTACTGGATTCACTCGAGTGATTTTTGGCATCATCAGCAAAAAGGGGGAAATGTATGAAGATATTAGAGTTTCACTGAAGATTGCCAAAGCCTAGCTGCCATCAAGAGTCGGTCTCAGAATTGATGCAACGAAAAGAGACCAAGTCAAAGAGAGTATGAGTTTAGCGAACAGTAACTCCCACTATAGAGAACAAGTCATCCAGAGCCTGCCCACAGACAAAGAGCCACAGCAGACGGAGTTTGGTTGTTAACCGACTCGATCTATCAAGCGTTTGCATTCATCTCATCTTATAAATGATGCTCAACTTAAGGGGGAACTTTATCTCATCTTGACTGAGTCGGTTCCCTTTGCCATCATCAGCAATAAGGGGGAAATTGTTGGAACCCAAGGTTTTGATGATAATGGCAACAGAGCAAGTCTGGTGACAGAAACAATATCACTGATAATAACATTAGAGTAAGTTTGGGCGACGAAGGAGTCTGACTGCGGAAGGAGTCGTTCTACGACATAATATTCTCCTGGAAAGTTATAGAAGCTATGAGGTGAATCTCTACTATTAAAATGAGGAGAAATTCAAGGAAATAACTGTCACACACGTTCATATATGACCAGGCCCGAAAATCAAGGAGGTCAAGGTAAAAGAGCGCCAGAATGAGTCCCTCTGTAGAGCAGTTGAGATATTTCCCGCCCAATGTATAGTGGGAAGACGTGGGACATCGTGGAAGCACCATTTTACACATCATGGGAGCAGTTACTTCGGGTTTTATCAGTATTTAAGTAGGTAGAAGTCATTTACAATAATTGGAGCTTTCACTTCCACATTTTCGAGAGAGAGAGAGAGTCATATTGAGAGAGAAAGCATTTTCGAGAGATCTTAGTGAGACTTTGTCACTTTAGCTTAGGTATTTATTACCTAGAGAGCACACAAAACACTCCTTTTATTCCTTATTCCGCTTTGATCTACGTCTAGAGTAGAGCGAGTGTTGGATGAGACTGAATACCTCTGTCGAATCCCAAGATAGGAAGCTAGGTTGTAATTCACATTGAATTTCAATATAAGCAAAATCTTGTCTTGTTAAGTTTATACAAAAGCTTTCGCGTTATCATCTTTTACAAATACTTGTCTCCAAGTAGGGTTGGTCTGAGACTAACACCTCAGACCTACTCGGTCAGCACCCCGTTCCTATCAAAATGGTTTTTCTAAAAAGAAAAAAAAAAGAAAAGAAGGGGAAAATCAAGGCCGACTTTAATGGGAAGGCCACAACCAAGCAAAGTCACATTGTCTTCACAAATGAAGAACAATCAGAAAAAATAGATATTGCTCTAATCACTATTTCCAATCTAAATGAGACTTTTGCTCTTGGCACCACCTATAAGTATCGAAGTCGTGTAACTCTGATTTGCATTTGACTCCAATTGGCTTGTACAAAGATGAATGAGTGCTTTCATGAATATACTTCACTACCCAGGTTGGATTCCTCTATTACTCCCTCTTGATTCAAAACGAATGGGTCAATACCAAGATGCAAAATCAGTCCTAAACCCCATTCCTTAGGCCACAACCCTAATCATTTTTTCCCAGCTTCTTTTAGACATGGTCTATCTAGGCGATGTTTTTTCTAAAACTTTGATAGACTTTGTCGGTTGGTTGTTTATCCATGTGATTGCTTCTGGATGTTTGACAGACTTACTATGTTTTACCTGATGATGTCAAAAAGGGGGAAAGCGGTGAATCCCACTCTCGACAAGGAGGGTTAATGTTTTTGGTGGCAGAACACCTCATACTACACTTATGGATTGTGCCATGCTTAATGGTCAAGCAAATTCTTATTTGTTTAAACTCAGTTTTAATTTATTCTGTTCCCTCTTATTGATTTTGTTTTCAGTGATGTGCTCAAGTTTAGGGAAATATTGGACTGAGGTTTTTTTATAAAGTCACGAAACCACTGTTTCTTATGCATGGTCTAAAGGGAAACTTGAACAGAGTCGATTCCTCAAAATCCTTTCCTTTTCTTTGTTTTTTTTGCAAGTTGACTCAATCGGGATACACCTAGAGAGGTTTTGCCATCATCAACAACAAGGGGAAATTTTTAGAGCTTTGAAGTGTTGTTAGGGATGGAGTCAATCGAAGTACAATCGAGTCCATAATGGAGCGAGTCAACCTGACAAAATAAATATAAACCAAGACCAATACAAAAAAAGGCGGCATCCTTAAAGCATCGATGAGTCAAAGAATAGAGATTATGTAGATTGACTCTATCACCTCAATAGAGTCTCTTGTTAGAATAAGTGTTCAAAGACTCCATCGGTTGTAACTAACTACGAAATTTAAGGATCAATACAGGTCTGGTTGTTTCCAACGTTCGATCAACAACGATCAACTTCCTTGGGCCACAATATTCGGAATCACAACCTCAATCATCCGAGAAATGAGTCAGGTCCCAAATTCAAGCTGAACAACGGTCAAATACCTAGAATATCGGAAACATACTTCTTCAATGGCTCCAGAAACTTTGCTATATAAAGAGCTTGAGATTTTAGTTGTAAAGTGCGCTTTTATTACATACTTACGAGTTATTAGAGAGAAATTTGTCTTGTAATCAAAGAGAAGAGTTTTATGTCATTTTCAGTTAACATAGTTTGAGCTTCGTAGTTAGAGTTAGTCTAGGTGTTCCTCACTATACTAATCATAGTGCTGATCAGAGAGAGTGAAGGATATATAAGTGAGTGAGATTCCACTAAGTAGATAGATCCCTTCAACTTAGTGGGAAGTGTAAGTTCTTTTGTTTTGAAAAAGTAATAAAAGACCTTATATTATGTGCGTCTTCATATCGATTGACTGCTTTCGTTGTCTCGGGTTCGATAGAGTCAAAGTGTTTCGTATATTAACCGCTTGAAATACTTTGAGTCAGCCCATCGATCCTACACCCACAGACGACACCGAATGTTAAAGGTGGTAATCTACGGATTACAATGTAATCTTTGTATTGGTTGTAATTTAACATCTTTAGGATGTGGTGATTAGTAGTTTGGGTGTAACGATCAACAATCACAAACACACACACACATTTACATGGTTTTATTTTGAATAATCTAGTCCATGGGGGATGACAAAGGTTTTTAGTAGAATCGAGAGAGTACAAGTAATGAGAAAATGAGTACATTTGTGTTGTTATGCACTGTTTTGTTGTTTATGTAATAAATGAGACATTGATTGTCATTTATAGAGAAGAAGATAGGTTGGCTGGCTTGTCTTCCAACTTGCTTCCTGTCTTCTGGCCGGATTGATGACGAGGGCCACAACCCCGTGGAGTAGGGTCGATGTCAGTTGGGATGGGGTTGTGGAGAGGAAGTTTCATCTCCTTGCTCGACCGTCCCTTAATTGTGGAAAAGACACACACTATCGCGGGGTATTAATGATATGTTAGAGAGGTGCGCAAGTTCGTAACCCTGGGTGTCTAAGTTTGTAATGACGAGTCGGTCGATGAGATTGATAGGACAGGGTGTCAGAGGTGAGCAAACTGAATCATGAGTGCTTCTTTTGGCGAGAGAATCTGGCCGGGGTTCCAACTGGTGAAACCCGGCTATCAGTAGCTAGGGACTTGGATTTTTTTTCTTGGTTGCCTCCAGCCAGCTTGCATGACTTGATGCTTGGTGTTCGAAGCGGGGTTCTTACACCCCGGTTGTTGGGTCCTCATCCGGGTACATGTGATCGTAGGAAAGAACATATGATTAGTTCTTTCATTGACATGGTTAAGATCGAATTGATTGCACCGTACCAACAGTCCCATGCTCAGGGTTCATGAAACTAATTTCCAATCATAGTAGGTCTTCAACCACCAATTCTCCCATAGCCTCCAAAAGTATGGTAGGCACTACTAGAAAACAACAGTTTACTTCTGTAGGTAATTACCGATGGAATACCTACGGATGGAAGTACCAACCCTCGGTCAAGAAGTTACCTACGGGATACCGATAGAATTCCAACCACAAAATTACCGACGGAATATTCCGTAGGTAAATCTGAAGGAAAAATTGCGGGAAAGCGCGCTCGTGATGGCGCGTATGTTACATACAAATTACCTACGGAATATAACGTAGGTAAATAGGCGGGATATGGAAAAAAAAGTTACCGTCGAGCATGTTAGTGTTCGTATGAGATTAAACGTCATCGTTTTTTAGCAAGAGTTTACCGACAGAAATAACCGTCGGTAATAACTAGTTCAAAATTACCTACAGACTTGTTCCGTCGGTAATGACTACTATGTATTCTTACACATGTTTGCCGACGGATTTATTCCGTCGGTAAAAGCCTATACAACAATACCTACGGACAGTGTCCGTCGGTAAATAGTGTTTTTATAAATACGATGGTTTTTTGTCATAAGTATACCGACGGAAATATTTCGTCTGTAAAGTCTAAATATTACCTTTGAACCGAATCCGTCAGTAATGATATGTACAGGGGTGGACCCAATGTAGAGCATAGTGTGTCAACTGACACACATGTAATTCATAATAAAGTTAAAATTTATTTATATGTTATAACTAATCATGCTTAGTTAGGTGGTTTGACACTCATGTGTTGATAAATATGAGTTGAGTTCAGATATGGTTAATGCAATTCGTTTATTTTATTACAAAATATCATCTAATATATGTAAAATAAATTGAGTTCAAGGCTAAAGAATGACCTTAATAATAGCTGTATTTCACTTTGTAAATCACTCTTCGTTTGTGTATTTTATATTTTGCTTTAAAATTTTTTAGTTTTGTTTTAGTCCTTATATATTTTAATTGTATCTTTCTTTCCTCACCTAATATTGTTTATTTTCTCTAATCTTTATTTATTATGCACTCCCACCTTTCCACCTTTTTTATCTCTAAGAACAACAAATGCCCTAAAGTTAATTACTTAATTTGTTGGTTAACATTTGCTACTTGTCAACCTAAATTTATTCTTCTCGTTTGTTCATGGATGATGTTGTACTAACTTTGATTAAGAATACTATGTTTTTTTATGTTTTTAAGAATATAATTAAAATTTATTTTACTGTAAATCTTATACACTAGCATCTATTGTCAATATGATCACAACTTCAATATAACATTATATAAAAGCTTATTGTTAACTTCAAAAATCTGAATTCATAAGTTTGACACACCTAATTTGAAATTTCGGGTCCGCCACTGGATATGTATACTAGCATGCGAGATTACTTATAATCAAACGTGGTCGTTTTTGTGGAAATCTAGGAATTATCATGCGATTAACTTTTCAGCCCCATTATGTTTTGAAATATCTGAATTTCTGAATGATGCTTGATCTGGCGGTTAATAGCTTTATTCTCCATCATCATTACTCTCTACCTTCTGAATGTAAATGAGAATAACTGTTTGTGACCATGCTTTGGTAGGTAGTGCTCCCAGACCTACTCATCCAGTTGATTTACCGTTTGATATACCTCCTGTGGCATCTCAACCTTCATATTACTCACTCATTTATCGTTTACAGAACATTTAAACAGAGAAGTGAGTATTTCATTTGAATTTTTTCTGTCTGCGTTTTTTACTGTGAATTTCTGGTTTGTATTTATAGATTTTTCTGATGCTCTGGTTGTGTTTTTGCAAATCCAGTTTTATCTTTGTGTCAATTACATTTGATGGTGCAACACTGATTTTGGACATTGACCTTCTGTTCAATAATTACTCCAGGAATTTCAGTGATTGCGCTATCGCTGCTCTGGTCTAACGGTTGTGGTACAACCTTGATCAATTTGGTGTTTGTCGCTGCTATATATCTAGAGGTAAGCTTGCAGGGGCGGACCCAAGGGGGTTCCGGCGGGGTCCCGGACCCCATAGCTTTTCTGACAATATTTTTTTAAAGTATAGTTTAATAACATAAAATTGAGTAAAATACTAAAGTTGATAATAATTTAGTATAATAGAAACATGTTCATATATATAAGGTTGTAATGTTTAATAAATTTATAATCACACATTTATATTTAATATATGTTACTGTCGAAAAAAATTTTGGACCCCATAAGATTTAAACTTCTGGTCCGCCACTGTAAGCTTGTAAACACACAGCACGGGATATATCCTTAGCATAATTATTTTCCAATGGCCTAATCTCTTACTGTATGGCTGCCCTTCATTCTTTGTTTGCCAATTCTTCAAAAACATTATTAGGAATGGGTATTTTCCACAGTCACCAATTTGATTCTCCTGCTGCACCTTGTGAAACAAACTAGTCATTATAAGCAGTAGTAAAAATAAAACCATAGAAACACTAATTTGTATTTGCTAATCAGGAAAAAAAATTGCAAATAAAACCATAGAAGGTTTAGCATCTTCTGGTTGTGATGAGTATCAAATTGGTGACTGTTATGTTGTTTCAGTAACTTGGGCAATGTGGGGTTGATCTGCTAAAAAAAATATACATGTTAATTTACTAATGGGATATTGATGGTGTTAGTGTTCAGTTGGAGCTTGAATATGCAAGTTTCTGCAGAGAATGTTGAATCTGGTTGAATAAGCCATAAAGTAGAGTTTTAGGATCAATATGTAATGTTGGCTGGTTTTGTTAATAGAATGGTAATTAAGAAATCTTAAAACTGCTGCAGTCTCGCACACTGATAGAAGCAGAATCATAAAACAGTTCATTCCACTACTGGTGCTATACTTGCTGTTTGTCATAACAATTGAGACATTTGGTTTCTTCTGTCGCATGGGTGAAGGAATCAGATGAATATTTACTCATAAATCTCCAGTCCCTATCCAATATTTCCTGGCTCAATGAATAAGCCGTCGACCAGGACATCAACTTATATCGGGCACGATCCATATCCCTCATCACCTAGTCCATCTTCAGCATCTTTCTAATAATATAGAATGGTATCAAAGCCTTAATTAACAATAAAAAAACTGTATTTCAAACTAGCCAATAATAGACTACTGATAAGCACAGACAATTAGCCAGAGCTAGCACGAACTCCAGGTGTTAGAGCCAGCACTAGACTTCAAACTGTCAAAGCTAGCATAACCACCGACCGGCTAGAGTTAGCATATCCGTCAGCCGGTCAAAGCCAACACAATTGTGCACGGCCCTGGCTGGATGGTTGATCCAGCAGGTATATATGGTGTTGACCGTCGTCTGTGGGTTGTAGTAGTCTTTTGAAGGATGCACTTTTCTAAATAATAAAGTCAAAATTTAATTCTATACCTTGGATTTGCATTTTTAGCATTTTGATGATTGCTAAAACTGTTGCTGTTCATACGTATTGTCCCTTTCTCTATAGGTTATGGAAATTTTTTATTTTTTGTTAGCCAATTAATTTTTATCATAAGAAGTGAAATAACGTAAAAAATTAACCAGTTTCTTAATGGTCATCATATTTGCTAATTTACTTTTTACTGTAACTGAGTACAACTTTTTCTGGTTAATGTTTAGAAAAAGAAGCTTTTTTGGGTTAATATAAAAAAACAAATAACTTTTTAGATAAATTTCATAATATATCCTAAGGTTTACCCGTTTTTTACAAAATACCCATACACTCATAAATCACTATAATATACCTCTTGGGTTTGTTTTACTCTACAGTATACCCCTCATGTTATTTTACTCTATAATATACCCCTCAAGTTTATGCTACTCTATAATATACCCATGTGAGTGTAACAAATATTTTTTTCACGATAGACCCCTGTATAGTGTTATTAACTACATTTTAATGATATACCCCTGTGTAGTATAATGAATATTTTTTCACAATATACCTCTCCAAGCGCAAAAGAAATGACACTTCACCTCATAACCGGACCAATATGATGGAACCCGATTTACTCGATGTACCCACTAAAATTAGCGCAAATACCAGCAAGATTGCAAACAACACACCACCAGCTATATTATTCATTTCACATTGTAGATTTTGTAGATTGGACAAACTTGGTTGATGTACTTAA
The DNA here is from genome assembly GCA_023374045.1 of Limonium bicolor. Taxonomy (NCBI): domain Eukaryota; kingdom Viridiplantae; phylum Streptophyta; class Magnoliopsida; order Caryophyllales; family Plumbaginaceae; genus Limonium; species Limonium bicolor. The sequence continues at coordinate 197,981,499 of CM041780.1, read as the reverse complement.
AAAAAATAAAAATACAAAACAACAATCCCATAGGTAGCATGATGGTTGAACAACGAGAGTGTCAATTATCCCTAGAAAATGTTCCGCACTGAGATAAAGGATTCCCCGAGATAGACGGAGGTAGTGGCGGATCCAGGGTTTTTTTTTTTGGGGGGGGGGCTAAAAAATTTTTTGACACCATCATCCTTTAAACATTATATTATTTTGTATTTTTTTCAAAAATTTATAAGAGCATTTTACAAATTTTCAAAAGTTTCGGGGGGAGGAGGGGCTGGAGCCTCCCTAAGCCCCCTCTGGATCCGCCCCTGGACGGAGGTTCAAGTGTCTGACTTACAAATAATAAAAGACGACCGTATACTGCACAAAAGAATCGTCCATGATGTCGTACTCCACCATTACTCATGAAGTAGACACAAAAGGAGGAAACACAAAATAAAGGGATGAAAAACAAAAAAACAAACTTCAAACCGCACATTAATGAGGAGCAGTCAAAGCACGTGACCATGTTTTTGCATGGGCAAGACCATACAACCACTAGCAACTATAGTCAGTCCTACTCCACTACAGTTTTTTAGTAAGTATGGTCATCCATTCTTATTTGTAAGCCGGTCACGTGAACTTTCGTCTGTCTTGGGAAGCCTTTATCTTAGTCTAGATTTTCACTCTTGTTCGGCCATCATGCTACATAAAGGATCTTCGTTTGGTATCTTTTTTTTTTTTGACGTATATCAACCAAGTTTGTCCAAACACTAGTAAAATCCTGTTATTTGGTTACGAAGGTTTTTGTAACGACTTTAAATTGTTGTCATATATTTTATTAGTTACAAATATTTCGTTACTGAAGATAGTACTAAAGATTTGAATAAATTTGAGACTATAGTAACAATATAATTGTTACAAAATAATATTTTAGTAACGATATAACTTTTAATAACGAATAAAAGTCATTACGATAAATGATTTGATCTTTCTTTACGCCATCTCCTGCAATGACATGTGACGACTTTTATCGTAACAAATCATTAGTTTAGTAACGATTTTAATTTTTGGTAACGATATATATCGTTACCAAAAATCTTGATTTTAGTAGTGAATCTACAAAAATATAATGTGAAATGAATAATGCAATTGGTGATATGTTGTGCGCAATCTTGTTGGTATTTGAGCTAGTTTTAATGGACACGTCGAGTAAAATCGGGTTCTATCATATTGGTTTGGTTATGAAGTAAAGTAACATTTCTTTTGCGCTTAGAGGGGTATATCATGAAAAAAGTATTCATTTCACTGTATAGGGGAATATCGAGAAAATGTAACCGATACACTATGCAGGGTATATCGTGAAAAAACATTTGTTACACCCATACAAGTATAATATAGAGTAAAATAAATAGGAGTGCATTATAGTGATGTGTGAAGTTTAGGGGTATTTTGTAGGGTTTATTATGAAATTTCCGAACTATATTTTTGGTACCAATGAACAGAATTTTCTCCTCCTCTGACTACCTACTAATTGCTATGGTCTGCAGCGGAATGGTGCCAATGGCTCCCCAAGTTATGGCAATATGCTTCTTACGAGTTGCTTAGAATGTTGATTGCCACTGCTTTTCCAGAAATATTACCGCGCTCCTCTAATCCTTCACTATTTAGCTATGACCAAGCTCCACCCCCCGTATCTTCTCTCTAGCTCACAATCTGACCGGCGATTTAAATCCCAGCATACGCTTCTAAGCTCACTTGCCGTTGCTACTCCTTCCACCGATCGTTAGAGATTTGCAGGTTAGTCACTCACCTTTCATTTCCTTAGACATCACCGGAAGCCGGGTTTAGGCGCTGGAGGCGCATGATTCGAATTCTCGTCACGGGGATGATTTGAGTCACTGATCGGTTTCTCTATTCTATGCGATTCTGTTCAGCTTGCATTACAGCTTTAAATCCACCATGCTTTACAAACTAATTTGTTCAGTGGTAAAGTGAAGTACTGATAGTCTGAGACTAAGCAAGTAAGCTGTTATGACTCGAATTTTGAATTAATGTGCCAATTATGGATGGAGACTTGCAGTTATGGAGTAGATACAGTTTAGGCAATCAACCTCTCCTAGACCCGAATCTAGTCATTCGATCATCATTGAGCCAGTAATAAGACTCCAAGAAGCATGCTGAAAACTGTGCAAGTTGCTACCTAATTTCAAGCATATTGAACGATCGCAAATTCATGACGAAGTCTTGACCCATTTGGGACCTGGTCTTCATTCGGGAGCAGTAAAAGGTGCTAATCCGAAGACAACTTACTTTTTAAGTAATTAGACCTGCACACAGACTTGGGTATTGACAATTTCTTCTCGTGTTATGATATTAATGACGAACTGTGTCTGTATTTTAGGGTTGTGTTTTCCAGCCAAGCTATTCCTGTACCATTACTGTAACATATAGTAACATTTCTTGATTTGAAGCAGTTGGGAGGATTCGAAGGGATATAAAGATTGGATTGCATTGTAGAGAAACACTTACGATCATGCATATATTCAAGCAATTGTCACTTTGCAGCACATTATCCAATCGCTTCTTGAGATCTTCTGGTAATTGACTCTGACATGCCCACATATGATGTAGATACATATACTGACATACTCTGTACTGACATGCACAACTTATCTATTGGGTTGTGCCATCTTGTGTTTGTCCACATAGTTCCTGTAGTTGATACGTTATAAATTGTACGCTTTTCTTTTGCAGCATTATCCTTGTCTTTTTTGCATTTTTCTACTGATAACACAGTGGAAGTTTGCTCTGAAGAACAAGAAGTAGTCATTGCCCTTGGGAGCAATGTTGGAGATAGAGTTGATAATTTCAACCAGGCCCTAAATTTGATGAAGAAATCTGGAATAACAATCACAAGGCATGCTTGTCTATATGAGACTGCACCAGCCTATGTGACAGATCAACCTTTCTTTCTCAACTCTGCAGTTAGAGCAGTTACAAAGCTTGGGCCCCATGAGCTGTTGGGTGCTATCAAGAAGATTGAGAAAGATTTGGGCAGAACTGGTGGAATAAGGTATGGTCCTCGGCCCATCGATTTAGATATACTATTCTATGGCAAGTTTAAGGTAAGCTCTGAGACTCTTTCAGTTCCCCATGAGAGGATCTGGGAAAGACCTTTTGTTGTGGCCCCCCTCATTGATCTGCTGGGTTCTACAATAGATAGTGACACTGTTGCCACATGGCATTCTTTATCAAAATTCTCGGGTGGACTTTTTGATGCTTGGGAGAAACTAGGAGGGGAATCCCTCATTGGAAAGGATGGAATGAGAAGGGTTCTACCTGTTGGAGATCAATTATGGGACTGGTCAAAGAAAACAACCGTTATGGGAGTTCTAAATCTCACTCCAGATAGCTTTAGTGATGGTGGTCGATATTTATCTGTAGAGAATGCAGTTTCGCAGGCTCATAGAATGCTTTTAGAAGGTGCACATATATTAGATCTCGGAGCTCAATCCACCCGGCCCATGGCAACCAGACTCTCACCTCAAGAAGAGTTGGATAGACTGATCCCAATCCTTGAAGCAATCATTCAAATTCCTGAGATAACTGGGAAATTCATTTCCGTGGACACTTTCTATTCAGAGGTAGCCTTGGAAGCCATTGAGAAAGGGGCTCACATTGTGAATGATGTCTCAGGCGGACAATTAGATTCAAATATGTTTAGTGTTGTTGCTGGTCTTGGTAAGGTTCCTTATGCACTGATGCACATGAGGGGAAATCCAATCACAATGCAAAGCCCCGAAAATCTTTTGTATGGTGGTGGGGTGTGCAGAGATATAGCCTCTGAATTGAGCTCAAGGGTAGATAAAGCTGAATCTCTGGGCATTCCGTCTTGGAGGATTATACTTGATCCTGGGATTGGGTTTTCAAAGAACACTGAACAAAATCTGGATATCCTTGTAGGTTTACCAGATATAAGAGAAGAGATGAGGAAGAAGAGCTTAGGAGTTTCCCATGGACCCATGTTGATTGGTCCATCAAGGAAGAGGTTTTTGGGTGAGATCTGTGATCGCCCTGTGGCTATAGAGAGAGATGCAGCTACATTGGCAGCTGTAACTGCAGGGGTTTTGGGTGGGGCGAATATTGTGAGAGCACACAATGTTAAAGATTGCTTGGATGCTGTGCGGCTTAGTGATGCCATGTTGAAACGACTTCCATCATTGTAAGATAATGATGATGAGATTGGTGGAGAGGTGTTGTAATTTTGAGTTGAAGAAATACCTTTCTATTGATTGAAGAAGAAGTTCAAAACTTATGCTGACACTGATAGTCTTACAAGTATTAGTACATGTTTTGTACATTAAGGTTAAATGAGACGGGATTGCAACAACTGATGTTCCTAGAAGAAAGAAAGGAAGCTACATTTTTGTTTCAGTAACATCTGATAGATGGATTAAAACCAATTTGAGTTATTCCTTCATAGTTTCAAACTCTTCGTTGCTCAAGGAATTTGCTTGCAAAAGTCAAAGGTCACTGCACCTCCGTTGTGTCATCTGCATATCGGAACTTGTGCCTTATACTGCACACAGTAACCAAAAAGAAAAAAGGTCTTGTGATCTGTCAGCTTTTCTTTAATTTTTTGTTTCCTAATCTTGTATCATTTGTAGTCTTGAACGCTACTTTAAATTCTGTTGAAACGGATTTAGTACGGTTTCTGATTTTAGTTCAGCAAGGTTTTTAACTTTTGTTTTTTTTTGGTCTCAATCAAACTAAAAAGCATGCAACTGGAATTAGATGACCAAAAAGGCCATAGTTGATGGCACATGGAACAGTCTTTGTATCAGTTTTGGCATTGTTTTGAGGTATATTATCATCAGTTTGGTTGGAGGCTACTACTTGGGTGTCTATATGAATCTGTACTTTTGTGCTCATGATAATATCATTCTAAAGGGAAGACAAGGGTATGTACAACATATTTGTTCAACGATTGTATGTTTCTCCTGAGACCACGTCATGTGGACCAAATAGTGTCAGGTTTTGTCTTTCACGTTGGAACCATACTATGCCAGTAATGCCGTACTCAGTTGAAAATATCTCTGAACTTTTGTTGTCAAGCTGAGGAAATTTAGAAGCTTGATGGTTAACTTGCCCAGGTGAGACATTTTTCTTACACAGTACCTTGGGTATCATATGTAATAGTTGGATGTAGTCAGCCTCTAATCTTGATATTTGTTAAATTGCTTGTTTGGCGTGCTTATATTTTGTATACTCGACCAATCCCAGCTCCAGGTGCATGCATCATTGAGGGAACAGTGATGAGGATGATGTTGAGAGTTGTTTTATACCTTAGATCAATATTTGATGTGTAGTTGTGGTGGCTAATTTGGTAAATTTCACTGATTGAGCTGTGTTGCACCACTTCCATACTAGTCCTTGAACTTCCATAGTACAGTTATCGAGACATAATCTGCCCCTAAAAAAGAATGTAACTATGTGGGGGTACTTGAAAAGTAAAATTTTAAAGTGCGTAGTAGTAGTCCAAATATAAAAGGGATTGAAAGAGACAAGCAGTATTGGTTGTTGGGCCCCTCTACTCTAAGTTCCTTATTAAGTAATGAGTCACTGCTTGTACAGGTGCTTGAAAAGTAGGAATTAATAAGACTAATTGTTTTTGATAGATGTTGATAAGCACTTTACATGACTGGTCTCTTTTTTAGAGTATTCTCCACAACAGAGTTGAATCTTTCACCCACCACCAGATATCATGTTGTTGGTCTGAGATGAGATGATTTTTTCTTTGTGACGTTAATGGTCTAGACTGATCTAATATATGACTATTTACTGCTAGCTTAATACAGTGTTCTCAAGATCCAGCCCAGCGTATATGCTCCAAATTCAAGAACAGTTTCCATGTTTTACTCTCAGCTTCATTCCAATGTGTTTGTTTTCTTCTAGAATTATATTCTCCACAAATTTTAAATTGTGATTCTGATCAAGTTTTGGTTGGCCTGTTTAATTTTTCTTAGGGATGTGAAGTACTGATGTGAAACACCTTCTGGAAAGGTATACTTAACTTGAACTAAGAAAGAAAAACTTGCTGCTGAGGTTGACTGTCTGTGATGTCATCCTGCAAGGGGATTCAGAGGTAAGTTCTATCCATAAGGTGCATATTTGATCAGTCTGCATGATAATGATGAAAATGGCATGATTGACGATTAGCTTGGAAAATTGTGTAGTTAGTGTGTATAATATTCTGGTATGCATGGAGACGATACTAAAATAAAACCCATAAAACAAATGGATTTTGTTGACATCCATAGAGAAGTGAAATAGAAGTCATGGCATGGGTCATTCGTCTTAATGCTTCGTGTCCATTAATTGCATATTAACCGACATATTTGGTCTGATGGGAACTCACCCTTATTCCTTCTAACTAAGAGGACAACGGTCGATAAGAATCTGTAAACAAATTACTGATTAGTAAGGAAAGAGGTAGGTAGATCTTGGATTGCTTGATTTTGTAGCTGTGACTTCTGGCTCTAGAGTCATTGGTTCGAGCTATGGGATTTTCTTTGTCGTCAATCTTTTTTCATCCAACTCTGTGATGTGTCCTCTTTCAATGATTGAATGCTTACTCATCATGTCTACTTGCGGTAACACGTGCATCTCTCCTGTTTATGCTGACTCATTTTGATGAATCTGATGTAATACTAGTAGTAATTAATCATCTCGTCAATCATGCAGGGCGCCGTCATTACTGTTTTCTGAACGGTCGTTTTCTTCATCGGGTAAGGGACAAAACAAGCAGGATCTGTGGTGCACCTCATGTGATAATGGATCTGTTTGATACCGATTGTCAGATAACTATTATATAAATAGCTATTTAAGTAATACTACATAGGAAACAATAAAAAATTATCAAAAAAGTTTTCCGGGAATCAGTTCCTAAAACTGACAATGCGGTTAAGTGCTAATGTCACACCGTAATTTAACCTAATATAGTTATAGACGGTTAAATACTATGTATTTTTCTCTATAAAAGCTGTATTAATGTATATATAGAGGTATACATTAAATTATGATGTTACTAAAATTATATTAGATCTACATGTTGATTTCTTAAATTGTACTGTAGTCTTGTAAAATTTGTACTTCTAATATATATAAGAGATAATCTACATACGTGTAGCTACAAATATTATCACTTTATTCACCATCCAAACCACCACTCAAACAACCAATAAGGTAACAACACTTCCCAGCTGTGAAGAAGAATTGCAATATTTGTTTAAAAAACGTGATATTCCACTAGCACTGCCGCACACACAACTGATGAATAACACATCTAATTATATTAGACTAAATATTCACTATACTATCAAATTTATTGATTTAAGTCTCTTGGGAACTTTTCTTTTTTTTTTTTAAATAAAGTTGCTGTATTAAGAACATAAAGTGAGGATGCTATGAGGGATAGCATAGTTAAATGCCCATTTGTGTTTTGCTCCCGCGGAACATAAAAAACCAAAACCTCTTCAAAGGAGGTAAATTTGGTAAGAACATGATGAAGGGTGGACTTGGTTTGTGAGTCCACAACTAATCCAGTAGCTCCGTTAAGGTAGTCGTAGATAGCTTTGCAGTCAGTGATGAAGCGTACATGAGTCAGGTTTGTTGCCTGAGATGCCTCCACCGCAAAATCCAGTACGCAAGCTTCCAAACATGACAGGGTGGAAGAACCATGCCAACCTTTAATACCCACCAGCATTGGATTATTCAGTGATTGGTATCCAATGATCCCAACACCATTGGACTGATATTGGTCAACACAACCGTCTAAGTAGACCTCATGCCATGTTGGGTTATCTTGCCTATGACGATCCAGTGCGTCAGAGGAAGACGAAACTGAGGACTGAAGGATAGCAAACAGATTTGTTGCGTGACACCATGCCCATTTGAAAGTCGATACCTGACCATGTGTTACCTGACATCGAGCATATATCTTCCAGAAGAAGGATGTGTAGAGCTCCAAAGGTGAAGTTGTACCTGATATGCAGACATTTGTATACCAATGGTGAAAGGCTCCTCCCGTCTCTATATCTGGTGGCCTGGGCATGTCAAAAAAGGTCCATAAAGGAACAATGTCAGGGCATAACAAGAATGCATGTAAAATTGTTTCTTGCCTCCCACATATGCTACATTGATCATCAGTGGATTTTAGACGAGAGCACAGACGTGCTTTGCAAGGCAACAAACCATTTATAAGTTTCTAGCCAAAGTACTGAACTCGAGGTGGAAGGTTAACCGATGCTTCTTGGGAACTTTTCAATTTAGAATTGTCAATGGGAAGAACAGAGAACAACGCTGTTTGGTTGTTGCTTTAAGTTAACCGATGTTTCCGTTAGAGAGAGAAGGGAGGTTCTGGGAGGTGATTGGTCTGCTCAAGGGATTCGGTGACGGACGCTTTATATCCGTGACAGACGGATCTAATTCTAGTCATTGATATTTTTGTTTTAATCTCAACTGTTTGATTTTTAAAAAAAAGTAAATGATGGGAGTGCATGTCATCTTGTCATTTTGGTCTGCGAAGCGAAAATGTAATATTTCATTATTTTCTATGTATAATGTGTTTTTACTTAAAGTCTTATAAGTAAGACATTATTAATAATCTTTATAATATGAGGAAATTTTGGTGACTGATCCATTTCTACACTGTCCAATTTTAGTGGCAAGAAAAGTATGTTATTTTTATTACTTTTTCAACTTTGTTTTTTTTAAGTGTATCTTCTTACGGCTAAGATAATCATTGTGTTATAGTAAATGATTACCAATACAGTATATATATATATATAACATATTAGAGTTATTACATTTATAGTTTTTTAACTAAAACTTGTCACTTTTTATTATTCTTTTAAGTCTTATGATCTAATAACATTTGTTTAAAACGGCAATAAAAAGTATGAGTAAAATTATAAGTTTACATCCTCCGCCAAACATCGAGGTTTCAAAAATTACTTTCCTCACCCATGTGGTTTCCCCTTTTTACATCCAAATTTTTTTCTAATTTTCATTCAACTTTGAAGATGTTTAAATGTTGTCCAAATTTGATTAAACTTTACATGGATGATGCTAAAGTGATATATTTTGGTCCAATGCCTATTTCAAAGTTTTTTAAGCTCACATGTAACATGTGGGACCCAATGAACACACGTTCACATGTCAAATGTTTTATTGAGTCCCACGGATCACATATGAGCTTAAAAAATTTTGGACTTTATGTCAGATCAAAATATAACACTTCAGCATCGTTCGTGTAAAGTTTCATCAACTTTGAACAACATTTAAGCGTCTTTTAAGTTTAACAAAAAATAGAAAAGTTGTCGGATGTAAAAAAGGGAAAACCACACGGGTGAGGAAAGTAATTTTTGAAACCACGTGGGTGGGGTGTGTAACTTTGCCAAACGTCATGGGTGGGGGATGTAATTTTCACTAGTATATAAGAACATTTTCTTAGTATTTATCATTTTACAGAGCTTGACTGATTGATAAAGGTGAAGGCTATAAACGTTTGGAAACGATACACTGAGTTGTTGAAGTGGATTCTACGTATTCATTAAACTTGGTGTTTATGTATCCACAATAATTTATAAACGTTTCCACTGATGATTAGAAACATGTACATAACCTTAAAAAATCATTTTCATCACTATAATAGAAAAGATGACACTAAATGTTATAATGTTGTCACTGACTCGATAAATTTTTAGGTTTGTGGTTTAGTAATCCCAACCCACACTAAAAATGTCGACTTTTTTTAGCTTTCATAGGGTGGTTTTTAGGGTGTGTGGTGTTGGTAATATTTTTTGAAATCGTTCTATACTTTATAATGTCTTCACTAACTCGACAGATTTTTAGGGTTTACACTACAAACCCTAAAAATGCCTTCGAGTTTTTTTAGCTTTTCTATGGTAGTTTTTAGGGTGTGTGGTTTAGGGTAATCTTTTTTAAAGTCAAGGGTTCCACAATAATTTATAAACATTTCTACTGATGATTAGAAATATGTACACAACCTAGTATAATCGTTTAAACCACTATATTAGAAAATAGGACATTAAATGTTATAATGTCGGCACTGACTCGACTGATTTTTAGGGTTTGTGATTTATGGTTTAGGATTCTTAGACCCTAAACCTTGTGCTACAAACCTTAAAAATGCCTTCGACGTTTTTTAGCTTTCTTAGGGTGGTGTTAGGGTGTGTGATGTAGGGTAATCTTTTTTAAATTCAATGGTTCGACAAAAATTTATAAACGTTTCCACTGATTATTAGAAACATGTACACAACCATGTATAATTGTTTTCATCACTATAATAGAAAAGAGGAAACTAGTTGTTATATATCTTTTATTTTGACCGTTCTTATTGAATAATTGTGCATATGAAAATTGTCTTACCATTATTAGTTTATAGAGCTTGACTTTGATAAGCATGCAGGCTATAAACATTTGGAAAAGATAAAATGAGTTGTTGGAGTCAGTTTTAGGAATTCATGTAACCTTGGTTTTTACGTATCCACGATAATTTATAAACATTTTCACTTATGTTTAGAAACATGTACACAAGCTTATATAATTGTTTCCATCACTATAACAGAAAAGAGGAAACTAACTGTTATAATGTCGTTAGTGACAAACCCTAAAAATGCCACGTTTTTTTAGATTTCCTATGGTGGTTTTTAGGGTGTTCGGTGTAGGGTAATCTTTTTTTAAGTCAATGGTTCTACAATAATTTATAAACGTTTTTACTGATGATTAGAAACATTTACATAACCTTCTATGATCGTTTCCATCACCATTATAAAATACATAACACTAACTAGTATATATCTTTTTCTTTGATCGTTCATATCGAATCATTGTGTATAAGAATATTTTATTAGCATTGTTTCAGAGAGCAAGATCAATTGATATAAGGTTATAAACGTTTGAAAACAATAAACTGAATTTGTTGGAGTCGGTTTACTTATTCAATAACATTTGGTTTTTATGAATGCATGATACCTTATAACTTGAAGACTAATATTTTTATGCTCAATATTTTTTAAAATCATTATACGTCACTTTTTCAACTTAGAAAAATATAAATGTTAGACTACTGTTTTTTATATTAGCAAATTTTTATTGAATCTATTCAATAGATTGATGCATGTAACTTTGAATTGATATATGCTCTATTTTATAGATATATGAATAAACAACAAAACTGATAAGATTAAAAAACTATTATACAATAGCTATGTATGTTCAACTTTTTTGAAAAAAAATCATTAATATTTAACTTAGTGTTTTTGCATTAATTAGTTGTTTTTAAAATTTATTCAGTCTTATTAAGCTCAATATATATTTAAATTGATATATGTTCAATTTTTTGTGCATGTATCCATAATCGAAAAATATTATCAAAGTAAATAAATATTATTTAATAAGCATATGTATACATTAATAGAGTCATGTAAACTTTTTTATATAATTAGTGACTTATTTTATGAACAAGTATATTATTAAGGTGGGTATCATTGGAAAATGACAAAGTAATTGTATTCTAGTAGTTTTTTTTTTAAAAAAAAGATGTTATCTTGAGATGTTGGATACATTTAAACAAAAATAAAGAACAAGTAAAACACTTCGGTACAAACATTTAATCCTATGACCCTTCCCCTTAAATACTTAAATAAATAAAAAGTTCGTGCGGGACGGATTGCTTTCCGTCACACAATCCCCTCTCATTTGTCTAGCGATCTGCAAGGTGATTCAAGTGAAGTGGTTGATGATATCCTAAGGGGGCGTTTGTTTCGAGCGGGGGAAACAGAATGAAATCAGGAAAGGGAATGGAGAGGAATGGAAAAGAATTCCCTTTGATTTTCCTGGTTGTTTATTTGAGCTAGAGGAAATGAAAAATAACCGCTCAACGGCCATCGGTCATTGGTCAACGGCTACCAGTTGCCGGTCAATGGTCATTAATTGTCAGTCAACATTCACCAGTCACCGGTCAATGATCATTAGTCATCGGTCAATGGTCATATGTTGCCGGTCAAAGTGTACTGGGAAAAGGGAATCCGATTCCCTAGTAGGGGCGAGGAATCAAGATAGAGGGTTTTGGGGTAATCCCATTCACTTTCCTTTTCTGAAAATAGGAAAAAGTGGCAAAACAAACAGCAGGAAAGGAAATCATTCCGATTCCCTTTCCTGATTACCCCAAAACAAACGCCCCCTAAGTCCTGTACTTGTTGAGCTGATAGGCGATACAAGGAATGACGTCGGTATTAGCGTTCCTTGATAGGGGGACTTGTGAGAGTTACATAAAAGAGAAGCATGTGGACCAATGTAAGAAGGGCATGTAAGCATAATCAAATCAAATCAATAAGTTACGTCCATTTCAACTACTCTTTAATGGCGTTAAAAATATGATTACAGTTAAGGATGAATTGATAGACAAAGAAGATCTTAGGAAAACCCAATCCTTTCTCTTCATAAAGATCCTACAATAGAGAGGGAGTGCTCATGTTCCAAATTTGAAGTAAGCAAAAAAAAAATCATCGGGTTAGTACTATCTCTCTAAACTCCCACATTTACTTTCTTCCTCACGCTGGAAAAAAAATTCTTATAGAGGTAACAACTATAGAAGGGGTTATCTCATATTGGAATAAGATCAACTTGCACTTTGCTGAACTGGAGAAGGTTGAAGATAATCTCCTGAATTTAGGTCCCCTCAATCCTGAAATCAAAAATGCATTGTTCGGGAGATTTTGGCACCCGAATAGACTATCTCTGAAAGCAGTGCAACAAGTTGTAATACAAATTTGGAAACCTAAAGCCTTCTTAAAGGCCAGTGAGATTGGGTACAATAGATTTTCGTTCCAATTTCTTGTGGAGCTGATATGGAGAATATTTTCACTAATGGGCCATGTCAATATCACCACTGTCTTCTGATTGTCATGCCCATTGATCCTTTGATTCACACTAATGAGTATGATCCTAAGGGGGTGAATATTTGGGTTGCTATCCATAACCTTCCCATGATCTACTTCAACAAAGCTTCGACTCTTACTCTGGGAAACTAAATTGGTACCTTTATTATATGTGCTGATAAAATAAACCCTTTAGCCTCAAAAGTTCTTAGGGTGTGTGTTGTGGTTGACGTGGAATATCCTCTCTGTAGAGTTTTGGTGGTCAATGATGAAAAGAGAGATAGGTTGCAGGATCTCCTATGAAAATCTGATGAGTGAATAGATAAGCATGTTTTGGGGGTGTATGCCATGTGCTTTATCAATGTTTATCATGCTCATTTATCCACTTTAGCTAGTTTGATTTTAGTGTAGTGATTTATTAGTGTTCTTACATATTTCTTGTTTAAACAAGAGGAAAACATAGCTAGGAGCAAAGTATACAGAGAGCAACGCATGGGCATAAACGGATCTCAAATCAAAGCTAGAATGAAGAATCTGGGCTCCAGCTAAGTAGTATCCCTTTGTGTCCGACCTTGTGTTCGGACATATATGTCTGGGCGAAGGCCGCAAGATAGGTGCCCCATAGCTACAACTGTCCGGGTATATGTCCGGCTAGACACACCCGGACAACACACAAGGTGATGTCTCGCCCGAACAGGTTCGAGGGACAACACAACGAGAGACAAATCCTCGCTCAAACAACTTCCTCTCTCCCGGACTCACTCACAGACGTGGGTGTAACACCTCACCCGGACAGCAATGCTCCACCCGGACAACATTCAAGCCTCACCCACACCTAGATAGAACAAACAAGAAATGAAGAGAAAAGAGAAGAAGAAGATCCACCACCATTGAAGCCCTTAAAGCTCTTGGACAACCTCTCTTTTGGCTACCTCTTTCTTTAGGGTTTCACCCAATTTGTTATAGATGTGCTGGAATGGTTGGTCTTGCTTTGAATATGTTACCGATTAATCTAGCACTAGTGTGGGGTTCTATCAACATGTGATACTGAGATAGATACAAACCAAGACCGAGAGAACTAAATCAATGTAATCGATTTCCATGGATTTTGAGATAGATATCATTGCAACTTAGGGGGAAATTGTTCTTACTGTTGTCAATTGATCCGATACTTAAATAATCCGTCTGGTTTCCGACTTAATTGGTTAGGATTAGTAGACCATGATTTGGATATTAGTTAAATAAGTGCTCTCATTGCTGAACTCTGAGTTCATAAATCAACAGCTAGCGGTTAAGGTGAAAGGGGTAAAGGTCCATCTCGTGGTACATCTATCTTAGTTTAGTCAATTAAGTTTATTGCTTTACTTTATTTCGCTTATATCACAAAAACACCAAAAATCCCCAAACAGTTACTACACTTATCTTTTTTGTATATATTTGTTTGTACATTATTAACCTGGTAAGAAGCTAGATAGTTTCCAAGTCCTAGTGGATACGACACTTGTTGTATAAATCCGACTAGGTGCACTTTCCCACAGATAGCAAAGTATAGTTATATATTTTGCATAACACAATCTTCTTCAATTATGCTATAGATGTGGGAGAAGGAATCACATCATTTTGGAATGCTCCCAGAAGAAAAGAAATTATCAAGACTCAAGAGGGGTTTGGTCCTTGGCTTAGAACTGAATATGCTAATTCCAAGGTGATAGTTACAGATAAGTTCTTGCTAGATCTCAACAACTCTGAATTCAAAAATAAGGGGTCCAAGATCAATTTGGAAAGTTAAGGAACTTCTTGATCAGGCTGAAGGAATTGTAAACAGTGGAATAAGGCAAGATATAGAAGCAAAGCTGATAAGATGTCAGAAAAAACAGACTAATCAATGCTTGTTTTTAGAGAATCAAATGAAAGTGACTGAAGTTGTTGAAGAGAAGACGATATTCTTAGCTTTAGATGGCTTAAAAATCCCTTCTGGCTTCGAAAAGGTTGTCCAAGCTAGAGAAGAGTTATGGAAAAGAATTCTATCAGTCTTTTGATTGGGTTGGAGTGTGGAAAATTTTCAAGCTCAAGAAACAAAGAAAAAGATAGGTGCTGGAATATAGCAGGAATCAAGCGTATCTTACCATTGCTCAGCTCATGGAAGAAGATAAAGCAATAAAAGAATCTCAGAATCAGAACCCAGTGTTGTCAAAGGATGTTATTCATCAACCTCCATTGGTCAACAAGAAGGAAAGAGACTGATCTTTCATATTGGCCCCTATACCAAGTCTAGCAAAATGGAGAAATACGGCAGGAAAAGGAGAATTTCAAAATCTCAATCTCTAGTTACCAAAATCGTGAACATGGTGAAGGAACTGAAAGGACCCTAAGAAAATGAACCAAACCTTATCGGGCAGACCTTGTCATTGGTCAAGGTTGCCACCCAAAATGAGTTGCCTTAGCCTTAACAGTCGGGGATTGGGTTGCCTCGCGGCAGTAGCTTGAGTTTTTGTACTAGTAAAAAAGTACAATCCAGAGCTTGTTTTTCTTATAGAGACCCACAGATTCCAGCAAGAAATGGATCTGTTGAAAAGGAAGTTTAGAGGCTATGTGAGAATTTCAGTTGCTAGTGATGGTAGAAGAAAAACATTGAGGTAAACTTGGTTAACTTCTCTGCGCATCATGTGGCTGCAGAAGTTAGATTCCCTGGTGGAGTTTGGTTTCACATCATAGGTTTTTATGGTTGGGAAGATTGGAGTTTGAAGCATTAGTCTTGGAACCTATTGAAGCTTTTGAGAAATCAGGGGTCATTACCCTGGGTAGTAACTAGCGATTTTGATCTGATCATGTACAATTATGAGAAAACTGATGGAAGATTTAGACAAGAGAAGCATATGATTCCTTTTAGGAAAGTGATTCAGCAATCTCAACTATTTGATATTGTTTTTTTGGGGAAGATTTAGACAGAGCCTTTTGTTCCTAAGAAGCTCTGCCCTATTTCCTTCAATTTCGGTGGAACATCTTCAAAGGGAAAGGTATGATCATAACCCTCTTCTTCTTAGATTATTTGGGTCTATCTTCTAAATATGTTATGACATTCAATTTGAAAATGCTTGGATCAAAGGCGAAAGGTGTCTTAAATTGTAACAGGAGTGTGGGGTGTTACTGGCCTGGATTTACAAAACAAAATCAAGCTCCGTTCAGCTAGACTTTAAGGGTTAGACTATTAAAAAAATTCAGTGGAAATCATAAAGAAAAAAAAGATTTAAAAAAGATTGATACTGGGGTTCAAACTGCTGGTGTTGTTGAAAACAGAAAGAGAATCCTGATGGAAACTAATTAAACTTCTAATGTTTAAGGAAGAAACTTGGTGGAAGCAAAGAGCTAAAGTCAGCTGGATGAAAGAAGGTGATAGAAATATCAGGTTCTTCTATGCCACAACCACAACCAGAAATAGATATAACAAGATTTTGTCCTTCTCATTCAGAACAGTGACATGGTCTATGATTGGAAAGATGTGGAACAAATTGTAAGAAATCATTTCTCCAGTATTTATTAGAGTTGTAATCCTCCTATTGATCCTATCTTCTCAAGAGCAGTCCATGGAAGGTTTTATCCCTTTGAAAAGTTCATACAATGTCATTATGCAAGATTGGCCAAATGAGAGCCCTGTTCAGTAAGTAACATTTGTTTTAGTTCTTCTCATCATAATCTTAGAGAAATACCACTATTGTTCAGCATAGTTCGTGCAATTTCTTGAAGAGATCTATTTTTCTTTTCAACTACTCCATTTTGATGTGGTGTTCATGTCGCTGAGTATGTATGGGTGATACCATTTTCAATACAAAACTGTGTGAACCCTTGATTAATGAATTATGTTCCTTGATCAGTTCAAATCCACTTGACCTTGTTCCCTATTTGTGTCTGTAGTTGAATAACCTGTGTCCTGAACTCATGGAAGGTTTGATCTTTACTCTGCAACAGTCGAATCCAGGTTAACCGAGAGTAGACGTTCACAATGATAAGGACATAACGTTTCCCTAATCTGCTTTCTTTACTATTGGTCCCATTAAGTCGATATAAGTAACTCAAGTGTCACTTTTGTACTAGAAGTCCCATTTAAGATATGAGAAAACTGAACTTGCTAGTTAAGGCACACTCACCACGTATAGTCTGTGTCTCAAGATTCTTGGGAGGTAATCCAATTACCAACTCCTTGATTCTCAGTCTGTTGATTAGTCGATGGTGGGCATGACCCAGCCGTTGATTCCACAAGAGTGTGTCATCATCTTTTACAGTAAAATAGGTAGTATCGAGTTACTGATGGTTTACATCAACCATAAAGAGATATCCTTTTCGCACTCCTTGTAGTAATACCTCTTGAGTTAACTTATTGTGTACCTAGAAACCATCTAAGTCAAATACCACCTCTAATGAACCATTGTCACATACTTGAGATACACTTAACAGATCATGTTTTAAGCCGTCTACAAGATACACTTGATCAATACAATTTTTATTTCCCACAGTTCCAATCCCAATAATCCTTCCTTTTCCATAATTTTCGAAAGTGACCTTTTCACCTCTGTGTTCTAAGATGGTGTTAAACTTTGTCATGTCTTCACTCATATGGCGAGAGCAGCCACTATCTATGAGCTACCTTTACTTCTAAGAAAAGAAAACTCAATGGTTAGCTTTGGGTATCCAAACTTTCTTGGGCCCCTTCCTTGACATTGAAGAAAAAGTTACATAATTGAATCTATTGTTTAAGTTGTGAGTCCAGAACTTAGACAAATATGAATAGTAGGAACTCTCTCTTATTCCTCGGCGTCATACGATACTTAATAGTATGCCCTTGCCTATGACAATACCGACAAAAGTATTAATCATTCCTGGTAGAAAGAGTTTCTTTCTAAATTCTTGTGGGGTTATTTCTAGACGTATACTTGGATCTAAAGCCTGGTCCTTGTTTTTCACATTAACAATAACTCAAGGTTTCCTTTACCTAGTATACCAAGTAGGATTCTCTTGAGTTCTCAACTCACTCTCACGATCACTTTTTGCTAGTCTATCAATAAGAATATCACATTCCTTTTTCAGGTTTTCATTTTGCTAAAGTAATAAGTTTATTTCATCTGTGCCCAGCAAGGTAGCGTTTTAAATCTAGTTTCCAGAGGACTCACAAATTCAATGCTTGCCTAAACTGTTGAGCTGTCAGTTTTAGACTCGGATAACTCATTTGAAGTTTTCTCAGATTTTTCTGTTTCTCCCTTTAGAAGTTGTTGTTCAAGAAAGCTAATATTTTTAACAGTAAAGTCAACAAGTTAAACATTTGTTTCTTAGTCACCAAGTTAAACACACTTGTTTGAGACTTACCTCTTCTCCTTCAAGGACTATTTTCCATTTGTTTCATGCCATCATACAAAAGTTGGCATCTTTTTTTGTGGGAAAATGGGGCATTCAAACGCCCAATAACAAAAACTTAATTACAACATCCTAGAGGAGCTTGAGCCTTTATAGCTCTAACAGACTGTTTCCACAACCTATCATCCAACATATGAGACAACACAATCTCCGCTAGTGTTTCCAAAACATAAATTCCCTATTTGAATTGAATGCCAGACTAGCTAAGCACTAATCTGTCTTGTTCGCCTCGTTGTAAACATGTGTGCTTGTGTTCTCTATTCCTTTCACAACCATGCTTCGCATTGCTGTAACAACCCTTTTAATGGATGAGATTGAATATCATACATGTTTAAGAGATTGATTGTAGCCAAGGAGTCCGTTTCCACCTCCAGATCTCTATATCCCCAAGTCCAAGACAAGTTGAGGCCTTGTAGTATCCCTAAAGTTCTGCCTCCGTGACTGACACATCACCTATGTTCTGATAGAAACCCACAATCCATTTTTGTTGTTATCCCTTAATACACAGCCCGATATAGCATTCCCGGAGCTATTATTTCTTGCCCCATCATTATTAAGCTTAACCTTAGGGGCAACAAGGCTATTCCATTTAACTTCTTGTAGCACCATGGGAGGGGGGTTGTGTCTGCTCACCTTTTTGAATTTCATACTCTTTTTTGCTCCAGGTCATGTTCTTGAAGATAACATCAGTTGGGATCTCCCCGAGTTCTTCTTTCCCTTGGACCTCTTGTTTCTTCAATACCAGATGTAATTGCTGGTCATACCATAAAGAGCATTCCATGCGATTGCCCCCACATAGGGCTCTATCATCCTTAAACTCATTTGTAGCCAATCATGCAAAATTAAAGAGAAAGACAAATTCTTCATCACCTATGGGACTATTATGTCCCATGTTCTTCTTGTGCATTCACAGTCCCAAAGCACATGGATTGTTGATTCCACCACCCCCACTCTGAACAAGTAGCTGTATCTCCTACATTTCTACTTTTTCTAAATTTGTTAGTCATCAAACATCTCTGGTTGTTAACCATAGGAAGGTTTAATCCTTTTTGGGCACAAAACTTTCCAGATAAAGGTTGTATAAATCCTCATTCCTATCTATTGTATATTTAGTCAAAATGGAATAGGCAAAGGCCACTGAAATTTTACCGTTGTTGTTGCCATGCCAAAACATGTAATCAGCTGCTGTGTAAACATATTCATCATCTTTAATCGCAACTGTCATACACATCTGGGCTGTTTCTTCTAGTTCTGAGTCTAAATCTGAGATGTCCTAACCCCAGGCTACAAATGTTGTATCTGAGAACTTCTTCCCTCTATCCCGAAAAGTATCCTTGGATTGTAGATTACAATATTTAACAGCATGATCAAGTTTTTGCATTTGAAGCATATGATAGATCCTTTCCTTGATTTGTATCAGTTATAACGCTATCCTTAACCTCTCTTTCAACCAAATATTTTCCTAATTCCACTGGCGATGCGCGTAATTTCCTCATCTTCATCTATCTCTTCCTTATCAGTTTCTGTAACAAGCTTCTTTGCTTTTAGCGCCAAATCCTTAGCAAAGCTTGAAGAAGTAGCTAACTCTCCCTTCATCTTTCCTTCAAAAACAATGAGTTCTGAACCCATCTCTTCAAATGACATTTTTGACAAATCCTGAGTTGTTTCTATAATAGTTGTATAGTTTAGCCACTCCTTTCCTCGGCTATCCAAGTATCTCTCGTTAATCGTGTTGTTCGAAAGTGTTACTCCTACAGTTTTAAGCTTACATAGTATCTTGTCAAATCTCTCAAGAGTTTGAGAGATAGTTTCTTTTTCCACCATTTTATAATTATCAAATTGCTTCTTGAACTGCTTCCCTTTTTGCCTTTCTAAGGAGTCTGTTTCAGCATATGCAGTTTTCAAGAAGTCCCATACCTCATTCGTAGTCTGTATTCCCAAAACTATTCCTTGATCCGCTTCTGAAAGTGATAAGACTATAACTCTCAAGTCTCGTTTATTCTTATCAATTTCTAATCAGTGTCTCTCCAATCTTTTCTTGGCTTTTCTCTAGTAGCACCTCCTTCAACAACTTGTGGAACCAAGTCTCCTTCAATGACCACAATCCATAAATCAAAGTATGTAGACATGAGCTAATCCTTCATCTGCTTGCACCAACATGAATAGTTGAACTTGGTGAGCTTAGGTGCTTTGACATTGTAAGAACTCATCACAATCACCCTGAAGATATCTCTTCTAAGTTGAGGGTAGCCTTGCTCTGATACCAATTGAAAGTTTCCATAACGTGAGTCTACGACTGAGACAGTAGACTAACTATTGGTGAAGATGATTCCTGTGTAAGTGATTGTGAAGATAAAGAGAAATATGTCTTTATTGAAGTTGTATGTAACACCCCGGATTTTCTAACGTGTTATTTGGTCAATTTTTTTACAATATAGGTTGGATACTAATACGCAGCAAAAATAAATCCTAAATCCGGAGTATTATCCACACTCGCAACTAACGAGTGCTAAGGCTTAAACTAACATTCAAATAATCCAAACCATAATTATTGTTAGAAAGAAACCGACAAAGTTATAAAAGTCTTAAAACAAAAGATTCCCGAAGTCTAAACAAAATTTAAGCATAAGTACTTAGTCTAGCGAGTCGCTGTCCCATCCCTTATACTTTATTAGGACCTGTGGCAGAAAACCAAACAAGCAAACAAAGAGCCACGATAAAGTCAAAAAAACTGAGTAAGCTACCACTTCACTCTGTAAAAACATTTTCTCTTTTGAAAACCATTTTAATAATATAACCCACAACATACAAATCATTCAATAATATTCACACACTAATAACATCATCATCATTGTAGAATACTTCATGATTTCTTATTTACCCAATAATATAATAGTCAATTGAATTTAATTATCTTCCTTGTCCCAACGCGCAACCAGGACAAAACTACTTTACTTTCTCTTTGGGTACAACACGCAGCTATAACCCGGACCCCAACACGCAGCCGGTAATCCAACATCGCCACTAAATCATTAAGTGTGCACACCCCCCAATAGTTCAAAAGACTACGGAGTAGATCTAGGGCTAACTGTGTCCTAGTGCGGCCCACAGTATCTCAAACTTATGCGTCCTAATGCGGCCCAAATTTATCATCTCATCCATGTGTCCTAATACGGCCCACATGCACCATGGTTTTCTTCTCCTAAAAATTCTTTTATTCGTTATTATTCTTTACCATATAATCTCATCAAAATCCACATATTTCACCATAAATTATGATATCATCCTTATTGAATAAATAATTCAATTTTCACAAAATCATTTCGTTAACGATTTCACAACAATATCAGTTGATCTCATAAATAAACTCATAACAATTTTCCATCAATCTCTTTTAGAAAATATATTTAAATAACCACTGATATCCATTACAAAATAAATCACTCACATAAGAAAATGAAATTATCACTAACACTTAACACTTCAATCTCAAACAACGATCACCCACAAAATTCATATCCACGTGAAAATTCATTATTATAAATATAATAAAAATTAGTGAACGTAGTAACTTACCTGAACTTTGGGCGAAACTAGCACCACAAATTAACTGAAGAATTAACCACTACTCTTCGCTCACAAATTTAAAGCCTAAAATAATAAATGGTATTTGCTGGATACCCGGACACCATATAAGAGCGGCTGACATCACCGATGATTGTATTGAAAGAGGGGATGAATCATGAATTTGTATGGGCTGATGCGGGTGTGAGGGTGATAAGATTTTGCAAGGGAAGTGATTATATATTTTTTTTCAATTCCTGCTATTACGGTGAGTGAGTGGGGGTTGCAGACGTGTATAAAGTGAGTGGTTTAAATTGGTGTAAAAATAAAAGGAAAGAAATTAAAAACTCAAAATAAACGTCGGGCTGCAAAACAAATCCCAGTCGTGGTAGTATAGTGAAATGTAAGCGACCGGATGTCGAACCGTGGGACTAATGTGCATATTATAGTACCTAAGCGTGTCACAAGAGGGGGGATTAATTGACTTGTAATATGAATAAAAAGGAAAGAGAAAATAACACAGTTAATAGATAAATTAAATGGAACTCTGGTCAGGTTATTATAATCTGCATAATTAAGCTAACTCTACTGGTTTAATAATTTGGCAAGGTTCCTGTTATTATCTTAAGGTCCGATGAAAACTCATAAGAACTCGTTCCAGTTGTGCAAGGTCCGATGAAAACTCAAGCACCCACTGGTGGACGGCAGAGGAGTATTTGAGGAATTACATTTGCATCTGAAAATACTAACTTATTAAATCATAATAAGCTTTCTCCAAATTTACGACTTAATTAACCTATCTATTTATCACCTGGTCTGATCAAAATAGACTTAGTAAAGCAATTTAATAAACTCATGACATTATTAAAAAGGTGCGAGATAACCTTAAAACGCAACAAACTATATTTAAATTAAACCAGTAAAAATATTGCATAATTAATACAAACACATAATAATCATTCCCAGAGTATAAATATTCTAGCCTAACATATTAAATAGATAAACAGAAACAAGAGTAGTAGAAATCATCTGTAGTCACTCCTGCATTCGTTCTGCTATTTTGTATACGTAGGACTAGAGGTGAATATGGTGGAAAGTGAAATAAAAATGGAGAAGACGGGAGGAGAGAGATGAGGTGAACGTGTGATGTGTGGTGAAGTGGTACGGTGATGGATTGTATGGGTGAAGGATGTGTTGAAACAGAAGGTACGTGCGTCTTATATAGAGGAAGGAAGAAGAGAAAATGAAGATAGAGCTGGATCACGCGTGAAGGGATTTGCTCATTGATTGCTCTCATTTATTGCAGGGGACAGAGCGTGTGCAGAGTAGATGGATAAGTTGCAGACAGTGGACGTGGACGAGTTGCAGAAGTCGGCGAAGGCAAGTTGGAGACGACGACGGGCGAAGAAGAAAACAGTTTTCGCGTTCGATTTTAGTCGCGTCCGCCTCTGCGTCCGCTCAGATCCATGCGGTTGCATGGCATTGTCTCACGTCCGCATGGTGTGTCCGCCCTTCTTAGGCGGTTGTAAATTGTCTCCGCCCTAAGCGTCCGCCTGGTGACCGCCTGCCGTCCGCCCTGGAGTCCGCCCCTAGTATAGGCGGTTCCTTAGGGGTTGTAAGCCTGACCGCCTCTAGCTAGGCGGTTGTGTAGGCGGTCACAAGTATGACCGTGACCTATTTTCCTTCAAACTTCGACCGGCTCTAGATTCTTCGTTTGGACCCCGTTTTCTGAGCCGTTTGCGTCTATGCGTTTGTCTCTTCGTCTACTTTACTCCCAGCTTGGTTTTCCTCATGTTAAACCAATAACTTTTGTGAGATAAATAATAAAACATAAACTAGAGGAATACTAACCGAAGTGGAGAAATGAGCAAAAAAGTGCTAATATTATATATGAAATACACCTATAAAACATGCTCATTTGGACACTTATCACACCCCCACACTTATCTTTTTGCTTGTCCTCAAGCAAAATCACGTACCCAAGTAGGAATGCTCAATACTAACAAATACTATTATGAAGGGTAGTAAACATGATCTTTTTAACTTATTGAGGAGTGTGAAAAATCAACTGCTGGTGGCATAGGTGTGCTCAGGGTAAAAATAAAATATAGAATTTCGGGGTATGATCTAAGGTACTTCAATGTTTCTTTTAGGTGACTCTGAGGACTTTTACCATGGCCAACTTCTCTCAAGAATGGGCATTGAGGAGAAAACAAAAGGAAAATAGATTCATGCATTTGTTTCACTTTTGCATAAGGGATGAGAAGATAATAGATAAGCATCAAGCTTTGTATTTAAGAACACTCAACTCTCTTTTGTTGGTTACCAATGGTGTCTCGTAAGTCCCTTATTATTTTTTTGTATTCTTCTTTTTTTCTTAACAGAGAAGTACCCCTTAGCAATCCCTAAGAGAGAAGACAGAAGGAAACCCTGAGCAATAAAATCCACCATTTGCAGATTATTTGGTCACACCGCATATAAAATGCTCCTCAAAAGTAATCAAAATTTTAAAATTTGTACCACTTATCCTACAATTCATAATAGTATTTATTCTTAAAGAGAACAACCCACATATAAAGGGGTCCACAATATTTGAATTGGACAAACGCATGATAAGGAGAGAGATTAAACATTTAAACACAAAATTCCACCGAAAAGGGTACACTCCCCCACACTTAATTTGAACAATGTCCTCATTGTTCACCAGAAAAACAAGGAAGGTTTCAGAAGACCTTTTCGGTAAGTAGATAAAATAGAGATAACACAAAGGTCACAAATAAACATTTAAGCACATAAACGCTCCTCTGCAGTTTTTATTTAAAATAAAAGCATAATTAAAGAACTGGTACTCCCCTGATATTATTTTTGCTAGTTGTTAAAGGAATTCCCCCACACTTGAGTTTCAGCCTCAAGTAGCGTAGCTTGGTTGCTGTTGGGAGTGTGGATATGAAGGTGCACCTGCATAAAACACTAGAAGCACCCATACTACAAACGGGGTTAAAGGTTAGCAAAAATAAAATTTAAAGAGAACCTGAAAATTAAAAAGAGCAATAAGCAAATAAAAGTTCATCCGGGTTGCCTCCCGGGAAGCTGCCCTTCTTTAACGTCTTTGGCTAGACGCCTGCTTCGTTATCCTGGATCAAAAATATTGTAGACAATAATTCCGCCAGGAAAACGAAGTTAGTAGTATTTAAAAGAAAACCACCTGGATCAAAACAAAACGTTATTTCGGCATATAAAATAGGAAAATGAATACTCCACAAAATCTGGTGTTTGAGGAGGTACTGCCGGTAACGTAGTTCTAACAGAAGAACCGGCGGTGATGATTTTTTCTTCCTCAAATTGGAGGATGTAAACATCCTCTTTTTGTAGGTGAGGCACATAAGAAGAACGCTGATTAGTATCATCTTTAGAGAAAGTTGACTCTTTGAGGTGAGGTGATAATGGCGTTTTGTTTGGTAACTTGGCGAAGGTGATGGCAATCCTTCTCTTCATTTTCGAGGATGTAAATATCCTCATCTTCTGGATAGAGCACAGAGAAGGATGGAAACTGGCGGTAGGCGACCGTAGAGGGAAGAGAGTAACTTACATCCGTAGTGGGGTGTTCTACCTCATGAATTATTTCGCTCTTTGGTTGGTGTTCTTGTTGAGCGAGTCTCTCCAGGTAATCTGGTTGATCTTCTAACCAGAGTTGCTCTTGGAATATGAGACAATCCTCATAATCATGAGCTCCCCCACATACGGAGCAGTATAAATACTGCGAATAGCAGTACCCTTGGTCGAACACCTGTTCCATTTGTTGGAGTTGGACTGGAGTCGCGTTGTGTTCTTCTCTTCGGTTTCGAACTGGAGAAATTTAATAGTTGGAAGAAGAACAGAGACTAAACGCGGCGTTTTTTTTTTGAAGCGCTGGTGACGTCCGCTTGGACGTCCGCCTGGAATGGTGCGGACAGGTGGGCGGTCAGGTGTGTGGTGTGGGCGTCCGCATCTCCGTCCGCATGATGTTGGGCGGTTGTGCTCGCGGCTGCTTCTCCTTTTTTTTTCTACGAACGTATATATATTAGAATACATACACACGAATAATATAAACAAAATAAAAAAAGATAATTAAAATAAACAACAACAAAATAATATAAACAAAATATTCTAATATAACAAGTGAATAATCCGGGGCTTAGGGACTAGAATAAATCTAGTCCCCGGCAACGGCGCCATTTTGCAGACGTGTATAAAGTGAGTGGTTAAATTGGTGTAAAAATAAAGGAAAGAAATTAAAAACTCAAAATAAACGTCGGGCTGCAAACAAATCCCGGTCGTGGTAGTATAGTGAAATGTAAGCGACCGGATGTCGAACCGTGGGACTAATGTGCATATTATAGTACCTAAGCGTGTCACAAGAGGGGGATTAATTGACTTGTAATATGAATAAAAAGGAAAGAGAAAAATAAACACGTTAATAGATAAATTAAATGGAACTCTGGGTCAGGTTATTATAATCTGCATAATTAAGCTAACTCTACTGGTTTAATAATTTGGCAAGGTTCCTATTATTATCTTAAGGTCTGATGAAAACTCATAAGAACTCGTTCCAGTTGTGCAAGGTCCGATGAAAACTCAAGCACCCACTGGTGGACGGCAGAGGAGTATTGAGGAATTACATTTGCATCTGAAAATACTAACTTATTAAATCATAATAAGCTTTCTCCCAATTTACGACTTAATTAACCTATCTATTTATCACCTGGTCTGATCAAAATAGACATTAGTAAAGCAATTTAATAAACTCATGACATTTATTAAAAAGGTGCGAGATAACCTTTAAAACGCAACAAACTATATTTAAATAAACCAGTAAAAATATTGCATAATTAATACAAACACATAATAACCATTCCCAGAGTATAAATATTCTAGCCTAACATATTAAATAGATAACAGAAACAAGTAGTAGAAATCATCTGTAGTCACTCCTGCATTCGTTCTGCTATTTTGTATACGTAGGACTAGAGGTGAATATGGTGGAAAGTGAAATAAAATGGAGAACGAGGAGAGAGAGGAGGTGAACGTGTGATGTGTGGTGAAGTGGTACGGTGATGGATGTATGGGTGAAGGATGTGTTGAAACAGAAGGTACGTGCGTCTTATATAGAGGAAGGAAGAAGAGAAAATGAAGATAGAGCTGGATCACGCGTGAAGGGATTTGCTCATTGATTGCTCTCATTTATTGCAGGGGACAGAGCGTGTGCAGAGTAGATGGATAAGTTGCAGACAGTGGACGAGTGGACGAGTTGCAGAAGTCGGCGAAGGCAAGTTGGAGACGACGACGGGCGAAGAAGAAAACAGTTTTCGCGTTCGATTTTAGTCGCGTCCGCCTCTGCGTCCGCTCAGATCCATGCGGTTGCATGGCATTGTCTCACGTCCGCATGGTGTCCGCCCTTTCTTAGGCGGTTGTAAATTGTCTCCGCCCTAAGCGTCCGCCTGGTGACCGCCTGCCGTCCGCCCTGGAGTCCGCCCCTAGTATAGGCGGTTCCTTAGGCGGTTGTAAGCCTGACCGCCTCTAGCTAGGCGGTTGTGTAGGCGGTCACAAGTATGACCGTGACCTATTTTCCTTCAAACTTCGACCGGCTCTAGATTCTTCGTTTGGACCCCGTTTTCTGAGCCGTTTGCGTCTATGCGTTTGTCTCTTCGTCTACTTTACTCCCAGCTTGGTTTTCCTCATGTTAAACCAATAATTTTTGTGAGATAAATAATAAAACATAAACTAGAGGAAAACTAACCGAAGTGGAGAAATGAATAGCAAGAAAAGTGCTAATATTATATATGAAATACACCTATAAAACATGCTCATTTGGACACTTATCAGGGGTCTTTAAATTTTTTTTCATTCTCTTTTGTGTGTGCGAGCGAAAAGAGTGGAGGGTTGTGAGGGTTTTTCTTTTCTTTCTTGTCCAACATATGAGAGGGATGGGTGAAGAGTAATGGTGGCCATCAGGTCCGGTTCTACCCGGAACCGATTGGAACCGGAACCGGCCGGGAACCGGTGGGAACCGGAACCGAACCGCCTCAGCCGGTTCCGAATACGAATACATGTTTTGAGATTCGGGCCCAAACCGGGTCCGGAACTGGAACCGCCTGGAACCGTCGTCGGATTCAGAACCGGGAACCGAAACCGGAACCGGAACCGGTGGAACCGGGACCGGAACCTCCCCGAACCGGTTGAAGTTACCGTAGGAATCTGGCCAAAACGACGTCGTTTGGGTCGTGGGGGCGCGCTCCTTTGAAGAAAATAGCCATTAGATCCCAAGCACGTGCATTGCAATATGAAGGCCAACATGATGATTGGTATGAGATGAATAGGGATAACACCACTTCGGACTTCTATCTTGTAATATTTTAGAATGTATTAGTAGTTTATTATTACTTTCTTTTCATGTAATCTTTTTTTAAGACTTGCAAATTGAAATCATGTAACCTCTTAGTAGTTGTACTCTTTTTCCTTATTAGGGTTTTCCCAATGTGTTTTTACCTAATAAGGTTTTAATGAGGCAGTGAATCATATAATAAAATTCTCTTTGTTCCTTATTTTTTGTAAATTCAATAAAAATTCCTAAGTCTTTGTTTCTTACACATTTAAGATTATAAACTTGAAGAATAACCTCTCTAGGAGTAAAGAGGATGAAAAGAGCAACGTGTGCGCTCAAACGGATCTCAAATCGGAGCTAAAACGAAGTAACTGGAGCCGATCGAATCTTTCCGGAACCACTCCGGAACCGGTCGGAACCGGAACCGGAACCGGCCGGAACCGGTTTTTTGACCGAATCCGAAGCGAATCCATATTTTAGAACCAGAATCGGAACCGGAACCGCCCAGACCGGTTCCGAATACGAATACACATTTTCCGGAACCGGTGGAACCGGACCCGTGGCCACCATTAATGAAGAGCGTGAAATATTTGAGATTAGAGGAACTGAAAGATTTCCAAGAGAGATGACAAGGGAGTGTGATGTGCAAATCAAATGAGATAGCAAGGTAAGAATTTATAGGAGATGGAGGGAAACCAAAAAGATAGGGAATATAAACTATTTAATTAATCAAGGTAAATTAAACTGCTGAAATGAATTACAGAAAACCAAAGGTTTGGAATTATGAAAGTTTAAAAGTAGTGTATTAAATAAAGTAGGAAATTTAGAAAGTTAGTATTAATTCATTAAATAGAGTTAGGAAACTCCATATAATAAATCCAATCAATTAACGACTTATTAAATCTAGTAAAATCAATAATTGCATTGATATTGTATTATTATAACTACATTATAAACTTTAGTAACACCCTAAAAATACAAAAAGTTAGAATTATTAATTAATTAAAATCAGAAAACACCAAAGGATGTAACCGACTCATTAAAACTAACTTATTTAGTGTGCGTAATAAAACCAATAATAGTATTTAAATCACAAGATTATTGTTATAACTCCATTATAAACAAATAAATATAAGGAATACACAAGGATAACTATTATGACATAAAAAAATTACAACCTTCTTCTTTTCAAACGGGTTATTTTATTAAAAAAAATAAAATCATCTTTATTAAATACTATATAATTTGCTCGTAAATAGTATAATGTACTCATAAACTATATATTATACTTATCAACTTATATACACATAAACTATATAATAGATGTATTTTAAATCAATAATTAATAGTATTTGAAATGTATCATTATATTATTATTCCATCTTTTATAACTAAATATACCATATTAATCAAAATAAACATGAGAAGCATTAATAAAATTACAATTGGCCTAATTAAAACACATTATTTATTAGAATGAATACTCTTTAGTAAATAATAAACGTGTAACCTTCATAATATATTTATATATATAATATATACTCGTAAAATACTACTTGCAAATAATAATATATACATATAATCCTATTTAGTATACTTGCAAACTATAATATATACTTGTAATAAACTATATATATATACTTGCAAACTATATCATATACATATAAACTATATAATTATGTATTTTGAAATTTAGGGGTATTTCATTGTAGTTACACTATCACGTATCCCATTGGATACACAATAAATTCACATTGAGAACACCCTCTCAACAAGTAATCCATTCGAAACTCTCACTCACTCGGATATCACGTTTGCACGAACCCTAATTGTGTTTACACTCACTTTGACAATGATTTCTCCCATTACGACACTAAAATTTAGATTATAGAGACAAACCCCAATTTGGTCAATGTGAAAAACCCTTGAACAAAACAATATTCTCTCTTTTTTCAAAGCTCCAAAATCACAACATGATCCTTTGGTTATCCTAGTTTTCTAGATCTAAAGATAAAAATCTTTATCTCCGAGATCTTCACTTGCTTAGTTTATCAAAAACTACAAATTATATCTTTAACTCAAAATATAAGTCACCAAGGATAATTTTGTTGTTTTGTAACTGATTTAGAACCTTCAAGATTGATTGCTGCATATCTTGAGCTCGCGCCACATATTTTGGAAGGAGATAAAACTGCGATTAGTTCAAGACTGAATATTAACAATGCTTAGTATACTACTGAGTTTGCTGATCAAAATATTGTATCTACAAACCTCATAACAATTCCCAACCACCACCAAACGATTCACCTTCCTCCTACCAGAGCCCCACTAGATTTATCTACCACCTCCCCACTTTGCCGAACAACCGCCACCGCCAATTCCTTACAAGTGCCCACTGACAATGTCATTGCTGATTTGATCCAGCCACTCCAACTTTCACTAATAAACATTCAAGGTACAACTAAACTGAAAAATAAGCCTCCATTGAAACTCAAAACGTTGTGCACCGATTAAGCCACTAATAATCGACATCGTTCCCTAATTTGAATACTTCAGGTTATCAAAGCACCTTACATCGTTATCCTCACATAGATCTAATTTGTTCCACTCTATCCAGAACCAGATGGACTATCCTCAAATCTTGACGCCATTGTTTCATAGTCTGAGCGACAACTGCTTATGTGCATCTTTGTGTTTATACCTGCACAGTTCAACACCAACAACCCACTAGTGCTCCAACTCCTGTCCTCTTGTTTCCGAACTTTCAACACCGCCAAACCCACAAAATCTTCTATGAGGTTCGTCGAGAAAACCTCTCTGCATGCAAAATCAACCACCTCTCATTCCTATGCAGCTTTATAAATTCGACTGCAGGTACCAGTATCCCGAGAGTTCCGGTGTGGCATTGCTTCAAAACCAGCCAATCGTTTCTTTTCCAAACCCAAAAAAAAACAAAAGAGAATGGAGACAAAATGATACACTATAAACTATACAAAATTTTGTTTATAAGCAAAAACACTTCCATACTAATCTGCAAAATCATAGCTTTTAGAGATGTAAAGAGCAACAACCATGATATGCAAATATTAAAAAGTAGACAAAAATGATACAAAAGGACAAAGTAGACAAATAGAAGCTACTCCCTCGGTTAATTTTTAAATGTCGTTTTGGCTTTATGCACAAGAATTAAGAAATGAGGTAAAGGTAAAGGACTAATCTAACCTTACTTTTTCTTTTTAATAAATGTGTGTGTAAGGTGGCAAACTATCTTTTTCCTTGGGATTCGTTGTTATTAATAGGGGTAATGGTGGAATGGTGGAAAAAAGTAATAAATTGTCTTGAAAATCTAAAATGACAACTAAATCTTAACAAACCAAAAGACACTAGTAGGAAAATAGCCTATTTCTACGGTTGTAAAGGGCCTATTTCTGCGGTTTACAACCGCATAAATGAGCACCGCAAAAATAGGTAGTATTTTTTTTGTTTTTTCCTTTCCAGCTTATTAATGCACCCAAATACACACAAAATTAAACAAACCTGTAAAGACATTGTATAATGCTGCCACCACAGTGGGGTGCCTCAGTAGCATACTATAAACCCATAAAGCGGCCATAATCATCGGCATGCATCAATAAATGCAAGAAAGCAAGAAAATTCATAACAAAAATAAGGATTAGTTGTACACTTCACCACACTCTCCACACCACACTCCATTACAATATACAATTCACTACGTTTCAATCTAATGAAATACATAATAACACAACTAACGTTCAACGCAAACTAACTTAAGAGGAATCAACTAAGTACATCGATGGAGATAAATTCTGCCCAATCCTCGAGGATTTCAGATATGTGCATGTCTTCATAATTTCCAATGCCCACGATTTCTTCGAAAGCCTTGAACAAACAAAAATGAATAGTTAATGAGACACTACACAAAGAATGACAAAGAATAAAAATACATATAAACCAAGACTTTCAAAGATAGTTTTATACCTTGTCCAATGATTTTTCTGGCAAAAACTTGGATGATGCTACTAAGTCATGCATAAACCTCATAACATAGTAACCACATTCTGATCCACCAGGCTGTACTGGACACTATACATTCACACATTGCGTTATCAGTCATACTTGCAGGTCTACTATTAACATGTTAACTATTTGCACAAAATAAGTAAAACTACCTTCACTGCAGTCTAAGGGATGTTCTTCGGTGTCTTTTGCAATGCACGCAGTGCAGCTTTGAAGCCACTATAAAAATAAATAGTTTGAATGTAATACACAAATTAATCAAATTTAACGAAACAATTTATTAAGTTATGACAATTGTTGTATAATTTAAATAGCTCACCTCATTAGAGCCGCTGCTATCGCTGGCTTCTTGGCACTCGTACCAAGTGAGTCGAACTGAAAGACTCTCGGGTATTTCATGGCCAAAACCAACAACGACCAATGACGACTGCTCACGTAATGAATAAAATTGAAATCATAACACGGATAACATAACTTATAAATAAAACGTAATAAGATATGGAAGTATGACTTACCCTTGATAATATGGCAGCGTAATGTATGACTTGTTTGCACATTCAAATATTGTGTTCGTCGTAAGTACCGCAAAAGACCTTCAGGATCCATTGACATAGTCACTTCACAACAAGTAGCAGGGCATAGGAATCCGAAGCTGTTAGTCTGATGATCTCGTATCGCCTTAGATTGCACATGCCTGCACCATAAAGACAACCATCAGTGAACGGCCACTAGTACAAAAAACGTCTATTTCGGCGGTTCCAATGGGCCTATTTTGGCGGTTGTTAACCGCCGAAATGAGCACCGCCGAACTAGATGTACCTATCTCGGCGGTTCTTAGGGAACAACCGCCGAGATAGGCCCCTGGGATTGACCGATGGGGAGATTGACCATGGGTCTATCTCGGCGGTTGTTCTCTAAGAACCGCCGAGATAGACCCATGGTCAATCTCTCCATCGGTCAATCCCAGGGGCCTATCTCGGCGGTTGTTCCCTAAGAACCGCCGAGATAGGGGTATTTTTATTTTGTTTTTTTTCCATCCCAGCTTATATATATATATATATTCACCACATTTGGTTCAATCAGACCTGTAATAAAGCTTCATCCATACAGCGAGCTCCAACACACATTTAAAAAGTTATAAAAGCTCCCAATTAATACAAACGACCCACCACAACTTGAGAGTTAACAAAACCAATGCAATTCACACTTTCATTACAAATAAAAAACACCAATACAATTCAAATCTACCATTACACCATCCACAAGTGTACAAAGTTACATTTACATACTCAAAAAGTTCACAAAACATCTTCATGATCATCAATTCATTAAACTTGTGCAGACGAACTCCGACCATTCCTCAAGCATCTCAACAATTTGAGCATTATCATACTGACCACCTTTGAACACTTCTTCGTAAGCCTTGAAAAAAAAAATGAACATTAATCTAAAATGTACAAGTCTAACAACATGTAAAGAGCATAACTAAAACTTTCAAAGAATGTTACCTTGTCTAACGAGTGCTCTGGTAAAAGGTTTGCCGCTCCTACTATGTCACTCATGAATCTCATGACATAGTATCCATATTCTGAACCCCCAGGCTGCACCGGACACTATACAAACGCACATATTGACAGTTATAAACAAGTTTAAACATTATCACACAAATTTATCAATTAATAGAGTACCTTGACAGTGTTCCAAGGGATGTTACTCTTCATTGTTATACCCTGGAGAGATAATGCAGCTCTCATGGAACTATATACATCAGCAATATATATAGTTTTAAGCATCAGTGGCAAGTTATGAAACAGTTAATATTAAGTAATAATAATTGTTGTTTACGATAACAAACTAATTACCCCAGTAGTATTGCGGTGGAGATCTTCGGTCTCTTGGCACCCGTACCAAGTGAGTCAAATTGCAAGATTTGTGGGTGCTTCGACATCACCAGCACAAACAAAGACCAATGTCGACCGTCCACAAATTACACAATGTGTTGAAATCATTAAGCAACTAACACAAACTATATGTTTTAGATAATACTAAGAGAAATAGTCAAATATCATACCTTGAATGATATGGCAGCATAATAAATGACTTGTTAGAACATTCAAAGAGGGCATTCGTCATATATTGCATAAGGCCTTGCGGATCACTTGTCATCTGGACTTCACTGCACATAGCAGGACACAGGAATCCAAATCTTCGATCTTCATAGACATTGATCACCTCATCATGCACCCACCTATGAGGTAATATCATTAGTCATTAACTTTTTATTCAAACATCTAATTCATCACCAATTAATGAATTCAAAATATAAAAGGTAGAAGTCACTCACATGGCGACCGACTTGATAATCGACACATTCAACCAATCCCTCCGGAAGCACTCCTCGAAGTCGGACATATACATCCCAAATCGATGTATATCTTCTCCTTGAACTATATAGTGAAATATCCGCTCGGGATCTTCCACGGTGAGGGAATCAGAATCAGGGGTAGCAGCAACAACGAGGAATGCAGAATCTGCATATTAGTCGACAAGCCGGCCAATATTCTCTTCTCCACCAAAGCAAGTCTAAGCACAAAATTTGTGGATGCCTTTGATTGCACAGGTGTGGCAATTCTTTTTCCTTTGCCCTTATCAGTCTTCGGTCGGCTCATATCCTATGATATTAGTCTAATTAAGTATATGGATGCAAGGTGGTACACCAATAGTTTTATAGCAACGGTTAAGAGTAATACCTGCCCAGGGAGTCTGACCAATCGTGCAGGCCACTGCACTGTCGCAGTTTGTGCAGAACGCACGGAAGGTCTTTGTGGGATCGGCACCGGTAAACCGACGTCAGCATGCTCTGCAACAAATTCGTCTAGAAGCACTCGTGCATGGTAATGTTGGAGTGGTTCAACGTGCACAATATCACTTGGACGAGAGGGAAAAGTTTTCCCCATGCAACCATGACCTCTTCTACTCCAATTGTAAAAACAGATGACACTCAGTGGGTGCCTGAGTGTTATGTGGAACTTGTTTAGATAAAAATTGTGAATTCTTCTATGATGATATTAGTGATCAAGTGAAAAATCATAATCGTCATGTACTCAATTGAAATGTTAGTCTAACCTGTAGAGATGCATAGGGAAACGGATCGGCTGAGTGGACACTACTTCTCACTACCGGTGCACTCTGCTGCTGAATGGGTGACTGATCAACTGGTGGTCGAGAACCTCTTGGCTTTCATGCTGCTGTGGCTGAATCCTTGATATAGCCTGAGCGATCCTCTCGTCGACGTTCTGAGTAATCCTCTGCTCCATCTTAGCCAACGCTCTCAGGTGCTCCTCGTAGCTAATCGACTGTCCCTGGCTGATTCTGGACCCGGGTGCGCCAAATGCCTGGCGGATACCAACGTGCCCACCAAACCAATGGCACGACCTGGATGATCCTTCTTACCAAGAGCGCGTGTAAGAGGATCATCATTCCTCTGTGAGGTCCAGGTGCCTTGGGTGAGCTGAGAGCTTAATTCACCCTAATATAACACACAAATACAGTTATTAGTTTAACATAAGTTCATATACAAAGGAAATGAACAGTTTGACTGAAAATGAAATGATATCACTTACCATTTGAGTAATAACTGCTCTCGTGGCTTCATCGTATTGAGGATTTTTGGGAGTAGAGTTCTTCGGAATGTGGCTTAACTCCCACACTTTCATTCTTCTGCCACTGGCATCCAATGAGCCATCCGTGGGCAGATATCCCTTTTGCTCCCATTCTGGTACCCTGAGCAATACTTTTTCCACCTAAGTGGTGAGGGTACAGATTCTTCTTAGCATTTGCTTGTTGTTTCGCACGGAGAGCCTGCATAAATTAATGGGATCATGTTAAGTGAAATTGAACACAAAAAAACATAAGAAATTAAGATTAATTATGTATGTATGACAATAAAGTGCACCTGGAACTCCGGTGTGTGACGCCTCTCAACAAATTCTACCCATTGCTCTTCTGTTATGCCTTCGTAAACCTCCCATGGTGGTCTCTCACCGTCTCCACCATGATCTGGATCATCTGGATCTTCTGGAGTAGGCATCTTGTAGATGAACTTGTCAGCCAACTTATTCTTGTGGTCCCGGAACTGTTTCGACATCGCTGATAGCACATCCTTTTTAAGTGCGGGATCCACGGAGAAACGAGACTACGTACATGATCATTCAGTTAGTAAAGTAAACATAAATGTTCTATTATTTCACAAAAGATCATAGTAATAATGTAGAGATTTACCTGAAGACGCTGAAACATAGTATCCTTCAATGATTGAGGCACTTGCTTCCAGTTGTGGTTTATGTTGTAATATGACTTCACCAAATGGCTACCGTAAGCGGTGAAGTCATTCTTCCAATTTCCATGGGGTTGGTTGAACTGATTGAAGTCCACCGGTTTTGTAGGAGGGCCCTTGTTAGCCTTCAGCCCACGTGTAGCACCTCTCTTCTTTTGCTTCTTCGCCTCTGGTGGGACAACTGACTCCTCCTCGGTCTGCTGTGAAGGGCCAGCCTCAGTCTCGTGTACTGCTAACTGGTCCTTCTTCTTCTTTCCTCCTCTTGTGACCCGCTTACTTGGTCTATTCTGTTGTGGCTCAGGTTCTCCAGTCGAGATAAGCCATCCAATGGGGTCATCAGGGTGATCATCCACTGCAAAAAAAAAATCATAAAGCATTTTCATCAGTTAAACTCATAACATAAATACTATGTGTGGAGGGTGATTTTTCGGTATGAGGGGGGGGGGGTCTATCTAAATATGGTATGACCGAGAAGCCTAGATCCTAGAAAACGTCATTCTGTGGAAGGTGAAAACCCGTTATTCATGGCATCCCTCAAATACCTACTAAATCGTCCGTCTTTCCCAGAAAGCATAAAGGGGAGTGCAAGTCTGCACTACACCCACTCTCAATGGGCTCCACGCGGACTTATGCTCTATAAGGCGGAATTGACTAGAGTCGCCACCTAGTTTGACCTACGATACTAGGAAGGAAGGGAATGAGGGTTCTAAGAACCGTTGGTTGACTCTGATTGTTGCTTATGGATAGGACTTATCTGGTCATGTCAGAGATTCCATTGTGGCTTCGTACTGGGTTACACCCCTTAGAAGTGGCAACGACCACGACTTCGGATTGGTGCCCGAGGAAACCTCGGTCTCCAATTATCGGGATTGCCCTCTTTCAAAACCTTTTAGAGAGATTCATTTAAAAGCCAAAGGATAGGATTGAGTGAGGGTTGAGGATTAGATGATTTAGAAGATTTGAAGAATAGGCTGGTCTTGGAGTTAGTTTGGTTGAAGGGTTGAGAGTTTCGAGAGGTATGAAGAACACCTTAGAGGGGGAAAGGGGGTTTTGTTTGGAATGAGGTCGCACCCTAGATGGGCTGCCTACGTACTCAACTCCCTGCTGAGATCAGACCTTACGTAGTTCAGGTCTGCTTGGGGTTTGGAAGTTTTAATGTTTATGGAGCTTGAGGATATTTGTAATCTCTGAGATTTAGAAGGATTCGAAGTTTCAAGAAGTTTCGAGTTTTGGGAGGTTAGAGTCTGTGAGACGCCCAGGTCTGTGAGACATTGAAATCTCAGAATGATTGAGTCTGTGAGACGCTCGGTTCTGTGAGACATTCGAGTTCGTGAGATGTTCGAGTCTATGAGACGCTCGGGCCTGTGAGACTTTGGAAGTTTGAATGAAGTTGGAATTTGTAAGAGGGTTTGAGTTTAAAGGTGAGTTGGAGTTTGAATGATAATTTGGGTATGAAGTGATTTGGAGTTTTGAAGATTATTTGAGTGTGTGAGGCAATTGGTATTTGGGAGAGATCCTGGGTTTTTTGGGTTCGAGGTTCGAAAAGAGTTGAGGTTTTGGGATATTTCGGGATTTGAAATGAGATGATGATGGGTTGAGTTGTTTGGAGGAATGATTGTCAAAATCGTCTCTCTTAAAGTTTTAAACCGAAAAGTCATTTTTGTTGTAAAGGGTGGATAATCCCGAGGGATTACCCTATGTACCCCCTCGAACACGACACTTAATTAATGGTAAGTGCCGAGGCTCGAAAGATGGGGCAATGAATTTATGTCGAAAAATAGGATTTAGAGAGAAACACCATGAATGAGATGTTCTCGGTCAGACCCTAATAACGTCTCTAACTCCCGGGTTTTAAAACGTTAAAAACCGAAAACCTTGAAATCGAGCGGAAGGGAGTTAGACGATTATAAAATCCGGCTGCAACTAGGAAGACAGTTACATCCCTAGCACCCCGCCTTGTAAAAATCTAGGCTGCAATTAGGGGAGGTTTGTCACCCTAATGCCCCGCCTAAAGAGATCCAGACTGCGACAAGGGATGTTACGACCCCAGTGCCCCGCCTCGGATTTTTATTCGGAGGAGAAACAAGTAATGTCACACTAGGAAGAAACGTTCTTTGAAGGTGTTAGTCATCCTATGTTCCCCGAAAACAATTTATTTTGGGTTTGAAAACTAAGTTAGGAAATTTGTGAAGTTGTTCGGAATTCTCGATGAAGAAACACTGATTTTGAGAAATGATTTTAGGAGAAAACTTTCTGTATATGTGAGAAGAACTTTCTGCGTTTGAGAAGAGTTTCTGTGATGTGAGAGAGTTTTTCCTTTAAAATTCCACAAAATGGTTTCTTTTGAAAACTTGATGAAGTTTGAATAAAATGATTGTTGAAATCTGAGGAGAGAGATTTTTGAG
Organism: Limonium bicolor; assembly: GCA_023374045.1. Classification (NCBI taxonomy): domain Eukaryota; kingdom Viridiplantae; phylum Streptophyta; class Magnoliopsida; order Caryophyllales; family Plumbaginaceae; genus Limonium; species Limonium bicolor. The sequence continues at coordinate 197,942,445 of CM041780.1, read as the reverse complement.
TTTGAAACTTGAACAGGATTTACAAGTTGAGTTTGAATTGGATGAATTGAATTCGAGTTGAATGGAATTGGACTGAAATGAGTTGGGTTTGAATTGGGTTGATTTGAATTCGGGTTGGGGTTGAAAAACGAATCGGGTCAAAGTTAGACCAGGTCAAAGTTGGATTAGGTCAAAGTTGAGATTGGTCAAAGTCAAAGTTCAGATTGGTCAAAGTTGGACCAAGTCAAAGTTGGGTCAAGGTCAAAGTTGGACCAGGTCCAAAATTGGGTCAAGGTCAAAGTGGGGTCAATCAAAGTTGGACCGAGTCAAAGTCAAAGGTCAGGTTGGTCAAAGTTGGACCGAGTCAAAGTTCAAGTTGGTCAAAGTTGGACCGAATGGGCTTGATGGGCCGAATGGGCTTAGTGGGCCGAATGGGCTTGATGGCCTTGTTTGGGCTTAGTGGGCCGAATGGGCTTGATGGCCTTGTTTGGGCTTTGGCCTCGAAATGGGCTGGGGCCTTGAAATGGGATTTATGAACTGTGGGCTGAAGTGGGTTTTGAATTGGGCCTCAGAGTGGCCTTTTGATTTGGGCTGAAGTGGGATTTGAATTGGGCCTTGGAATTAAATTGGGCCCGCTCTGGGCTTTGTTGGAAATTGGGTTGAAATTTGGACTTATTTAGAGTTGGCCGAAAGAAAAGGGCCTTGCTGGAAGTTGGGCCAAAATTGGGCCTTGTTCGGATTTGGCTGAAGTGGCCCCTTTTTTATGTGGGCTTTATTTGTGACTGGGCTGAAAAAAATGTTGTTGGGCTGATTTGTGAGATATTAACAAGTGAGAGGAATTGATTTATTGGTTTGTTTATTAACTCTTGATTAGGGGGTGTGTTGAGGGTAAAGGAGGATTCCACCCACATAAAACGAATGAGAGACCCGTTAGGCATGGGGTGGTTTCACATCCTAAACCCTCCTAAGCTAGCCTTAAGGGCTCGTTTTTTAAAGCTTTTGTTCTTATATACATATAAAGGTGGTTTGGGTGTTTTCTGAAGTTATAGGAGATTATTGCCCCACGAAACGAATGAGAGACCCGTTAGGTGCGGGGCAACAATTCATCCAAAACTTATCTGTCAGTTAAGAGGTTCTATAGGGTAAATAACTAGGCTTACTTGAAACATTTAATACGCAGGGGGTAGGACGAGAAATCAAAACACAAATCGCCAAGAGGTAAAGCAAATATTTCACATACAAACATTGGAGAAACGAAATAGAGGAAAGTAAACATTGTTTACAAACAAAATATGGTGATTGAACACAAGTAAAAAAGGGGAAAAATCCTACGAGATTCCAATTTAATTTCCAAACCATATCAACGAACAAAGATGCAATTAACTATCAAACCAACTGAGTTGCAGTTGTGAAAACTGAAGGTTAGAATTTCCAAACCCCATCATGAGCAGATCCGGAGACAAACACGATCTACTGGCAAAAGCCTGATCCAAGTCGCAAAGGGATGTACAAGAGACAGCCACGGTGTCCCAAGGGTTAGAAAGCCTCATCAATAAGCAGACATCCAGTGCAAACCTCAGAAGAACGTACCAAACCGAGATGTAAGAAATACATCGATTTTAACAAATGACAAAGACAGAATGAAATACCGAACTGTAATCACCGTTTCAGCAGGCCACAATCAACATCTTCAAATTGGGTTTCAATGCGCAAGGGCATAAATAAGGTGTTGAAATGACATTTCTAAACCGATACTGAAGTGCACGGAAAAGATGACTATATGTAGTCAAGTTCCGCTTCTATATCGAATGGCAAAGGGGAAAAACTTAATGTTGAAGCAATCTCATAAGGAGCAGTCACAAGGCCAAGTTCACATGCCCAACTTAAATGCAAGGTCAAACCATCATAAGTAACCAACATCAGACCCACGAATAATCTACCATCACAAACAATTAAACAGCCAGAATCTCTCTTGGATTAGGCACATAGTGCAAGAGTCAAACCACCAGCAGTAATCAACAGTAGACCCACGAATGATATACCATCACAAACGAATTAAACAACAAGAATCTGGCTAGGATTAGGCACATAACGCATGAGCCATTTACTGGATAGAAGCAATATAACTTCCAAGGCAAACTCCAATACGCAAGGGACTATTAATTGACAGAGATAGTTAAATTGCCAGTCACGAGGACTGGAAAATGGAAATTTTCCAAACACAATGAGGTGGTACAGAGCCTGAAATTCACCGGTCGATCTGCAAAGTCTCTCTAAACCAAACTCGTCCGCATATGCACGTATCAATTCAAATCACTTAGAAACGGGTCATGATAGTGAGGAAACCAATTCTAACACTACGATTCAACCAGAGCCCTGCTCCAGAAGACTGGTTCGAAGTATGAAATCAAACAAATCAGTCAGTAGAGTAGAGTAGTTTTTTTTTTTAACTCGAAACCCACATGTAGCAGAAAATCGTAAGGAATAGAGATATGGAATGCAATTTGGAGTGAAATCTGACAAATTACCTGCGTTGGACTGGTAATGGTAAGAGCGGAGGTTAAGGCGATGGTGGTTTTTCTGACGGAAGCACGAAGGGTGGGCGGTAAGGGCGGTAGTGGTGGCGATGGTCTTGTTTCTGGGTTTCAAAAATTTCGTGAAGAGTAGACAAGATTCTGGTTCGAGCCTTCATGCAAGGAAAGGAATGAAAATCTGGGTTGTTTTTCTAATGTCGGCTGGCTTTTTCAAGAGAAGAACATGAGGATAGGGTGGAGGATGGAGACGGCGATGATCCATTTCGTTAGTGTACGAAGAAGGCGACCGCACGGGGAAGCATCGGGGGTAGCAATGTCGACATGTTGAAGATGAAGAAGGAGAAGGAATCACCGGAAGAAGAAATCGAAGAAGGAGCTGGTGAGGCCCTACGGGAGTTCTAGAGTTCAGGCACAGGTTTTTGAAGTGTTGAAGCAGCTTCTGGGTTTAGTTTTCGATTTCAGGGGGGAAGGTGAGGGTGGTGATTGATCGAGATAGGAGGAAAACGATGATGGCTTGGTTGCTGGACTAGGTCGATTTTCAGACATGAAGGGAAAGGAGTGGGAATTGGCTGTTCTTCTCTGCGTGTGTTGGGGAAGAAAGGAAAACAAGAAAAAAAAAACGAAGCCGCTCCAGAGGATCATCGGAGAAGAAGATTGATGAATGTTTGAGATGGCAGGTGGGGTGGCGCCGGGAAGATCGATGAGAACAAGGAATGTAACTACAGTGATCTTTATAATATGAGAACTAGGGTTTTTTGGTGGGCTTATGTTGTTTGGGCTTGGTAGGCCCAATGCTAGGAGCTGGAATGGGTTTAAGGGTCTGGGCTAGGCCAGACAGAGTTCAACTAAGTGTTGATTGGGTTTGTAAGATGAAAATGAGGTGTGTAAATGAAAATAAAATGCTAATGTTAATAGTAAAATAAAATAACATAGTAAAATAAGTAGGTAAACAAGGAGGGACGGGTTTGAAATCGGACTGTCGTCGGAAATTCATTTTTGAAAAATCTTGTTCTTATGAAATGCTTTTGAAAAGATTACAAAACCATGGTTTCTTTTTGGCACGCACGCTAATAGATTTGAAAAAGAAAGGCGACGACCTCTGATTATTTCGGGAATTTGCATTATGGGGTGAGAATTTTTTTTGGTGTCTACACTATGATGCATAACAATAACAGTTAAGATGATATTACAGTCTACATTCTACTAACAACATTACCTGAAACGTACAAAAACATAAATCATTTCATATTTTCTACCCAAACACCCTCATCATGGTCTGATCGTCAAATCAACGCTTTCAATTCTCCACTGTATAAGTTCAAATCGGTTTAGAGATTAACAAAGAATCGAGAGTTAAAATACGTACTTGTTTTTTAAGGATTTATGGACAGGGAGACTGGTGCCTGAGGTAGGCTTCTGTGCGAGAGATGCAGCAATACCACTTCTGATATGTCTCTGCAAGGGAGCAACAAAAAATAAATTAAAAAAGAAATGCATCAACAAATAGGGAATGAAGCTAAATTATGTACTAGCACTTATATTTAAATACATAATTGCATTTATTAAACAAAAAATAAGGTTTAGTTACTTACTTGTGCACAGTGGAGGAAGAGGAACAGTAATGGAAGAAGGCGGGAAACAAGAGAGGTGATTCACGGACTTGAATGTAGTGAGACCTGATAAAAAAATTAGATATTGTTAGACATATACACATACATCAAACAATATTAATTACGAAGAGATTTAAAAAAAACGGCATGACTTTTGCATAATTTTACCTATCCCATGCTTATTATTAAGCATTCACCAACCATTCATCAACACAAATTTCCATCACAAATCAAACTAATACCAATTTATCCATCAAACCGAATTTTAATAATTTGTGGAAATCAAATACAAAGTAAAAAAAAAGACACAACTATATCTATTATTAAGCATTCACCAATTATTCAACAACACAAATTTCAATCACAAACCAAACTAATATATACCAACTTTATTAATTCATCAAACGAAATTCCAATAATTTGTGGAAATCAAATACAAAGTACAAAAGATAAAAATGATAAGTTAGATTATATTACCGGTTCGAAAATGAATTGCTCTCCGCTCCGATTTCAATCTACCATCAAATGGTAAAGAAGCTCCTTAAGTATTTATCTGTAGAGACACAAAAGAGAAAAATGATAAGTTAGATTATATTACAGTGAGTGAAGAGAATGAAGAGAATGAAGAGTTAAATTTAAAAAAAAAAAAATACCGGTTCATAAATGAATTGTTTTCAGCCCCTCTTCTCAATCGGGCGTGCGAGCCTTGTGTAGCAACACCAATCTCTACAGAGGCAACGCATAAAGATTGAACAACATTCAGATCAATTAGAATAATTTTATATTAAACTTAACGACATACATATATATATATATATATATATATATATATATATATAAATACATTCTCACACCTCTACTTCAAACCGCTACTAAAACGGCTAATACCTCACCTACTACAAATATTTTTCTACTATGACTGCTTGTTCACGCTCTTATTCAATTATACACTACGAAACGTTCTACTCTTTTTCTAAACTTACATTACATCTTTCATGTGCTGCACATATAATTGTTTACCACTTAACACTTCACAGAAATCAACTTAACGCATACATACAAAATTTTCCCCCCCTACAACACTTGTCTATTACTACGCTAACACTTTTACTACGCATTTAACTTCTTACACTACTTCAGGGTCTTCCACTCTTTTTTACTAGCACTTTTTCTACTTATCATTTCTACACTTTTTTACTACTTTTATCTACTATAATCATCATTCTGCTCACTCATTACTTTATACACTCTTTCTTCTTTACTATTTCTTTCTTCTAAACTCACTACAAAATTGATTATTTTTACTTTGCGTTTACAACTTTCATATTCACTTGCTCACACAAGCTACTACTTTCAACACATACACACACGCATTCTTCACTTCACCTACTATTACAGACAACTAATAACTAACTTTTTATCTTTGTATTTCACTTATCGTCATATACACAAATAACACAATAATTTTTATACTATGACACAACCAGACATCATACTACACGCGACACATCTAATAATCATACTCGTTGCTAATTTAATATCATGTTTTCATTGCACTGTACATATACATTTCATAACACTTTCTCTAATTCTCCACACACGCAATACTTTTAAATATATAAGAAACAAACTACTCATACTTAATGCTCATCATAATTAACAACATATTTTACTCGCAATCACTATACTTATATTTATTGCACATATTACAACACTCATTCATACGTTTATAAGCATAATAAATCTAGCCCAAATAAGCTAACCTAACTACACTTAAAAGAAGGGCCAAAAACAGCACAAAAATTCACTCGGACTGAAATACCCCAAACTTAGATATGGTGTTTAAATGATAAACTAAGATACAAGGAGGCTAAATAATGCCTTAGAAACATTAAGAAACATTTCTAATCAAAGAAAATATAAGGAAACACCAAAAGAGCAGTTTTAACAAAAACGTGCTCTAAGCTTGGAGAGACTTGGGAGAGTACCCAAATATTGTTCTAAGACCTTAGTAATATCCTAATGGTCATTTTAAATCAATTACCAAAGAAAACCAAGCTTGAAAACAAGTTAAAAAACACAAAATGTGCTTTAAGGAGTCTTAAAGCACGTTTTTGGAAAATTGTCTTGTAAATGAGTTTTGAATGACTAAATGTCCATCATTACTCTTTAATTAACATGTGTACTATATAGTATCACATTTGGAAGTCTATATCAATGGGAAATCAAAAATTTCAAACAATGTGCCTTGTTTTGGTGAATAGTGAATTAATTAAGCTAGTTTATAACATAAGTCTATATAAGTGAGACATTTGGTCAACAAAGACTTAAGTACCCTCATTATTAAAAGGGGGCCGGTTTCTTAGGAGGTGAGTCACCACCTTCATGACTCATTAAGTAATTAAGAAAGCAAATAAGTCTTATAAAGCATAAAGTACTATTTATCTTTTAACATAAATATCACATTTTACTTACCTCTCTCCTCACCTCCTCATTTCTTCTGTTTCACACGGTTTCTTCAAGCTCTCTCCCTTCTCCATTAACGTGAAGAACAACTCCATGCTAGCTCCATCTAGCTTTGCCCACATCTTGCTCATTTTAGCTCCAAATCCAAAACAAAATACATACTCTTCTTAGTTAGCTCAAGCTCCTTCTTTCTATCTTTTCAAAACTTCAAGAGCTGCATTTTGGTGCCAAGTCAAACCACCATTAGAGGAGGAAATTCAAGTTTGGAGACTCCATTGGCATCTCCAATCTCTTAAGGTAAAGAAAGTGTAAGAAAATCTAGGTTTCCACCATTTTCTTCACATGTTCGAAAAATATACTCATGGAACTCCATGTTTATGCCTTATTCTAGCTTGTTTCTACTCTTCAAAGGATAGAGGAGGTCCTTCTTGCTTCATATCCAAGTTGTCTTGAGAAACCAAGGTAAAACAATCACATTAATACCTTAAAGCATATTTTAACCTAGGGTTTGTTCCTTAGGGTTAATGTGTTATCTAGTACTCATTGGAGTCATTGGATATTGGTTAGAACATTGGCAAGGAGATACACATTGGTGACCGAGATTGAACAAAGAAAACCTAAGGAAGAAAGCTTTTAAGCTTGTAAAAGAACAAGGTAAATTACTTACCTTAAGATGTCTTGTTGTTTAAGGGAATGGGATTTAGGTATATGATGAGTTTAGTGTAGAGTTCATATTGGGAAGGTGTTATAAAAACCTAGAAGAAACAATGACTATACTTGTGAACTTGTGACTAAAGAGCAAATGAGAAGAAGAGATAGTTAAAACAATGTGGAGATGAACTACAAGAAGCATTTTATTTCAATGGAGCCTTGTTGAGTGTATTCGCAGGTTGAAGGCAAATATATGTGGAAATTCAGTGGTTAAGATTGTTGTCATTTAAGGGCCTAAGTGCCAAGCATTTTGAGTTTAAGCAATATATGATGATGTGGTGAAGTTTTAGTGTAGATTGTGTGTTAAGGTGTTGTGATGAGAATTTGTGTGGTATTTGTTGTTGGATGGAGAAAAACCATGTGTTAGGAGGTACTATATATTAGAGAACCCATGGCAAAATTTAAAGGAGAGCTTAAGTGTTAAGATATTCTAAGGGGATTTAATGACTAAGGAAGTACTAGGAAGTTTTAGAGGTTGTCTTGATGAAAAAGGGGTGAGTTTAAGGTGTTTAATGAGTTATAATGACTTAGGCATTACTATGAAGGATTTAGAAATCAAGAGAATGTATTTGAGTGTTTAGGACTTAGGCAAATGTTGATAAACAACTAGGAAGGAAACAATGTGTTGATGTATGGAAGTTTAAATTGTGAAGGAACATTAAGAAAATGCATAAGAGAGTTTTAGATAATGAAAGATGCTTGGGAGATGATGTTACTGTGGTGAGGAAAACATTTGGCATAGTGGTTACATTAGGTATGAACCACCACCTAGAAACCTAGAGGAAAGCATTACAAGTGTTAGCATTATCACAAGGAAAAAGTATAATGATTAAGGTGGATCTTGGTGAATGATTTAATGTGTTTGGAGGATGGTTTAAGAGGAGTTTAAGAGTCTAAATGATGTTAGAACACATTGGGAGGCTTGAGGAAAGGTTTAGTGAAGATTTGGCAAAGTTTGGGCATGATTTAGTGGCGTCCGACCCAGGGGTCCGACCCAAGTTTGGGTCGGACGGCCTCTGTTTAACGCCAGGGAAAGGTTCTGGAATGGTCCGACCCAGAGGTCTTGGGTCGGACATGGGTCGGACGGGTGATTTTTAAAGGGCAAATAAGTTTCTGGAATGGTCCGACCCAGAAGGTTGGGTCGGACGTGGGTCGGACATGAGAGGTTTTAGAAGACGGAAAGTTTCTGGAATGGTCCGACCCAGTTGGTTGGGTCGGACATGGGTCGGACATGTAGGGTTTTCCAAACCCGAAAGTTACTGGAATGGTCCGACCCAGAGGGTGGGTCGGACGGGGGTCGGACGGCCCTTAACACTTAAAAAAAAATTAAAATTCTAAGAATGGTACTAGGTAATAAGGTTATACCTTTGGTAGGGTGATAATGATTGGGACCCTAAGAACTTAAGGAACTAAGTTAAGTTAAGTGTAAGTTTTAATGTTTAAAGTTAAGATTGTAAGCTAAGAGGCAAAGACTTGAGAGGTTGTTAAATGGGAATCTTTAGAGATTAAGTGAGTTAAGTAGGTGCAAATACCTAATGACCTAAAAATGAATCAATTTTTAGGTTTGTGAATTGGGACCCCGAAGAAGGTTAAACAAACAACGATCGACGATGAACGGTACAATCCTTCTTGTGACCTGCTTGCTAAAGAGGTGTCCCTCGGCTTGTGTGCTATCTGTTTATTTGCTATGACTAAAACAAGATAAAGCATGCAACCGGACATATTTATTCTCGTTGTGTTTGTGTTATCTTTACACTAACCCGCGAGACTTGAGATTGTTTCTAACCAAGTTTAGTACTTACTGAGTTAAGAATAAGAGTTAAGTTTGAAGGTTGTTGGTTAATGCCCGTTAAGGCTTAGCTAGCACATGGTGTTTAAGATGTCTACTAACTGGAACTTGAGTGAGGAAACCCGGGACCGATCTCCGGTCATGCATGCTAAGGAAAAAGGGGGACGGTATCTGAATCAGATCCGCCCTCCGCTTAAGGACTTGTCTTCGGACTTGTAGCCTAGGCCGGTTGCCGGCTCAGCTACGCTGGACTCCCGTCCAAAGTAGGTGGCATTAAGATGGTGCGGTGGTGGATCACCTAAATCCCAGGTTCGAATTAAGCTACAACCAATCTCTTCCAGGAAAGGTTTGTATACTGAGATTAAGATTAAGATTAAGGAAAGGTAAGGAAATGAGATTAAGGAAATGAGGACTAAGGAGGGGTTACTAACCCACTTGATAAGGGAACGCTTGAGACGTTCATTGTTTGTGAACTATATATGTTCATCTGTGGTTATTATTATTGCACTTCATATTATGCTTGTGTATGTAATCAATTTCCATGCTATCGACAATTAGTCGTCGTAGCCCCGTTAGCTGGGGGCCATGAGAGGGTGTACCAGCATTCGTGCTGACCCCCTCGGGGGCTATTTTTACACTTGCAGGTAAGAGACCCATGAGGACGCACTACGAGAGTAGGAGCGGTTAGACTTAGGGTGGGATGTTTTATTTTGAGTTCGGGTTGCGCCTGTGCACCCGACTGTTTATATTAAACTGATGTAAGTTTGAGATTATGTTTAAGATACTAGTACTCGGTTGGTTGTGGTATTGTGAATGTTGATGTTTTGAGTTGGATAAGTATTGTAAACATTAAAGCCGGTATATTCTAACGATCAGACCGTGGCAAGGTCCAGGTGTTATTTATTTCCGCTGCGACGTATTCGATTAAGTGTTCAGTTTGCGATAACCACGATAGGCTTTGGATGGGGTGTTACAAAAAGTGGTATCAGAGCGTAGTTACGCTCTGATCAAGAAATACCGGACATGAGTAACCACCGAGTTAAGATATAAGTTAAGGAATAAGTGATGGGTTAAGGGTGTGAGAAGTTAGAGTGAGTAGAGTCAGATGACCACGAATAAGTGTGGATCGTCTTTATCGTCTACGGACGTTATAAATTTGCTAACCGAGACAGTGGTGAATATAAACTAATATGAGATATGCTTGTTCAGATGGCAAGACGTCCTAGGGGAGGCCGAGGTCGCGGCCGGGGTGAGGATACTTCAGGGATACCTGGAGGGCAGACGATCGCAGAGATCGTAGCTGCCGCATTAGGGCACATGGGCTATCAGCCTGGTGTGGGTGCACCACCTCCACCGCCACAACCTAGGGAACCAAACTGGGTGAAGAGTCTAGCAGATCTTCGACCCGCGCATTTTAAGGGGGAGACCGATCCGCCAAGCTTGAGGCGTACATCTCCGAGCTGGAGACCGCCTTCGAGACCCTTGATGTCCCTGCTGGGATCAAGGTGCGCCTAGGCTTTCTATCTGAAGGGGGCGGCAGGCGATTGGTGGAAGCTGGTGAGGGCCGAGCATGTGGCCAATCCAGAGTTCGGCTGGGAGCAGTACACCGCCTTGCTACGAGCAAAGTACTACCCCGCCCATGTCCAGACGAAGAAGCGCTTACAGTTGGATGCGCTTAAGCAGACGGACAAGATGACAGTGGACGAGTATTACTCAGAGTTCACTGCCTTGCTCCGTCTTCTGCCAGGTCTAGGGTATTCTGACCAGATCTTGGTGGACCGCTTCTATGGCGGGCTTAGCCATCGACTCCGCTACGGCATGGGGCCGACGAGTTACACTACCTTGCAGGTAATAAGAATGATTGAGATTTGAGTAAGTGATGAATAAGATTTAGATTGTGAGAAATAAGTGTGATTAATATTATGGAAAAGCAGGAGTGCTATCATGCCGCTGCTAAGGTTGAGATTACCGTCCAGCTGAGGGACGAGGAGAATGCAAAGAGGAAGAGTGCTGGTAAGAGCTCAGAAAGTCAGGGGCAAGGAGGGTACAAGAAACAAAAGTACCAGCCTCAGGCCCAGAAGAATCAGAACTCAAAGGGGAAGGAGGAAAAGGAGAAGGCTTCGGAAGAGCCATTGAAGTTGACGTATGCTATTGCAGCTACACCCCTGCTCTCTAAGGCGCCAAAGGGATCTGAGACTGAGATGGGAGCCGGTGGTGGCTACCAGCGACGCTACATCTGTAGATGGTGTCACAAGGACCACCCGGGGCTCGACTGTAAGGGAAACAAGGTGGAGTGCAACTTTTGTGGAGTCTACGGGCATCGAGCGTATGAGTGTTACCGGAACCCTGCTAGCAGAGCCTATAGGCCCGATACCAAGGGCAAGGGCAAGACCGATCAGGGAGCTGGATCTGACGGTCAGAGGAAGGTGCAGCAGCCAGCGGACAAGAACCCACGGGTGACCCAGAAGACGGGACCCACTTTACACATGGTGGACCGGGACGATGAGCCTGAGCCCTCATCGAGGCCAGGTACCACTATAACCATTTAGTAATAAACTACCTGCTTACCGCATTATCATGCATGTTTGGTGAATAAATGAGTTAAGTAAGAATAAGATGAGATTAGACTTAAGTAAGACATAACCTACTACCACTTTAGGAAGATTCAACACCTGCTACCTTATACCATCTACATCTAGCCCGGAGCACACCGACATCGAAACTGTAACGACCCCAAAACCACCCTGGTTGAGAGACCGTTACACGCCGCGCGCTTATTACCAAAGACACGCAAGGCTACACTATCGAAACCCCAAAATAGAACTAATGCTCATATCTTACCAGATAAACGATTACAAACGTCTTTACAATACACAGGCGGAAGCCAAACTGAATTACAAAGCATATCCTAAATACAACTGGGCCCTAAGGCCAAACAACTAAATACAAAACTCAAATGCCAAAACGATAAGTAAGAGCTGAATCTCCAAGCACGAACTAAAACCTGCAAATCAGACTGAGATAGGGGTGAGCAAAACTATGCTCAGCAGGTGATAAACTTCATCAGCTGAGCACGCTCAAAACATAATCTGAACATACATACTTATACATATACAGAAGCGCTTAGCCAGGGCGAAACCAAAGTCAAAGCAGGAGACTTTCAAATAGGCAGAAGTCTAAAACAGAAGAGGCTAAGCAGTGGTCAAAACATACACTTAATAGCGGAAGGTAAACTGAAGCTGAAAGCTTGACGAAATCAGAAGCTTAAGAAACTCAGAAGCTTAAACACAATCAGAAGCTCAGCAACATCAGAAGCTTAGCAAAATCCGGAACTTATCAGAAGGCGGTAAGCACACAGCAGACCGCCTCAAATCAAATACAGACAGAGAGCAGACGAAACAGAGCGCTTATAAACCAGAGACTTTCAGAAGACAGAAAGCACATAGCAGTCTGTCAGAAATCAGGAACGGTCAGAGCTAACAGAAAACAGAACACTTAACAATCAGAAGTGGGACACTAGCACCAAGCATAACACTCAGAAAGGGTCGAAGACCCATGGATCTAACAGATCCCTCGACAACGCAGAAATGACCCGAAGGCCAAAGGGTTCGTCAACCCACAAAACAGATTGGGCATGACCCACACTCAGAATGACGTCTACATGGTATACCACGGAATAGCGACCCACCAGCATTCACGGCTCAGAAGCAGAGTAACTAGGTCCCAAAACAGAGGCTTAATCCAAACAGATCGAAGCTTAATACAGAGCAGAGCGGAAGTCTTAACCAGATCAGAACAGAAAGCGAGAGCTTAGCAAAATCATAGAAGGAGCTTACCAATGGAAAGCCTTAGCAAAACAGAAGTCGAACCCGATTAGTAAATACGAAAGCAAACTGAAGTCAGAGGTTGAATCATATTTTCAGAGCAAAACAGAGTTCAAAAGATTAACGGAGACCTTAAAATCAGAAAAACACTTAAACCCATGCTAAAACACCTGAAAACAGATAGTACTCGAAAAGAGGAATCCAACGCCGCAAACGGCACTCAAAACGGAGCTCGAACGAAGAAGTTATGGTGAAAACAGAGGGGTGTCCGAACTTGTGTCCGGACGTCGAAGTTCGGACGCAAGTCGAACTCAAATCCGCAGAAAATTTCAAGGTGTCCGAACATCCAAGTTCGGACGGATGTTCGGACGTCCTTCGGAAAACAACTCGAGGAAAGTCCGAACATATGTCCGAGCTTCAAAGTTCGGACACATGTCGAAGAGAAAATCAGAGGCTCAAAACAGGGTGTGTCCGAACTTCCAAGTTCGGACGGAAGTTCGGACACAGAGAAATTCTCAAAAAATCCAGACGCAACAGAGCGTGTCCGAACTTCCAAGTTCGGACGGAAGTTCGGACGCGCCGAAAAGTGCAGTTTACAGAGGCGATTTTCACACGAACAAAAGCACAAAACAATGCCAAATTAACATATGTTTGCAGCAACCAACTTTGGGGATTTAAGCCATTGAACGGCAGTAAAACAGACAGAATAAACACACACACGAAGTTAATCAAACGATTTAATTTACAGGACGAAACTCTTAAATCAGAAGCACTCAGAGTTTGCAAAACAGAAGGGAATCACAGAGGTAGATTCGCCATTGTCAAAATATACTTATATATCAACATACGCAAAACACAACGATTCCCACGGGGTTGTAACACATCAAAACGCAAATCCGGAACACACACAAAGTTACCACAAATCAGAAACCACGCAAACACATACGGAAAACAACGAAACTAAAACCCCCGTGGGTGAACGCACACAACTGAATCCATCTACCACCTACCTCACATCCGTAGCTAAGCCATCTCTGCGGACTCTACGAATCGTCTTCCCGAATCTCCAACCGAATGATAATCCCTCGAATTGAACCGCTCCCAAAATATACAAAATCAGAATTAGAAAAGAGAAGAGGAAGCCTCAACGAAGAAGAGAATCAGATCTACAACCCAAACCTGACTGACGACTGACAGACGAGCAGAATTCCACTGGCGGATCTCCAGCGATTATCAATCAAAAGGAATTGAAGAAGAAGATGAGCAAAGGGAGGAGAAGTTGAGAGCGATGAGAACGTCGAGAGAACCGTCAGGGTAGTGGAAGGAGGAGGAATAATAACGTGAATAGAAGTTTTAGAAAGGAAGAGAATAAATTAAAGAATTAAGAAGTCCCTTCCCTAAAAATAAATAAATAAATAATAGAAGCATGTTATTTCTAATTCTCCTTCCTCAAGCTATGACAATAATATTAAGGAATGTCATAAACACTCTAGTATAAGGTACAAATTAATCTAAACTCCCTTTGCGAATCAGAAGGAATATGATAAATAAAAAAAAAATCTGGGGCATAACAACATACCCCCCTTAAAAAGAATTTCGTCCTCGAAATTCGACGAAACCCAGAATATTAGAGATGCACTTCCAGTGCAGGAACACTAAACACGAGCAAGGAGTTAACACTCAGAACAGAATGCACTGTTGATTGACTGACAGAAGGACCAGGAGGAGACCACTAATACATAGCTCCAAGGCAAGAAGGGAACACTCACAAGGCTAACACTCAGATTACACAAGCTGACTCACTGACCGAGGAAGCAAAGCAGATGATCACCAAAGCTTTAGCGCAAAGCACAGAAAGGAACACTCACTCATTTCAGAAGCTCCAACCTCGAAGAGCTAACACTCCAGTTTACTGGTCGACTCACTGACAGAAGAGGCGGAAAAAGATCGATAGCTCTCAGCCCAACCAAAAGCACAGGAACCCTCTCTTAGAATTCGTCCTTACCCAAAGGACCAAGCACACTCAAAAGCTCACACCAGAACAACAATATAGAACACACAAGCCAAGCACATACCCAAGCCCACAACTGAAGCACACATCACTGTCAAACAAGAACTCACATTCGGTCATCCTTCCCAAAGGACCCGACTCCCTCAGACCCAGACTCAGACTCAAACACAGCAAATACACAGACAGACACTACGCTTCCGCTGCGCTACTCTGATAGCGACAACCACAGAGCAGACCACTCTACAGACTCCAGACATCAATCAAATCAAGTAGTAGCCAACAGACAATTCACGCAGCAGAAAACACATAGCACATCACAAGCAAGACACGGAAGCGTAGACATGCAGACACCCAATAAATCCCAACGAAAGCTAAACCGAGCTCTGATACACTAAATGTAACGACCCCAAAACCACCCTGGTTGAGAGACCGTTACACGCCGCGCGCTTATTACCTAAGACACGCAAGGCTACACTATCGAAACCCAAAATAGAACTAATGCTCATATATTACCAATAAACGATTACAAAACGTCTTTACAATACACAGGCGGAAGCCAAACTGAATTACAAAGCATATCCTAAATACAACTGGGCCCTAAGGCCAACAAACTAAATACAAAACTCAAATGCCAAAACGAAAGTAAGAGCTGAATCTCCAAGCACGAACTAAAACCTGCAAATCAGACGGAGATAGGGGGTGAGCAAAACTATTGCTCAGCAGGTGATAAACTTCATCAGCTGAGCACGCTCAAAACATAATCTGAACATACATACTTATACATATACAGAAGCGCTTAGCCAGGGCGAAACCAAAGTCAAAGCAGGAGACTTTCAAATAGGCAGAAGTCTAAAACAGAAGAGGCTAAGCAGTGGTCAAAACATACACTTAATAGCAGAAGGTAAAACTGAAGCTGAAAGCTTGACGAAATCAGAAGCTTAAGAACCTCAGAAGCTTAAACACAATCAGAAGCTTAGCAAAATCAGAAGCTTAGCAAAATCCCGGAACTTATCAGAAGGCGTAAGCACACAGCAGACCGCCTCAAATCAAATACAGGACAAGAGAGCAGACGAAACAGAGCGCTTATAAACCAGAGACTTTCAGAAGACAGAAAGCACATAGCAGTCTGTCAGAAATCAGGAACGGTCAGAGCTAACAGAAACAGAACACTTAACAATCAGAAGTGGGACACTAGCACCAAGCATAACACAGAAAGGGTCGAAGACCCATGGATCTAACAGATCCCTCGACAACGCAGAAATGACCCGAAGGCCAAAGGGTTCGTCAACCCCACAGAACAGATTGGGCATGACCCACACTCAGAATGACGTCTACATGGTATACCACGGAATAGCTCGACCCAGCCATTCACGGCTCAGAAGCAGAGTAACTAGGTCCCAAAACAGAGGCTTAATCCAAACAGATCGAAGCTTAATACAGAGCAGAGCGGAAGTCTTAACCAGATCAGAACAGAAAGCGAAAGCCTAGCAAAATCAGAGAAGGAGCTTACCAATGGAAAGCCTTAGCAAAACAGAAGTCGAACCCGATTAGTAAATACGAAAGCAAACTGAAGTCAGAGGTTGAATCATATTTTCAGAGCAAAACAGAGTTCAAAAGATTAACGGAGACCTTAAAATCAGAAAACACTTAAACCCATGCTAAAACACCTGAAAACAGATAGTACTCGAAAAGAGGAATCCAACGCCGCAAACGGCACTCAAAACGGAGCTCGAACGAAGAAGTTATGGTGAAAACAGAGGGGTGTCCGAACTTGTGTCCGGACGTCGAAGTTCGGACGCAAGTCGAACTCAAATCCGCAGAAAATTTCAAGGTGTCCGAACATCCAGTTCGGACGGATGTTCGGACGTCCTTCGGAAAACAACTCGAGGAAAGTCCGAACACAATGTCCGAGCTTCAAAGTTCGGACACATGTCGAAGAGAAAATCAGAGGCGCAAAAAGGGTGTGTCCGAACTTCCAAGTTCGGACGGAAGTTCGGACACAGAGAAATTCTCAGAAAATCCAGACGCAACAGAGCGTGTCCGAACTTCCAAGTTCGACGGAAGTTCGGACGCGCCGAAAAGTGCAGTTTACAGAGGCGATTTTCACACGAACAAAAGCACAAAACAATGCCAATTAACATATGTTTGCAGCAACCACTTTGGGGATTTAAGCCATTGAACGGCAAGTAAAACAGACAGAATAAACACACACACGAAGTTAATCAAACGATTTAATTTACAGACGAAACTCTTAAATCAGAAGCACTCAGAGTTTGCAAAACAGAAGGGAATCACAGAGGTAGATTCGCCATTGTCAAATATACTTATATATCAACATACGCAAAACACAACGATTCCCACGGGGTTGTAACACATCAAAACGCAAATCCGGAACACACACACAAAGTTACCACAAATCAGAAACCACGCAAACACATACGGAAACAACGAAACTAAAACCCCCGTGGGTGAACGCACACAACTGAATCCATCTACCACCTACCTCACATCCGTAGCTAAGCCATCTCTGCGGACTCTACGAATCGTCTTCCCGAATCTCCAACCGAATGATAATCCCTCGAATTGAACCGCTCCCAAAATATACAAAATCAGAATTAGAAAAGAGAAGAGGAAGCCTCAACGAAGAAGAGAATCAGATCTACAACCCAAACCTGACTGACGACTGACAGACGAGCAGAATTCCACTGGCGGATCTCCAGCGATTATCAATCAAAAGGAATTGAAGAAGAAGATGAGCAAAGGGAGGAGAAGTTGAGAGCGATGAGAACGTCGAGAGAACCGTCAGGGTAGTGGAAGGAGGAATAATAACGTGAATAGAAGTTTTAGAAAGGAAGAGAATAAATTAAAGAATTAAGAAGTCCCTTCCCTAAAAAAAAATAAATAAATAATAGAAGCATGTTATTTCTAATTCTCCTTCCTCAAGCTATGACAATAATATTAAGGAATGTCATAAACACTCTAGTATAAGGTACAAATTAATCTAAACTCCCTTTGCGAATCAGAAGGAATATGATAAAATAAAAAAAAATCTGGGGCATTAACATAAAGGGTTGTGTTTTAACATCTGTTTATGAAAGTCGTGCCATTTCCATTCCAAGGAACTGACTCACCCCTCCCGGGGTGGGCTGCATGGTTTCATCTTGTACGTACGATGTTCACACAGGTGGCCACGAAGAGTATTGAGTGTTTGGGATGGGAATTAGGAGTTATGGAGAGTTGTACTATTTTTCCTTAAGTTATGTTTGCGTTGTATTTTTTCTCAAGTTCAGACCGTAACGTTTGTAATTTTATAAGTTGTAATTGGTGAGGTTTGGTGCCGGGTGTTTGGAACCCGATGATCTGTAAACATCAGTAGTATTTTATTTTTCCGCCGCATTTATGTTAAATAGGGGCGTTACAGAAATTGGTATCAGTGCGTAGTTACGCTCAGAACCCAAGAGAACAAGCCGAGTGAAATACTTAGAATATAGGTGCACTTAAAACTAGGGAATTGAGATAGAATTGGGAAGTGGGATTCCAGAAAGGCACGTTACCCTTACCCATACTTCACTTTACTTACTTTACATTACTACGCTTATTCATGAACGCTCTATCTATGCACCGTCCCTAGGACGTTATAAAACACTTCACACTTTACCACGTAGATATCTAGACTTAACACACAACTTATGAGTAACAAAAACCGTCATTACCAGTTAAATGGCTCGAAGAGGAGGAAGAGGAGCGGGTCCCCCAAGAGGCTGCGGACCCGACTCTATTACTCCAGAGGTCATCGTTCAGATCGTGATTGCTGCATTAGCTCAGCAGCAGGCTCAAATCCCACAACAACCACCACCACCTAACGGCCCACAGGAGTTCAACTAGCTGAAAGCGATCAACGATCTTCGTCCCTCAGTCTACGAAGGCCAACCAGAACCAAAGGCCTTGGAGAAATACATCGACGAGATGCCGAAAGCTTTCACCTCTCTACACGTTCCAGCAAATAGCCAAGTGGACATAGCGGCCTACTTTCTCCAAGGACCCGCTCATCAATGGTGGCAGACCGCCCGAGCCAAGCTGACTGCCCAGGCGAATTTTAACTTCCAAGCATTCCTGGTGGCCCTGAGAGCTAAGTTCTATCCATCCTATCTATAGAAGAGGATGAGAAGCGAATTTCAGTAGCTGAAGCAAGGGACTTCCTCTGTTGCTGAGTACTATAAAAAGTTCATGGAGTTGCTTACTGCCATTGGAGAGGGAGCTTACGCTCCTAGGTATTTGGTGGACAAATTCCATACCGGCTTGAACTTCAGGATCATGACTATGATTGGGTCCACCAGAGGAATGACTTTACAGGAACTAGCTGATGATGCAAATGACTGCGAAACCACCATAACCTATCAAGATTCTGTGCTAGGCAAGAGGAAGGGAGATGGTGGTGGAGGGAGTGGAAGAAATTCCATGAACTATGACAGGAAGGGAAAGTTCTTCAAGGGGGGGAATGAAAAGGCTATGGTCCCCTCATATACTAATGCTGAGCCAATCCGCTCAGCCACCTAAGGGAAATAAACCTGTAAGAAGGTACTTCTGGAAGTGGTGCAAGAAGGACCACCCCGACAAAGATTGTAAAGGAAACCTGGTGGATTGCAACTACTGTGGTTGGAAGGGGCACAAGGGATTCGAATGTTTCAGGAACCCGATTCTAGGAACTACCAGCCAGCCACCGGGACCACTGCCAGTGCCCCAGCTACTAATACTAGTGGAGGAGGAGGTAGAGGTGGCAGAGGAGGTGCTGGACCATCTACCAACCGCCCTGCCCAGAACTATCCACAGAGACCAGGCAAAGCACCGACTCTCAACCTGGTGGACCGTGTGCGCGACAGCGAGTGATGACCCAAGTTCACCTGGTAAGGGCAACCTTCCTAACGAAGAAGCTTAGATCTTCGCTTTGCTTCATTCATTTAATTAATTTTTCTTCGTATTGTAAAGGGATGAACTATAAATCCCTCTTTTCTTTTACATCTTTCGTTCTAAAACCAGTTGTGAAACTTGACTTACTAATTTAATGACAATTGTTGTTTTTCATTCAGCTTTTCATATTTGCTTTCCTCTTATGCCTATTTCCACACCCACCATTCCCTTCGAAGCCCAACCACACCCACCAGAGAAGTGTGACATATTAAGACCCGGGATGATCCTATTACGAGAGTTCTTGACCCCAGCAATCCAGTATGCATTGATCCTCAAGATCAGAGAATTAGGTGTGAAAGGAGGAAACTTTTACACCCCTACCTTCAAGAACGGTTCAACCATGAAGGTGAAGATCATGTGCCTAGGTAAGAAATGGAACCACACCACTAAGAGCTATGAAGAGGTGGAGGTGCCACAAATCCCGAGAGAGTTGCAGACCATCATTGGAGCTGTGGTTAGGGCAGCATAAGAATTGGAGGATGAGCCCATCCCAGACCTAACCTCAGACGTGTGCATCATCAACTTCTATCGAAAAGAAGGTAAGCTAGGGATTCATCAAGACAAGGTCGGATCTCTAGAGTCCATCACCAGAGGAGTTCCAGTGGTGTCCATATCACTTGGAGACGGCACAGAGTTCCTATTTGGTGACCAGAGGAGGATGAACCTTGCTACCAAGATCCTGCTGAAGTTGGGTGATGTGGTGATATTTGAAGGAGCAGCTAGACTTATATCTGCCATGGGGTGAAGAGGATCAAGCCCAACACAGCTCCCACACCCATCATTAACCAGATCCACATGAAACTTGGTCGTTTAAACCCAACGTTTAGACAGACCCAGCCAAGTATTTTACAATTTCAGCATTGTAATCTTTAAGTTGCTCATGAAGCTTTCTATAAGAATGGAAATCTTATGAATTTTAATTGCTTCACTGTAGGGGTTGGAAACTCAGGGATCAGGTTGAATGTGTTGAACCAGGCTCAAGCAAAGAGCAATGGGATGGTCATCACAGGTATAACAATTAACCCTGATTAGCTACCTTGGAAAAGTTTCCTAGAAATCTTAAAATCTACTCTATAATTTCAGGCACATTCTTAATTAATGGAGTGGAGGCGACCATTCAGTTTGATTCGGGAGCCTCCCATTCATTTATATCCCAAGCATTTCTTGCAAAGATAGATGCCCCTACAGAGGACATCCATGACTACTCAGTCTTGTTGTCATCCAAAGAGTTGATCAAGTGCAGTAAGCAATGCAAGGATCTGAGTATACACAGCAAGGGAGCAGACTTCCTTCTTGATGCCATTGTCTTCCCTAACATGGGATTGTAAAATGGAGAGGACAGACTTACAGCGAGGTACAGTGCTACATGTTAGAGTACATAATTGAGAGCAGACAATCACACTACAGAGAATACACTGTTGAGAGCATCACTCTTGAAGGAAGCTACAAGAATCACAGTATCATACCGAATACAGCCCAAACACCGAATGAAGGTTGTATCGGTGTTATCACTAATGAAGGAGGTGTCCAAGGGCACTACCGCCTACTACTGTTATGCCCAGGATTTGAGGACGGATCCGAAGTTTAGGAGCGACGTTCCCATTGTATCGAAGTACCCTAATGTTTTTCTAGAGGAGCTACCCGGACTGCCACCGCTGAGAGAGGTTGAATTCAACATCGACCTCATACCTGGCACAGGACCGATTGCCAAGGCTCCTTACCGGATGGGCCCTGCAGAGATGGTTGAATTGAAGAAACAACTGCAGGAGCTACTAGATAAGGGTTTCATCAGACCTAGTGTCTCACCTTGGGGCGCTCCAGTGCTGTTCGTCAAGAAGAAGGGCGGGAGCATGAGACTCTGTATCGACTACAGGGAGTTGAACAACGTCACGATCAAGAACAAGTACCCACTGCCTAGGATCGATGACCTATTTGACCAGCTGAGGGGAGCTAAAGTGTTTTCCAAGATTGATCGGCGTTATAGATATCATCAGATTGTAGTAACTGAATCAGACATAGAAAAGACCGCATTCCGCACCAGATACAGCCATTACGAGTTACAGTGATGCCGTTTGGACTGACCAATGCGCCAGCGAGATTCATGGACCTGATGTAGAGAGTCTTTCAAGCCCAGTTAGACAAGTCAGTGGTCGAATTCATAGACGACATCTTGATCTTCTCCAGGAGCAGAGAGGGACATGAGCAGCATTTGAGGATAGTCTTGGAGACTTTGAGGGAGAAGAAACTGTATGCCAGGTTGAGCAAGTGTGAATTCTGGCTGGACAAGGTGACATTTCTTGGTCATGTGATCTCAGCTGCGGGAGTTTTAGTAGACCCAACTAAGATTGAGGCGGTAAAGAGCTGGCATAGACCCCGCACAGTGACTGAGATTCGGAGCTTCCTTGGGTTGGCTGGTTACTTTAGATGCTTTATGAAGGACTTCTCCAGGCTAGCCAAGCCCTTAACCTCTTTGATGCAGAAGGATAACCTGTTTGTATGGACAAAGGCTTGTGAGGTCTCCTTTCAGGCACTGAAGGACGCCTTGACCATAGCTCAAGTATTAGTAATCCCTGAAGGGAACGAGGGGTACGAGGTTTATTGTGATGCCTCAGGCTGAGGTATCGGTTGGGTATTGATGCAGAATGGTAGAGTTGTAGCGTACGCTTCTCGACAAATGAAGAAGCACGAAGAAAATTATCCCACGCACGACCTTGAGCTCCTCGCCATAGTCTTCACTTTGAAGATCTTACGACACTACCTGTATGGAGCCACAACCGAGATTATGACAGACCACAAGAGTCTGAAATACATCTGGACCTAGAAGGAGCTGAACCTGAGACAGCGATGATGGGTAGAGCTACTAGCCGATTACAACATCAACCTCCAGTACAATAAAGGTAAAGGGAATGTTGTGGCAGACGCTCTGAGTAGAAGAGCATATTCACTTCAAGCCTTGATAGAGATGACCACGATAGCTGAGGAGGTATATGCAGCTAAGGATAGTGATGTGTATCTACAGGGTGTCAGGCAGAAGTTAGCAGATGGTTTGACTGATGGTCTGAAATATGACTATGAGCTAGACAGTGAGGGACACCTTCGAGTCAGAGGCAGACTCTGCGTTCCTCAGGATGCGATAGAACTTCAGACCAGGATCCTCTTTGAGGCTCATTCCTCTACATTGTTAGTACACCCTGGAGCCACCAAGATGTACAAGGACTTGAAGTAGTTATTCTGGTGAAGGTGAAGTTCGAGCATCATCGACCAGGAGGCCAGATTCAGTCATTACCAGTACCGTGCTGGAAGTTTGACGACATCAGTATGGATTTTATGGTCGGTCTCCCTCCAGCTAGAGGTGAACTGAACGCAATATGGGTGATAGTGGATAGGTTGACCAAGACAGCCCGGTTCATACCTATCAAGGACACATTTAAGGTACCCAAATTAGCTGAGGTGTTCACCACATAGCACATCCGGTACCATGGGGTACTGAAGACGATCGTCTCCGATCGTGACACACGTTTCCTCAACAGGTTTTGGTGGTACTTAGCTACGCCTTAACACAACCTTTCATCCTCAGACTGATGGACAGACCGAGAGGATGATTCAGACGCTGGAAGATATGTTAAGAGCAGTCGCTTTGGACTATTAGGAGAGTTGGGTAGAGCGTCTACACCTGGTAGAGTTCACCTACAACAGCTCCTATCACTCGTCCTTCGGCATGGCACCATTCCAGGCCCTGTATGGTAGACCGTGCCGGACTCCTTTATCATGGAGTGACCCTACTGAGGCAGTCTTGATTGGGCCAGAGTACATTCAGACACTGCAGGATGACGTCAGAGTTATTCAGTAGCACATGAGGGCTGCACAGTCTAGGAAAAAATCTTACGAGGATCAGCGTACCAGAGAGCTCGAATTTCAGATCAGTGACATGGTCTTCCTACGAGTGTCTCCGATGAGAGGCATTTTCAAATTTGGGTTGAGAGGGAAGCTAAGCCCTAAGTATGTCGGTCCGTACAGGGATACGGAGTGAGTGGGCCCAGCAGCATACATACTAGATCTACCAGCATTGTTGGGGAAGGTACAAGACGTGTTTCACGTATCTCAGCTGAAGAAGTATATACCTGACCCTTCTCACGTGCTGCGGCTAGAGAGATTGGATATTGAGCCTACCCTGAGGTATGAGGAGACACCTATTCAGATCTTGGACACAAAGGTACGAGAAACGAAAGGCAGAACAGTCAAGATAGTGAAATTTCTTTGGGAGCATCATGGGGTTGAGGAAGCTATTTGGGAGGACTCCATGAGAGTGAAGTACCCACATCTATTCACATGATAATTCCCTATATTCCTCCCTTTATGGGTTCTCTTTAGTAGCGGTACGAGGGTGTACCTTAGCTCTTTAAGGGGGGTAGTGCATACTCTTTCTTCGTCACCTCATCCAGATTATGCCCTGTTGTTTTCTTAGTAGAGTGATGGAGAGGTGTATGTATGTACTTGGATTACACATTACGTGACTCTTGATTTCTATCTATGAAATATCTTGGTGGTTTGATTTTGAGTAATGTTGAGTGGAATTTAGAAATGGAAATGGATGGAAATAAAGGATTGGTATGGAATTGCATTTGGAATTATTATTGCATGAACATCTTGGAATTCTTGCCAGCACACCCGAAGCGGTGTGAATAGCTATTAGTTGATTTTAAACTTCGAGACAGAGTTTTCTTTTAAGGGGGTAGACTGAAATACCCCATAAATTAATCTAATTAATTTAGGGGATTTCTTTTATTAAACCCCAAATAATACTATTAAATACTAAATTATTATATAGTATTATGAATTCAATAATCAGATTTATAAGTCAATCAATCTTGGAAAAAATTTCATGACACTCCAATTATATTATAAAGATTTTAGAAATATTTGGAGCATTGATTTGAATCATAAAAGTCAATATAAAATCATAAAAACTTAAAGCTTCTTAAGCCTTGCTAGGGCTGAATTTTTTAGAATGGTCAAACCAGCCCATGAAACCTATACCAATTAAAAGGTTATGGAAAACCAAGAATATTGATAATAAGAACGTTAAAAACGGATCATCCTAACCAAAGTTATGATATAATGAAGTTTAGAGCCAAACTTTTAGAGGTTTGCTGACGTGGCTAGGGTTTCCTGACTCAACCCCTGACTCAGCCGCGTGCCTCGTGAGTTGTGCCAGGCCAGATTGCCAGTTTCCACAAAAAATGGCTAAGTCTTCTCAGCAGAATTTCAGATCATTGCCCCATTTTCAGACTCCGATTTCTCAGCCACCACTTTGTATTCTTGTGTGTCTTCTTCTACATTTTATTCAACTACAATTCTACTTTCGAACCATTACTCACACTTGACCTAACTCTTCCTACATTCATCATAATATTGATCTCAAGTTGCCTCCCCGAGTTATGGAAACCCAGAAACTCAGAAAGGTAATGCAAACTTTGTCCTATCCTATCTTCTTCGTTTGTGAATGAAAATCACGAATCATAGCTTTTTGTCTAGATCTTTAATTGCTCTACGACTCTTTTGAAGGAACCTCAAGCTAATTCTCGATCGTTTAGAAGATCGAACCGTCTAAAGTCCCCAACTCGATCGCGCCAGGTTCTTGCCCAGGGATTTTCCAGAAATCGACTAGGTAAAACCAGATCTTGTGAGATCTGTAACTTTCTCCCTAGTTCATCAATTTCAATGATTCCTCCACTCGTTTTTAGAGTTACATGTCTAGTTTAAAATCTGATAGGTTTCGTGGATCGAATCGCTTTCAGTTGGCATGAGTTGATCCGCGAAAAGGCTTACTCGATCTGCACAAAAAGTCGTAACTTTTCCAAAAAAGCTCAAGATATAAACTTGAATCTTTCGACTCGAATTTCTTTTGTGTGTGTAGTATGTATTAGATGTAAATCTTTTGTCATATTACAGAGCTGTATGTTCTCTTTCGATTAAGCTCATACCCATGGCCTAACTCGATCTATACTATAACTTATAGATCTACAAAGTTCGACCCTCAGTCACTTGAAAAATTGAGAGTTTCCAGAAAACCGAATTAGATTTTTCTCGCCGGCGTACCTCCGGTATGTTTCTGATCAGATTGCTCCGTTATTGTTACTCATGGTCGATTTCTGGTCAAACCCAGTTGATAATTTAATCTTGGGAAAATTACATGGCCAACCCATGACGTTTAGCGAAATTTCACACTCCACCCATGTGGTTTCAAAAATTACTTTCCCCACCCATGTTGTTTCCTTCATACATTCAGCAACTTTTCTAATTTTTGGTTAATCTAAAAGATGCTTAAACGTTGTCCGAAATTGATAAAATTTTACATAGGCGAAGCTAAAGTGTTATATTTTGGTTCAGTGAGAAATCTAAAGTTTTTAAAGCTTAAATGTGACATGTGGGACCCAATGAACATGTCACATGTTTCATTAGGTCCCACGGGTCATATTTAAGCTTAAAAAACTTCAGATTTGACATAAGATCAAAATATATCACTTTAGCATCATCCATGTAAAGTTTAATCAATTTCGGACAATGTTTAAGTATCTTTTGAATTGAACAAAATTAGAAAAGTCGCTCGATGTAAAACGGGAGAAACCACATGGGTGAGGATAGTAATTTTTGAAACCACGTGGGTAGAGTGTAAAATTTCGCCAAATGTCATGGGTAGAGCATGTAATTTTCCCTTTAATCTATTACGCATTACATTAATAGAATTTGGTGAATTCTAACTAAAACTAACACAAACCCTAGGTTCAAACTACCCGGAATCAAAATTAAAGCACACTGCACGATAATTCATGAAATCGGTACCATTGAAACCGCCGTTTAATTTCGAGTCGAACAAAACAACAATTGTTGAATTTCATTCTATAGATTGCGAGAATTTGATCGATTCCCAATCGTAATGTTTTAATGATTTTTTGATGAACTCACACATTATGGGCTGTCCGATCGTAAGTTATTAGGATGGACGGCCGAGATTAAAACGTGGAAGTTTTTAAAACTCTAACTTATTGGATTTATTTAATGACCTTCCCTAATGTATTTTGACACAAAATGTTAACCATAGATTCCTTATAAAATATAGTTTCATGTAAATTAATACGGGTTTTGAGTTTTTAAACGTATGTTATAATTTTTGTAAGTTCTGAGTGTTCTGGATTTATTTAGATAATTAATAAAGATATTTTTGTGAAATAAAAATTCTATAATATGTCTAAAATATCATAATTAGTATATATTAAATTTGATAATTTTTAGACAAAAGGAGATAGGTCTAAAAATTGTTTTTATGGAATTTTCATAAGTTACCTTATGGTGTATGGTTTTAATGTAATTAAAATTAAAGTATAGTGGAATAATAAGCTTTATAGGTTGGAAATAGTATAAGAATATTGAACTAACATTTAGTACATAATGTGGATAAATATTTTTAGGTATAAACTTTTGAGTTGGAATAAAGAAATAAAAGATTATCTTAGGTTAAATCAAGGAATTAAAATAATCTAGTTTTATGGTAATTATATACTATGGAAGTTAATATACTTAATTGAAACTAAGGAAAATACTTTATTTTATAAACCATATATTGGATGTAGATATGTGTACAATTAACAGGAATAATTAAATACAATAAAACTACATAAAGAATGTCTTAAATAAATCCTAATATATATACAAAAAAAAATAAAGAATAGAAATAACATACCTTATAGGAAATATAATATGAGGAAAAGTATTAGAGTAAACCTAATTCATACGTAACCATTAAAATATTAAATGATAATGTGACATCTAGGAGGACTATTAGGAGAAATACACATCCTAAACCTTAGAATTTTAATCAGATATAAAGTAAATTAATCAACTGTAACTTAAGAGTTTAATTAAGCTAAATCTAAGTTCAAGAGTAAGTAATTGAAATAAAATTAAATGTACACTTAAGACATACAAATTCCATGGCGTAAATGGTCCAGTCAAACCCGGAACTAGATCGAGGTTGCACGTTCGAAACCTCGCAAAATCCTTTTTAGAAAATTTAATCAATTAGTGAAAACATAACGCGGACTTAGGCTATCCTACTGGGCGTAAGTCCATGACCTCCAAAAGCCCACTTAAACAATTCAATGAGAGTTTGGGCCACTCTCAGGATAAAACACTAAATCATTCCACATTAAATGAAATGGGCCTAATGAAAGATTTAATAAACAAGATCTAGCCCAAATCCTTATGAGAGAGTAATTGTAAACCAAAAAATATAAGGAAGTAAGAATAAAAGATGTTTAGCTTTATAAGTTCCTTAGCTAATCAGTACTTGAAACACTTAATTATATGTAATTAGTGGAAGTTCGCACATTCAAGTTTGGTTACTGTTACTGCTTGTAAGACCCCATCTGCTAATCTCATAATTACCTCTTAAACTGTCACGTTTTCCCATGATATCGCAGCGGAACTCTAAATACAACGGAGGGTAGTACAATGTCGTTAGCCACTCACCTGGCTAACCAGGCCTAACTCAACTACTGCATCAGTCTGATGGACCGGAATAACAGAGTACACACTACGAAGACATTTCTCATTCATTTTTAACCGAGTCTCATACAATACAATTCTCCATTTAGTTTCATACTATACTGAGTCCACACATACAGATGCCGATAACACTTTCGGTCTTACACCTCATTCAAACACATAAGTAAATTAAATCTAACTACCCATGCTAACCACCGTCCTCGTCCTACTCTCGAACGGAACCATCTTCGGTGTACCTGAAAATAAAAACGATGCCCCTAGGGGCTCAGCATATTGCTGCATATGAAATTCGCATACCCTACGTGCTAACCGGGGTACGCCGACTACTTTTGTTGAGACCATGGAATTCATTTTAATTCAATCAACATGCAACATATCAATACATTACATATGTACACTACACAAGGATTCACATTCAACCATTGAATACAATCCTTAACTAACATAACGAGGTTGTTAGTTATATTAACTTACTCTTAAGCCTTGAGGGTTATACCTCACTATGCCTTGGTTCTTATTCAATATCTCACCCACTTTCTTGGGTTACTTATTCTTTAACTCACCCACACACTTGGGTTACTTATTCAAGCTCTCATAGTTCTCGAGACACAACAGGTCTCCTACGTACTTCACAATCGTTTACTCCCAATACATTCTTAAGCCAAAACACATGGCTTTCGAGCGTAGTCTTACTTCCCCGGTTTCGACCCTACTCTGGGTCTAGCATGGTGGGAAGGTTCAACTAGCTCCCGGAACTCTCTCTTAGTCCCTACCACTTTCACATAGGCCCGACTACTCTCGGACTTCTCACATTCCCATGCACTCCTCTCCCGATGTTTTAATGACATGGGAGCATTTCTTAAGTTTAGGTATTCTTAAGTTTATGGGTTGCCCCAACATTTCGAGTACTTATTTTTTCGGTTATTTTCTCATACCGGGTCGAATCCTTATACAGGAGGTCGATCGTACTTTAAGGGAGTTTAATGGTCCCTTATGTCTCTTTTACTTTTCTCACAAGTTCACATCTTTGAACTATCATCAATCCTCTAGATGGAGGTTCATTTACCTTTCCACATTTGTTTATTTTGTGGATTTTTTTCTCAATTTGGTTTTCTACCGTTATCGGGTGTTTACTCAACCCGTACAACTTCCTCACATCCTAGTTAGTTCATGTGTTTACATTATCGTTATTCTTTAATCGATAGCTTGTGTGTTTGGACGTTTCTGTTATTTTACGAAATGCCCCGATCTATGAGTCTCTAGCCAATGGTTACTCAACTATGAGTTGGTCAATGCACTAAGTTAGACCTCACCCGCATTCAAGTATATTAGTTCATACAATATACATCAAGACATACATATCAATTAAAATAAACCATTTTCATGCTTTCGTCGTAATTAAGCCGGCACACAAACACACAAATCAACATAACACGGTTAGCATACGGGGCATGAGAAAATCATACCTTACACCTTGGTTCCACTTTTACCGTGTCCCCTCACATTCTCGGTTCACACCCGATCCTCTGATAATGTTTCAAACATTCTTATTAAAACCATGTTCATAGGGTACGTAAGTAAATACTACTCCTGTACTTACCCCGTTATCCCATTATCTCGGTTTTACTCTTGATAATTTGAGTTCTTACTTCACACTCACATCCAGTACTTGTTTACACTTCTTATGAAATACCCCAAACCTTGGAAAGATTGGTAGGACAATTTAAACCAAGGAAAACATAAGAAAATGCCTTAAATGCAATTTGGGCAAAAACGTGCTCTAAGCTTGGAGTGACTTTTATTAGCACCCAAATACCATTATAATACTTTAGTAATGCCAATGGATATTTTAAATCAATTATCAAAGAAAATAAGCTCAAAAACAAGCTTAAACATAAAATGCGCTTTAAGACTCCTTAAAGCACCTTTTTGAGAAATTGTCTTAGAAATGGGTTTTGAGTGGCTAAATGCCTATGATTACATCTTAATCAACATGTGTGCTAATTAGTATCACATTAGGAAGCCTAAATCAATGGGAAACCAAAATTTTCACAAATTGTGCTCTAATTTGTGAATAGTGCCAAATAGTGCCTAGTTTAATCTTTAGTCAACTTAGTTTAGTTAATTGGTCAACAAAGGCCAAAAATGCCCTTTTTAACAAGGGGGCTGTTTTCTAAGGAATGAGTCACCATAGACTTCATTAAATAAGAAAGGAAAGAAGAGTAAAGTAAAAGAAGTTATTATTTGCTTTTATAAAGCAAAATATCTATACTAGCCTACCTTCTCTCCTCTCTTCTTCATTTCTCTCCTTCACCACCGATTTTCTCTTCTTCTTCCTGCTCCAAACCGTGAGTGAAGCCTCCATTTATGCTCCATCTTCAAATGTCTATAACTTACTCATTTTAGCTTCAAATCAAAAACTAAACACATATTATTCGTAGTTAGCTCAAGCTCTAGCTTTCTATCTTTTCAAATCCTTCAAAGCTCCATTTCGGTGCCAAGAGAAAACTCCATTGATGGAGGAAAATCATGTTTGAAGAGCCCATTTGGTTCTCCAGTCATTAAAGGTAAGAAAAATGTAAGAAAAGTCATCTTTCCACCACTTTCTCACATGTCCGAAAATTACCTTCTCATGGAGCCTTGTTTTATCCATTGTTCTAGCTTGTTTCTATTCTCCAAGGGCTAGAGGAGGTCCTTCTTGATTCATATCCAAGCCTACATTAAGACTTCAAGGTAAAATATTCATTTTAAGACCTTAAAAACTCATTTTTAACCTAGGGTTTACTCCTTAAGGTTAGTGTATTATTTAGCACTCATGAGAGTCAATGTATATTGATTAGAACATTGGCAAGGGAAATTAAAATGGTGGCCGAGATTCCCAAGGGAAGAAGCCTAAGGAGAAAGTTAAGAGAAACTTTAGAAAAATAAGGTAAAATGCTTACCTAATGGTGGTTTAAGGTTTAAGGGGTGGTATTTAGATAAGTACTAATGAAGCTTAGAGCTTACATTGTGTAAAGGGTTATATAACCTAGGAAAAAAAGAATTTAAACAAGCTTATGAACTTGTGACTAAGGAGCCAACGGGAATGAGTTAGTACTATAAGTTTAAGGTGGATTTTAAGAGCATTATAACTACTATGAGATTGATGGGTGTATTTGCAGGTTGAAAGCTTTTATATGTGGGAAATTCAGTGTTTAAATTCATGTCATTTAAGGGCCTAAGAGCCATGTTATTTAAGAGCCTTAGTGCTATGCAATTTAAGATTATTGCGTTATATTGTGCTTGTTGTGAATGAGTTGAATTGGGTGAGGAAATAAGATGAGAAAGGACTTGATGTGCGTGAGATGGTTGAATGAGGAGGAAAACAATGCTTATGGGCATGATAATATACTAGAGAAGCTATGGCGAAATTTGAGTAGAAAACAAAGTGTTTAGTTTAGGTGGTGGTTGTGAGTTAATATGTCCTAGATGTGTCTAGGAGGAATTAGAGGATTGGTGGTGTAGTTTTGGTGTAAATAGAATGTCAAGAATGTATGGAAAGAATCTGAGTGATAATGGTTGTTAAATGGTGAAAACCTAAGAGTTTGGGGTGTAGTTATATGCTAGGGAAACCATACCAAAATTTGGTGGAGAAACATGATGTCTAAGATAATCTAAGGAGATTTTATGACTAGGGAAGTACTAGGAATTTTAGGAGTTGTTTTGGTT
The DNA here is from genome assembly GCA_023374045.1 of Limonium bicolor. Lineage (NCBI taxonomy): Eukaryota > Viridiplantae > Streptophyta > Magnoliopsida > Caryophyllales > Plumbaginaceae > Limonium > Limonium bicolor. The sequence goes on along the minus strand of CM041780.1, from coordinate 197,910,280 downwards.
GAAAAGGAATGAGTTTAAGATGCTCTAGTAAACTAGGATGACTTAGGTATGTCTATGAGACACTAGGGGTTGCAAAGGTGAATTTTAGGCACCAAGACCTTGATAAAAGGAGTTAGGAAACTTGTACAAGTTTGATGGGAATAAGGTGCGAAACTTTGAAATGGCTTAGGTGAGAACTAGAGTATAGAATCTAAGGAAGGAAGGTTTGGTAAATGCAATAAGGGTGGAAAGTGGTGTACATGGTGTGGTCAAGTTCTTAAGGAGGAAGCATTTGGTTAGTGAAAGTTCTAGGTGGATTATGTGTTAGAAAAGTAGGAAAAATAAGTGCTAAGTGTTGGGAGGTTTTGGTGAGAATCGAGTAAATGTTTGAGAAGATCTTTGGAAGTTGTTTTAATGGGCTTGGTGAATGTTATAAGGTGGATTTAATGTGCCAAGATGGTGTTAGACCTATTTGTATACTTGTAGAAGAGTTTGGAGTTGAAAGAACAATTTATGAGAAAAATCTGTAGTGGACCGACTCAGGGTCCGACCCAGTTTTGGGTCGGTCGTCGGACCATGTTAAGCCAGCCAGAATGTCAATGGAATGGACCGACCCAGAGGGTTTTTGGGTCGGTCGGGCAAAAATTCAACATAGAAGTTGACTCTGGGATGGACCGACCCAGAGGGTTTGGTCGGTCGGTTTAGTTTTGGGTCGGACGGGTGATTTTCAAGAGACGGAAAAAATTTCTGTGGTGGACCAACCCATAAGGTTGGGTCGGTCGTGGTTCGGTCTAAGAGGTTTGTTCGAACCAGAAAGTTACTGGAACGGACCGACCCTGGGGTTGGGTCGGTCGGTCGGGTCGGTCGACCCTTAAGACTTAAAAAAAAAGAAAGAAACCCTAAGAGAGTTTAGTGGTATTAATGGTACCCCATTAGAGGGCATTGATGATTAGAGGTATAAAGACCTAAGGGATTAAGCTAAGAATAAACTTAAAAGTTTAAGGTTAGGTTGTAAGAATAAGTTGTACAACTTAAGAGGGTGTTAGGTGGGGGAAACATTATGGGTTAAGTAAGTTAATTGAGTTGAATTAAGTTAGTGATTAACAACCTAAAACTGAATGAATGTTTTAAGGCTTGAAAGAGTTTGGACTCCGGAGGGAGTAAGCAACCAAACAACCAACGGTGAACGGTACAGTTCTTCTTGTGACCTGCTTGGTACCGAGGTGTCCCTCGGCCTGTGTGCCCACTAAACAAGATAAAGCAAGCAACCGAAACATTATGTTTATTGTATTGTTGTGTGATGTTTGAAAACTAACACAACTTGCCGTGAGAACCTACTAACTAACGTTTAGTAAGGAATTGAGTGAGACTAAGGAACGCTCCCTAATATTAGTTTGTTAATAACCGAAAGAGGTTTAACCAACAAACATTGTCTTGAGACTTCTACTAACTGGAACCTAAGGGGGGAGTGAGGAACCCGGGACTGACTCCGGTCATGCATGCTAAGGAAAGGGGGTCGGTATCTAAAGCAGATCCGACTTCCGCTTAAGGACTGTCTTCGGACTTGTTGCCTAGGGCGTTGCCGGCTCAGCTAAATTGGACATACAGTCCAAGGTAGGAGGCATTAAGATGGTGCGGTAGGATCACCTAAATCCTAAATTATAAGATAAGTTGTTTTCAACCGATGGAGTAATAGCTCATTGGCTTAGGGTTGCTTTTGACCCGACAAAAATAAACATTGAGGTAAGATACAATCATTTCTATTTAAAGAATGGTTTGTATTCTAAGATTAAGATAAGGTTTGAGGTAAGTTGCAACCATTCCTATTAAAGGATGGTTTGCAATATAAGACTGAGATAAGCTACATCCATTCCTATTTAAAGGATGGTGTTTTCTAAGACTAAGATTGAGGTAGATAAGGTAGACTGAGATTAAGAGGAAACATAACCTAAGGAGTTAAATAATTAACTCTCTAATTAAGGAATGCATTTAAGTCGTTCATTGTGTTGGAACTTTGATTGTTCAATTTGGATTGTTGTTTATTGCACTTTCTTATGTTGTGCATCTAATCAACTCCCATGCTATCGACAATAGTCGTCGTACCATGTTTCTGTTAGTTGGGGGCCATGAGAGGATCTGTACCAGCATTCGTGCTGACCCCCTTTGGGGGCTGTTTTTTACTACACAGGTGTACGACTGGAGGCGGCGTCACGAGAGTAAGATGGGGTACAAGCGTTACGGGTTAAGTGTGGCCTACGAGTTGTGCATGTACACTCGTATGGCAATTTGAGATAGTAAGATGTATAGGATGTGAGGGGATTGTAAGAAGGATATGTATTTGGTTAAGATTTGTATGTACTAATGTTCGGTATATTCTGTAGTCAGACCGTGGCAAGGTCCTGGAATGTATTTGAATCCGCTGCAGAGTTTGTATATATGGTGATAAGTTTATGATAACCACGATTGGATCGAGATGGGTGTTACATCTTAGGACCTTTACATGTCACCAATTAAGGCCTAAACATCTTCTAAAACCATTACAATTCACTTCCCCATCATTAGGACACTTTAAAACACTTTCTAGCAACTTTTTACATTGGTCCGGGGTTACAAACCTGGACCAAACACGAATTTCAGTTTCTGCCTTAATTTTCATGTGGTCCGGGTTTATGTCCGGGTTTCCAAACCCGGACTAACCCCTGGGATGCCTTTCTGCCTAATTTTTTTTGTGGCCCGGTTTGTGTACCGATTTACAAACCCGGACAACCCCCGGAACTGTCAAAATTTCCAGTTTTTGAACTCTTTTCAACCCCTAATTCGTACCCAATCTCTTCCTAATCATTCCACATGTAATCCAACATATTTTAACACCTTAATCATGCTCAAAACCCTCTTAAATCATGGATCAAACTTATCACTTAATTCTTGCTCATATACACCATTTTCTCCCTTAGATTTCAACACTTAATCTCCCCAAGTTCCTTGTTACAGATTTTTGCTCTCATTTGCCATGACTTATTCTTTCAACTAGAGCATTATCAATATGCTACTTGCATTATTCCCATTTCAATTTCAACCCCAATACACATTTCTCCTTAATCAATATTTTCAAGGTGATTAACCACTCACCTCCAACTCTAACATACACCTAGTTATCCTAGGTTTTCTCTCCACAATGGCCTTTAGTTTCTAGAAAATTTTGGCAGAACTTCCATACATTTCTAAGCATTTCCCAAGCATCATTTAGCTCATTCAAATCAATTACACCTCCCTGTTTATTAGGACAACAAACAGCAACAACAATAACACCTATTTCCCCCACTCACAACTAAATTCACTTGGACTCAAGGCCTTTCATCAACACCCCAAACACTAACAATTAATCTCATTTCTTGATAATTATCCCAACAGCATAAGCAGCCCTTAGCAAGATAGGTTCACTACCACATGACGAGGTAAAAATCTATTCAAAGGTGGCTCAAATACCTTAGAGTTTTTCATTGATTACTCTTCCTTTCTTCACTTTTTTCTTTCTTGCTCTTTCTCTCTATGTTCTTGTTAAATCGGCCAAGCTACCCCACACTCTAAAGGGTAGACAACAAGGCTAGTAAATTTCCAATTTCTTAAATCAAACTCTAGGATTCACAAGAGTTGGTTTAGGGTTTATATTGGAAGATTACCTTTGAATCTTTGGATGGAGAGTTTGGAAACAAAACAATTAGAACTCTAGCATCTTTTCCTGACAATGAAAACGGATGAACATGGAAGAACAAGGAAGTTCAACGTTGGAATTTTTAACAACCAAGGGCAGGCTGGAAATAGAGAGTTTTTGAACTTATTTCTTACCTCAAACAATAAATTTGTTGTTCCAGATCAAGATGGGCTCCTTCAACCTTTAAATGAAGCTTTAGCCATGGTGGTCAAGTGTGGAATTTTCTGATTTTAGGGGTGGGAAATGATCCCCCAGTTGAGAAGAATTCAACGGTACAATTTTTATGGAGTTTGGGGTTAATTTGAGCGTTGAACAAGAGAGGAGAAGAGAGGAGCTGAATGGGGTTTGGGAAATCGCCATCATTACATGGAAATGAAGAAGGGAGCTCTGGTGGAAGAAGTAAAACGTGAGTGAAAGAAAGAATGTGAAGGGAGAGAGGAATTAAAAGTCTACTTTTACTATTCCCTTCCTCTCTACTTTAATTTATTTGTCCTTTTGTGAATTACAAGACATTACTTAATTAAGGCATGTGAGAGAGAGGTGTTACTCTCATTAAAAACCGGCCCCACTGTAATAATGTCCCGGGGGCATTTTTGACTTTTTACAAGAAACGCTAGTTAATTTACACAGTTTGGCACTATTCACTAATCGGGCCCGTTTTTGGATTTCTCTCATTTCTTTATTTTTAATGGTTCTGAAGCTTCCATTAATACTTAATTATAGTTATATAGTCAACTATAATTTTTACGGGTCTATTTGACCACTTGAAGTCACGTTTTCAGGGTTTCTCGAAAAACGTGCTTTAAAACTCCGTTAATGTTTTAATCCATTATTTGGATCCGTTTTCTTCGGGAATCATTCCCACATACTAGTTAGGAATAATTAAGCCTTAGGAATCCATCTAGGACCCTAACGAGATCATATATCTCCTTTACTCGTTAAATGCACGTTTTAGCGTTTTTCGCGTTTTACACATTTTCTCTTTTCTTTGGTTTTATTCTCTTTACCAACGCTCTCTAGGCACCATTAGGACTTTTATAATCATATTAGAATAATTTAATCACCAATTTTAAGTCCGGGGTATTAAATCTACCCCCTTAAAGAACGTTGCCCTTAAAGTTGGTGAATCTAATATCATTACTCACATAGGTACTCTAAGCTATCGTTATAATTTCTATATAACCTTATAGACTCGCAGGTCTGCCTCTGTACACACTACACATATCACAGCATGTATAGCAATCAAAAATACTCTTTTGTATTCTCATCATGGAATCGGTCTGAAGACAAGAAGGCACTACAGTCCTCGAATCCATATTGAGTGATACACTGTCAATCCCTCAGGTACCGGTCACGTTGAACACTTACGCTTTCTGGTTCACGGTTGTTTCATGACAAATGGGCACTTACTCTCTCTGGCCATGGTCCCTTAGGTTCTGATCAAAACGTTGCACATATACATATCCTCAGGCACCCTGGTTGACCCTCTCAACACAGGACATTCTCAGGGTACTCTCCCCGTCCCGCTGCCTTTGGAAAAATCACACCTTGCCACCGCCCCAACCGGTCACTTAGGACCGCCGCACGTACGGTACAAAGGTTTCAAAACTAGTTTTCGCCTTCATACTCGAAGGAAAATTCTTTTCATCAAATTCCATTTAAAACTTCTTTTGAAAACATCACACAACTCCAAGTCCAATTTATGGTAGCTGCATCTTTTCTTAGCGTGATTACTTGTGACCACTTATAGGGAATTTCAAGAATCATCCAACCCAGATGTGATCAGCATCAGTGTTGAACTATCCTTCCACCCCAATTTATGTTCGGTTTCCCTTGATCGCTTGCAGATCAAGTTCCACCTCCCACGTCAGTTTCAGACAATCAGATAGTCAAACATTTTAATTTTCTATCTTTTACTCCTTCTAGTCATAATCATCACACAATCCATCTTTCTTATCTCTTAATCATAGAATTTAGGTCATCCGTCATTCTAAATTTTCTTCACTTAATTTACCTAGGCATTCCATACTCGTGGTCTCATTTCCTCAAATTGTTACTCAATTTAAAACATACAACAACACAACTCCAAAGGATAGAACTCACTCTGTCATTCATTCTCAATTAAAATCATCTAGGAAACTCACTTCCTACTAGGTTACACATCGGTTTCATACCGATTCACACTCATCATAACCCATGTCTAATCTCAATAGACATATACTATAGGGATTCTCATTCCCCTAGAAGTTCTCTACTCCGCTTTTCATAAATATTATATACACCTTACTCGCATATCACATGCGCAATCACCATAATTACATAATGAATAGGTATACATGTTTATGTAACATGAGTTCCAATCATCAAAACAATTTCTTTGTGTTATTCACATAGTAGTTTACACACGTATACGTAAAACATACTCTAAGCGTTTCTCGCCCTACCCCCCTTAAAAGGGTCTACGCCCGCATAATCGACCATATGTTATCACTGAACATTGGTTCACTAACTCCGGCATCATGAAGTGTTTTAACTTCGATGCGGTTAATTAACTCATAACCGGGTTCAGTTCTAACCTCTAAGGCTTCAAGGAGTTTATGATTATCCATTTACTCGCATTTGCCAGGTATTTTTAACCTTTGAATTACGACACACTAGCTTCTACTGCGTGACCTGATAACTTAGAGCTTGATTCACCCTTTTTATTACTCTTAATGTGTTACACATCACCTTTTATCCCTTTATCTTGGGAATAAGGTGTCTCCATCGTCGCGTGGTATTTCTTACCGTATGTGAATTCGATGAGCTATAGATTCTATCTCCAGTTGTCTGGAAATCTATTTCGTATAGCACTGTATACCTTCGTGATTATTCACTTATTTTCCCGACTTACTGTCGGTTGAGGTCAAGCTACTACTTAGTATGTTGGGTGTTGGAGTATGAAGGTGTTGCTGAGATAGTCAACCAGATCAAAGGAGTCAATCACACTTCTCAAAAAGACAGAGTTAGTCAGCCTCGAAAGAGCGAGAGAGTCCATCTATGTGAATTCATGAATCAGTATGAAATTCAAGGAGCAACGTCCAATAAACCATAATAGTCATCAACTATCATCCTTGGCCGAAATTCATGCAAAAAGTGAGAAAAATCCAAAGCCTTGACTTTCTAGTAATTCAAGAGAGTTTGTCGGGCAGTTGCTAGAATTAAGGAGCAAGTACATCAACTACATTGACTTAAGATGGTCATCAACGTTCAGACTTGGACCCAAATTCTCTCAACGTGGCACTAATCTGAAGACTTGACTCCAGCTTCCGAAATTTGGCTCCAACTTCCGAAATTCAAGGAACGAGTCGTTGGTTCCTGAAATTTCGGAACTGACAGAGTCAGTCTGCTACATCAGGCGTGAGAGTCATAATTGAATGTTGCCAAGTCGTCCAATGGATTGGTTATTGTCTGAAAATTAAGGGCCAAGGCTTAGCAACGTTCATAAAGAAGTTAGGACCGGATTTTAAGCAACTACAAGTAACTACCATGTTCAAATGGCAGAAATTTTGGAAGCAGACTCCCTCAACGGCTCCACTATATAAGAGAATTGTCATTTCGTTTCTCATTGTAGCTTTCCATAGAGAATTATTCAGAGCATTTGTTTAGAGAAAGCTTTGCCTATTTTAGAGAGAGAGAAAAAGGGAGAGAGAAGTACTAGATTCATTTGTGCATATCGATAGAGTCTTTATAGGTAGGACCTAGTTTTACACTACACTTATCATTGAGCTGATCAGAGATTGTATTGGGTGAGTGAGTGAAAACCATGAAGTAGATCTCATCTACTGAGTGGGCATTATAAGTTGTTTTGTTTTGACGAGGAAATAAAATAACTTATATTGTGTATCCTGCTGAGTTCGACAGAGTCCCTCTACCTTTCGGGTGTTAATCTATTTAGCTCCTCTAAATCTCTCTTACTTTACTACCTTGAGCAACTGCTTTCGCGCACTTAGTTCGACTAAGTGTTTCTACGTCTCAAGTGTAAGTTCGATTGAGTTAAACCAACTCTTAGACTAACACCTTTGGCTGGTTTGAGTTAGCCAGCCGATCCTACATGTGGTATCAGAGCCTTGCTTAGGCTGACAGTCAATCAACGAGAAATGGCAGCAGTCGGTTGGGGTGAATCAGACTCCGACGATCAAGACACAGAATCCAGCGGCCTAGTATGTCTCATGGCACATGATGCGACTGAGTCCATGATCCCTGACAATGAGGTAACTCGCTCTCATCTTGAGATAGATCTTTATTATATATATCCTATGGGTTTTATGACTTTGATTTCTAAAATGGTCTCTGAGACTAACTCTCTTAAAGCTGATCTTAACAAAAAAATCTCTGAGTTAACTGAGGAACTTGAGGTCTCAAAAAGTCTTATGTATGCTTTGAGAGATGAAGCTGAGGAACATAAGACTATTTCCTGCTCACTTAGATTGGATTTGCGAGACTCTCGGCATCGTGTTGACTCCCTTAAAAAGAAGCTCTACAAAACCAAAAGTCTTACTGAATCCAACCAAAGGGAACAGGAAGAGACACTCACTAAGATTGACTCTCTCAAACATGACCTCACTGTTTTCGCTGACAAGTGTTGTTCTTTGCAGAATGAGCTAAATAGTTTAGAATCTCAAGTTATTGCAGAATGGATTTATCGTGAGTGGTTAGAAGAGGTGCAGTTATTTAAAGAAAGAAATTAATACTCAAAATATCCGTCGGCTGCAAATTATAACCCGGTCGCAGTAGTATAGAAGACAGAAGCGGCCGGGGTCAAACCGTGGGACTTATAGCGAGCTAAAATAGTTCCTAAGCTTGTCACAAAAGGGGGAAAGTTAATTGACTTGTTTTGAGAAAATATTAAGCAGATTAGAAAACTGAGTGCAGATGAATTAAATGGAACTCCGGGTTCAGGTTTTATATAATCTGATTATTATGCTATCTCTACCGGCTTAATATATTAGTTTGGCAAAATTCCTGTTATTATCCTAAGGACTAAGTCATAGACCCTTAAGAACTCGTTTACCAGAAAATGCTCGGTCTAATCAAGGTTCGAGCAATACTATGTAAACGGACGTTAAATTCAAGGAATTATAATTGCATCTGTAAATACTAACTTATTAAATCATAATAAGTTTTCTCCAGATTTACGGCTTAAATAACCTGTCTATTTATCACCTGGTCTGATCAAAATAGACATAGGAAAGCATTTTAATAAATTCATGTAATTTATTAAAATGGTGAGAGAAAACCTTTAAGCGTAACAAACTGTATTTATTTTAACCGGTAGAAATATTGATTACATAATTAAACAAACCATAATTAAAAACCTTGCCCGGAGCAAATCCTCCTTAGCCAGACATATTAACTGGTAATAAATCTGACAGAGGTTGGACGTAATAATAGCATGGAGACGTGATTGGTGAGTGGAGTGGAGAAATGGAGAGGAAGAAGAATGGAGCATGTACGAAGGTTATTGTAAGTGAAGTGGGTGAATTAGAGAATTACAGATTTGGGAACTGAATGGAGTGTTGAGATGTACGTGAGTGTTTTACTGGAAGAGAATGAGATGAGGTGAGTGTGAGTGATTTTCTGGTTTTCTCCGTGCACTCGTACAAGGTTGCAGGGAATGGGCATTTATAGAAGAAATGAAGAGGTAGTCTTCCGTAGATATTTGCAGTTGATTGCTTCATTGATTGAAGCATTGATTGCTTCACTTATTGCAGGGGACAGAGCCGAAACGCGTGAGCAATTTAAGGTAGGTGGAGCAGCGGAGTAGATGGATAGCGCAATCAATTTGCAGAACGTCGCGAAGAAGAAGACAGGCGCGTCTCTTGTCCGCCTGGAGTCCGCGTGCGTACATCACTGAATTTGGTCCGGGACTTCTTGCAGGAGTTAGGTCCCGGACCATAATGCAGGCAAATCTCTCAGTTTTGAAATTACATGTGGTCCGGGACTTGGGCAAGGACATAAGTCCCGACCAAGCTGGCAAATCTCTCGGTTTTAAAATTACGTGTGGTCCGGGACTTAGGCAAGGGCATAAGTCCCGGATCAAGCTGGTGTTGAAGTCTCGAGGGTATGCCAACTTTGACTGGCTCTAGATTATTCGTTTGGACTCCGTTTTTCGAACCGTCTGCGGCTATGCGTTCGTCTCTTCATGTTCTTTGCTTCTAGCTTGACTTTTTCTCATGTTTAACCGATAAATCTGTAAGACAACCAATAACACATAGACTAGAGAAAAGTAAGATAAGTGGAGAAATGAGCAAGAAAAGTGCTAATAATATATATGAAATACACCTATAAAACATGCTTTCATTTGGACACTTATCACACCCCCACACTTATCTTTTTGCTTGTCCTCAAGCAAAACCACGTACCTAAGCAAGTAGGAAATGCTCAATACTAACAAATATTATTATGAAGGGTAGGATAAACATGATCTTTAAACTTTTCGAGGAGTGTGAAAAATCAACTGCTGGTGGCATAGGTGTGCTCAGGGTAAAAATAAAATATAGAGTTTCGGGTATGATCTAAGGTACTCCAATGTTTCTTTTGTGTTACTCTGAGAACTTTTACCATGGCCAACTTCTCTCAAGAATGGGCATTGAGAAGAAAACAAAAGGAAAAATAGATTTATGCATTTGTTTCACTTTTGCATAAGAGATGAGAAAATATAGGTATCACGCCTTTGTATTCAAGAACGTTCATCTCTCTTTATTGGTTACCAATGGTCTCGAAAGTCCTTATTATTTTTTTGTTTTTTTTAACAGAGAAGCACCCCTTAGCAATCCCTAAGAGAGAAAACAGAAAGAAACCCTGAGCAATAAAATCCAACCATTTGCAGATTATTTGTTCACACCGCATATAAAATGCTCCTCAAAAGTAATCAAAATTTTAAAATTTGTACCATTTATCCCACAATTCATAACAGTATTTATTTTTAAAGAGAACAACCTACATTAGCAAGGTACATAATTTTTTTTTGAACAAATGCAAGGTAAGCAGAAGATAAGCAGAGAGATTTAACAATTTAAGCATAAAATGACCTGAAAAGGCTCTTCCCCCACACTTAAGCTTAAGCAATGCCCTCATTGCGTAGATGAACTAAAATTAAGAAGGCATGCAATTAGTAAAGGAAAGAGTGTACTCCCCAGATTTCGTAGAGTGTGTAGAGCTCCCCCACACTTGAGTGTTGTTGTGGAATGTCATAAATTGAACCTGTAAAGAATATTCTACACAGCGAGAAGAACTCAAGTGAAGCCTGCATTTTATTATAACAAATAAAAGGGAAATATAGTACAAAAAAAAACATATTAAATTAAAGGAAAGATAAAGATAGATAGTGGGTTACCTCCCACCAAGCTGCCCGGTTTAACGTCTCTAGCTAGACGTATTTGACCAAGCTTTAGTTTATCCCGGATCATAAATGAAGGTTGATAATGGTAGTACCGGGAACAGGAAATTTGGCAATATGGAGGCTCAAACCACCTGGATCAAAACACAGAATTATGGCAACAATTATAGTAGGAAAAGACAAACTCCACAAACCCTGGTTTTGAAGGAGTTGTTTGTCGCCATTAATATTGTATTGTAATCCCGGTGATGGGTGTAGTGCTTCTTCAAATTGGAGAATGTAAACATTCTCCCTTTGGTGTTTTAGCCGTATGGTGCAAGATGGTAGTGGTGGTGCTTGCTCAGAGTCGAGGATGTAAAATTTCCTCCTCTGGAACGAAACTGAAGGTGGAAGTGAGCTTCAACGGGTGGGTGGGGTGGGCATTATTTTCTTTGTCGAAGGGCCCAAATTTTCCAATGGATGATCCTTAGTGTGAGTATCATCCTCTTCAAATTTGAGGATGAAGACATCCTTAACTGCGTTGAGTGGTTCAGGGAGAACTTCTGGGAAATTTGTATCTTCAAATTCTGACCCTGGATCAAATGGAAAGGTGGCCTTCTTACTCAGCGAGCTGACTTCGAGTTTCCACCCTACTTCTTTGTTGCACAAGAGGGGAAGGCTGTGATCCTCCAGATGAAGATCAAAGTTGGATGGCTTTTCCTCTTCAAATTTGAGGATGTAATAATCCTCATCTTCTTTGAGAGGCTCATAGGAAGAGCCTTGGTTGAATTCAACTTCAGAGGGAGGTGGTTCCTCGAAGGTGATATTGGTATTTTGTTTGGATGTTCTGGCGGGAGCGAGCATTTCCTCCTCTTCATTCTCGAGGATGTAACAATCCTCATTGTCTGGGTATAGCACAGAGAAGGAGGGAAAATAACGGTAATTGACTTCAGAGGGAGGAGACTCCATGAAGTTGAGGTAGAAGTTGTCCTCTGATGGCTTGTCTTCAAGCTCAAGCAGAAGGTTTGATACCGTTTGCTCATTTTCGAACGGGGGTGGTGGTATTGAGTAACTCAAATCCTCAGGTAAATCGTCCACTACATGAACCAGTTTGCTCTCCGTTGCTGTGATGTAAGGTCTAGTGGACCTTCCATCATTTCGTTTATCGCAACTAATTTTGCATAGAGCTTCATTTGGTTCATATCGAGGTATTCTTCCTCGGCCTACTGCTCCACTTCAGGGACCATTTCACTCTCGGGTTGTTGCTCCTTTTGAGCTAATGTGATGGGCTGGTCCACTACGTAAATTGCACCTGCAAACTCTTTTGGATTTGGATTGGTTTGTGAGGGGAATTTACCAAGGGTCTTTGTTGAGTTAGAAGCTGTTGTATTTGGGACTGCAAGGCTGTTTGGTCTTTGCGCAGAGCTGCGACCTCTTCTTGCGTATCTCTGGACTTACCCATCATTGCCTTAAACATCTCTTGCATTGAGACATATCAGACTCAGGATTCGAAGGAGGTTGAGTTGGTCGGCTCGATGAAGCTTCATTGCCATAAGGCTGTTGTTGATATTGCCTTTGGCCTCCTTGGAAATTGGACTGAGGTCTGTAGTTTTGGGATGTTTATAGGGTATGTGGGTTCTGGATATTTCCGGTGTTTGAGTAGCTAAGATTGGATTACATGTTACGTTGCCATGGTTGTCTGTATCCTGAATTGTTGGTGATGTAGTTTGCCTCCTCCGCTGCTTTTAATTTCTGTAATTGGGGGCATTGTTCATAATCATGAGGCCCGCCACATTGCGTACAAGAAATAGTTGCAGATGATTGGGAAATCATCGACTTAGCTTGCTGGGGGAAGGAATTCATAGCCATCTGTTCAACCACTTTCTGCAGAGTGCTCACTTTTGTAGCCTGCTGAGCATTGCTTTCCATGAGTTGCTCATGGCTTCTCATGAGCTGGTCGAACTTGTTATCACTCTCCCCAACATGATATAATCCTGGAGTACCGCTCCTTGATCCACCGGAGGCCCAGTCTCTGATTTCCTCACAGAGAGATTCCATGCTGTTCAGAAATTGTGCTCCCGGCTTTTTCAGAATGTCAGCCCCTAACGAGGATAACATCATTGTTCTGCACGGACCGATCAAGCCCTTGTAAAACAATTGTGATACTTGTTCCTTCGTCAGACCGTGGTGAGGACAAGTGAGTAGTAGACCTTTGAAACGGTCCCAAGTTTCACAAATATTCTCCGACCCTGGTTGCTTGAAATTATAAATTTCAGCAATCATCTCCAAAGTTCGGCTCGGAGGTAGGAATTTGTCGTAGAACTTGGTGGCCATGTCGTCCCATGTACCAATGGTACTTGGTGTTAGGCTATGATACCACTTGCTCGCGTTTCCCGTCAGGCTGTGTGGGAATAACGACAATCTTGCATATTGTAGTACTACATCGGTTGCAGTAAGGCTATTGGCATGTTGTAAGAATTTTGTAACATGTAAAAGGGCTTCGTCCGGACTGGTGCCATCAAACATGCCCAACTCCTTCACACATCGAATCTGATGATATGGCTTCAGCTTCTGCCACTCATCGTATTCGGATGGGCTGAGGTGAGGAAGGATGATAGCAGGCTGTTGTCCTTGGTTAGACGGCCTGTTGATATTTCGAACCGTTGCTGGTGTAGCTGCCATGTTAGCTTCCGGGTCAGAATCTATCACTGTGGTGGTATTTTGTTGAGTTCGTCTCTGCCTGAGATTGCGCAGAAAGGTTCTCTCGATTTCTGGGATGTAACCAACCGTGTGATTATTAATATTTTCTGGGAGACTGTTTGACCTGGTAAAAGGCATTCACCACTCAAAACAGAGAAAAGAACTGGTTATACGTTAGAATAATAAAAATGTTAGGAATTAGTAGACAGAAATTTCAAGTTAGTAGTTAGGGACAATGGAAAGAAATGACAATGGAACGAAATGACAATGGAACGAAATGACTGGAAATTTTAAGGTTAGTAGTTAAGAACAATGGAAAGAAATGACAATGGAACGAAATGACGATGGAACGAAATGACAGAAATAAATAACAATAATATTACAAGTTAGTAGTCAGATGTCCAAGTCAGATCAGAAGTTAGATGTCCAATGTCCAAGTCAGATGTCCGAGGTTATATGTCCGAAATTGGATTAACAGTTTTTTTTTAATTTTTTTTTACTGAATTAACAGATTATTATAATATATCAGGTGAATTAACCGGGGCTTAGGGACTAGATTAAATCAAGTCCCCGGCAACGGCGCCATTTTGCAGAATGGATTTATCGTGAGTGGTTAGAAGAGGTGCAGTTATTTAAAGAAAGAAATTAATACTCAAAATATCCGTCGGGCTGCAAATTATAACCCGGTCGCAGTAGTATAGAAGACAGAAGCGGCCGGGGTCAAACCGTGGGACTTATAGCGAGCTAAAATAGTTCCTAAGCTTGTCACAAAAGGGGGAAGTTTAATTGACTTGTTTTTGAGAAAATATTAAGCAGATTAGAAAACTGAGTGCAGATGAATTAAATGGAACTCCGGGTTCAGGTTTTATATAATCTGATTAATTATGCTATCTCTACCGGTTTAATATATTAGTTTGGCAAAATTCTTGTTACTATCCTAAGGACTAAGTCATAGACCCTTAAGAACTCGTTTACCAGAAAATGCTCGGTCTAATCAAGGTTCGAGCAATACTATGTAAACGGACGTTAAATTCAAGGAATTATAATTGCATCTGTAAATACTAACTTATTAAATCATAATAAGTTTTTCTCCAGATTTACGGCTTAAATAACCTGTCTATTTATCACCTGGTCTGATCAAAATAGACTTAGGAAAGCATTTTAATAAATTCATGTATTTATTAAAATGGTGAGAGAAAACCTTTAAGCGTAACAAACTGTATTTATTTTAACCGGTAGAAATATTGATTACATAATTAAACAAACCATAATTAAAAACCTTGCCCGGAGCAAATCCTCCTTAGCCAGACATATTAACTGGTAATAAATCTGACAGAGGTTGGACGTAATAATAGCACGGAGACGTGATTGGTGAGTGGAGAAATGGAGAGGAAGAAGAATGGAGCATGTACGAAGGTTATTGTAAGTGAAGTGGGTGAATTAGAGAATTACAGATCTGGGAACTGAATGGAGTGTTGAGATGTACGTGAGTGTTTTACTGGAAGAGAATGAGATGAGGTGAGTGTGAGTGATTTTCTGGTTTTCTCCGTGCACTCCAAGGTTGCAGGGAATGGGCATTTATAGAAGAAATGAAGAGGTAGTCTTCCGTAGATATTTGCAGTTGATTGCTTCATTGATTGAAGCATTGATTGCTTCACTTATTGCAGGGGACAGAGCCGAAACGCGTGAGCAATTTAAGGTAGGCGGAGCAGCGGAGTAGATGGATAGCGCAATCAATTTGCAGAACGTCGCGAAGAAGAAGACAGGCGCGTCTCTTGTCCGCCTGGAGTCCGCGTGCGTACATCACTGAATTTGGTCCGGACTTCTTGCAGGAGTTAGGTCCCGGACCATAATGCAGGCAAATCTCTCGGTTTTGAAATTACATGTGGTCCGGGACTTGGGCAAGGACATAAGTCCCGGACCAAGCTGGCAAATCTCTCGGTTTTAAAATTACGTGTGGTCCGGGACTTAGGCAAGGGCATAAGTCCCGGATCAAGCTGGTGTTGAAGTCTCGAGGGTATACCACTTTGACTGGCTCTAGATTATTCGTTTGGACTCCGTTTTTCGAACCGTCTGCGGCTATGCGTTCGTCTCTTCATGTTCTTTGCTTCTAGCTTGACTTTTTCTCATGTTTAACCGATAAATCTGTAAGACAACCAATAACACATAGACTAGAGAAAAGTAAGATAAGTGGAGAAATGAGCAAGAAAAGTGCTAATAATATATATGAAATACACCTATAAAACATGCTCATTTGGACACTTATCAGTTATCTCTCTAACCTCTTCTGTTGAGCACTCTCTTGAAAATTGAAAGAAAAGGAACATGCACTATCTCTCTCTCAAACCAGTCAACTTCATCAAACAGGTCACTCCATCAGAATTGCCCGAGTGGGCCAACTCCAAGATCAAGGAAGTTAGTCAAGATCGTGATAATCTTCGATAAGAAGTTGAAAAACTCTCCCAAGAGATAGTCAATATACATTTAGAGTTGGATCCACTCAATCGAAGCCCAAGTGGCATAAAGGTAAATTCGATATCCCTAAAATGTGTCCAAATCCAACAACAAACCCAAGCGCCAACAACAAAAAGAAAATTTTGATTCTTGATGGAAAGGACGGAAAAAATACGTCAATCTTCCTCCCACTAAGATTTGCGATTATTACGGGAGTCTTGGACATCGAGATAGTGCTTGTGAAAAGCTTTACAAAGTTGTGTCATTTAATATCAAGCGACTCAATCTTATCCTTGAGGCACGAGAAAAGCTAAAAAAATCTGGTTCAAAAAGGGGACCCAAGTATATTTGGGCTCCCAAAACTTCCAAGTGATGTTTTTGCAGGTGGAAGCGAGCGTGAGATGGGACTATTTGTACTTGGACAGTGGGTGCTCTAGAACACACACTGGCAAATCCGACAATTTGCACACGACTGGAAATCCCGACAAATTCAGCTCGCTTTCAACCTAAAAAGGAGGTAAGGGTACCTTTGGTAACAACAATCAAGGTGAAATTGTGGGAGTTGGCTCCATAGGAAATGCCTCCAAGTTTAAGGTAGATGAAGTCCATCTGGTCACTGGACTTCAACATAGTCTATTAAGCATTTTTCTAATTTATGAAAAAATCAATTTAGTACTTTTCTCATCTATCGATTGCAAAGTTTTTGATGAACGTACAGGATCTCTAGAAGCCACGGGACGTAAAGAAGGAAATATGTACAGAAGCTATCAATTATGTACCATACTGCAAATGCCATCAATTCTGATGACCAAGCCTGTCTATGTGCTCGCTTTCAAGCACCCAAATAGTCCCATCTCAAGGAGGTCAAGCGAATCTTTTGATACTTAAAAGGAATCAGTCAACTTCATCTATGTTAAAATCTCTGGAAACACATTGAAGAACCAACACATTGAAATATGTTTCCATTTCTTGAAGGACTGTGTTGAGAAAAAGGTAATTCAATTTGACTTTGTTCCAATAGAGATCAGCTAGCAGATATCTTTGCCAAGCCTCTTCCTACCACCAGATTCGAGGCACTCCGTCCAATAATCAGAATGACTCAATCAATGTAAGACGGTAGTCTCTCTCCTCCCTTGGCTGTAATAATTAGTAGGTATTGCTTGCATACTGTTTGAGTCAATCCGTGTTCTCATATTGATAGACTGTGTCTGTTCTTTGTGTTCCTTTGCGATTTTCATTTAAAAAAAACAAAAAAAGGGAGAGAGGACAAAGGCAAGGTACTCTCCGCTAACTTGTTTCTCCTGAACCAAAACGGACCTCGTCCACTCGGTTATTAAGCCTTTAGGGTGCTTCATCACCTAACCTCCTAAGGGTGTGAAACCTGGGAAAGTTGGCCCAAAGCTGTTACATGGGTGGAGAGAAAGGTTTGGGGGATGGATACAGTCCCTGTGTGCTTAACTTGTTAAATATCTATGCATTGCAAATATAGAGCTATAAAGTCTTCAAAAATACAATGCAATGCAACAGGGATCATTACAAGTTATGAGTATGTGGCAATGAAAGGTATTGTGGAATATGACAATACTTCTTGCCCCTTGTCGTCCATGAGTATGTTTGTTATGGATACACTCTATTTATTTTTTAATGTACGGATTGGCTTAGACTCTGTTGAAAACTTCTCTTACTGATGACAACAAAAAGGGGGAAGTAGTGAATCCTGTCTCTCTACGAACGGGTCACTCTGGCTATGTTCTGGATTGACTCTGTCTCTGTGTGACTAGGTCTTAGGTGAAGTTTGGATATTCTATTTCGTTTTTACTCTATTGGTACTAGATCATGTTGGTTGCAGTTTTCTTAACTTAGTGTTATATTCCCTTTTTCCAATCTCTCTTAGTAGGTTGTGGTTTGCCAAAATTGTGCTCATCGATTCATGGGGAACTCTAACAAGAGTTAGTCAATCTATGCTGTGATTAAAGGGGAACCTGGATAGGGTCGGTTCCCCAAAATTCTTTTTGCTCTTGTGTTTTTGCAGATTGACTCATTCGGGATTCACAAAAAAAGTTTTGTTATCATCAGCAACAAGGGGGAAACTATTGGATTATGAAGGTGTTGCTGAGATAGTCAACCAGATCAAAGGAGTCAATCACACTTCTCAAAACAAGACAAAGTCAGTCAACCTCGAAAGAGCGAGAGAGTCCATCTATGTGAATTCATCAATCAGTTATGAAATTCATGGAGCAACGTCCACTAAACCATAATAGTCATCAACTATCATCCTTGGCCAAAATTCATGCAAAAAGTGAGAAAAATCCAAAGCCTTGACTTTCTGGTAATTCGAGAGAGTCTGTCGGGCAGTTGCTAAAATTAAGGAGCAAGTACATCAACTACATTGACTTAAGACGGTCATCAACGTTCAGACTTGGACCCAAATTCTCTCAACGTGGAACTAATCTGAAGACTTGACTCCAGCTTCCGAATTTGGCTCCAACTTCTGAAATTCAAGGAAAGAGTCGTTGGTTCCTGAAATTTCGGAACTGACAGTCATAATTGAACGTTGCCAAGTCATCGAATGGATTGGTTATTGTCCGAAAATTAAGGGCCAAGGCTTAGCAACGTTCATAAAGAAGTTAGGACCGGATTTTAAGCAACTACAAGTAACTACCATGTTCAGATGGCAGAAATTTCGGAAGCAGACTCCCTCAACGGCTCCACTATATGGAGAGTTGTCATTTCATTTCTCAGTGCAGCTTTCCATAGAGAATTATTCAGAGCATTTGTTTAGAGAAAGCTTTGCCTATTTTATAGAGAGAGAAAAGGGAGAGAGAAGTACTAGATTCGTTTGTGCATATCGATAGAGTCTTTCTAGGTAGGACCGAGTTTTTCACTACACTTATCATTGAGCTGATCAGAGATTGTATTGGGTGAGTGAGTGAAAACCACGAAGTAGAACTCATCTACTGAGTGGGCATTATAAGTTGTTTTGTTTTGACCAGGAAATAAAATAACTTATATTGTGTATCCTGCTGAGTTCGACAGAGTCCCTCTACCATTCGGGTGTTAATCTATTTAGCTCTTCTAAATCTCTCTTACTTTACTATCTTAAGCAACTGCTTCTACGCACTTAGTTCGACTAAGTGTTTCTATGTCTCAAGTGTAAGTTCGATTGAGTCAAACCAACTCTTAGACTCACACCTTTGGTTGGTTTAAGTTAGCCACCCGATCCTACATGTGGTATGCAAGCAACACCTACTAATTATTACAGCCAAGGGAGGAAAGAGACTACCATCTTACATTGATTGAGACAGTGCATGTGATAAATTGAATAAAGATCTTTCGTTTAACGTCAAACGTGTTAAGTTGATACTTGAAGCATGAGAAGAAATGAAAAGATCTGGCTCGAAAAGAAACCTAAGTACATCTGGGTTTCCAAATCTAATAAATGATCTGTTATTTTGTAGGTGAAGGTGAATGGAGACAGCTGGTACTTGGACAGTGGATGTTCTCATCACATGACTGGAGATCCAAATCAATTCAATTCGCTTTCATCCTACCAAGGAGGTAAGGTTACTTTTGGAAACAACAACCAGGGTGAAATCGTGGGAGTTGGCTCCGTAGGTAACCCCTCAAAGTTTAAAATTGGTGGAGTCCATCTGGTCACTGGACATCAACATAGTTTACTAAGTATTTCTCAAATTTGTGATAGATTCAATTTGGTACTTTTCTCCTCTTCGGATTGTAAGGTTTATGATGAGCGTACAGGTTCCTTAAAAGCTGTGGGACGTAGAGAAGAAAATCTCTACAAAATGTGCTTAAACTCCATTAATCCAGATGATCAAGTCTGTCTCAACGTGTATTCCAAAAACTCATTGCTGTGGCACTCCAGACTTGGTCACGCAAATCACAGGCTGTTGAACAAACTCAAAGACAAGGACTTGGTGATTGGTTTACCCGACACAAACTTTGACATAGACTCTGTCTGTGAAGCATGCGTAAAAGGTAAACACACCCGGTCCTCCTTCAAAAGTAAGTCGACTCTCTCTACTAGCTCTCCGTTAGAATTGCTCCACATGGATCTTGTTGGTCCCATGTGTACACAAAGCAGAAGTGGTAAGAGGTACATTCTGGTCATAGTCGATGACTATTCTAGGTGGACTTGGGTCATTTTTTTTATCTACTAAGGATGAAACTTTTACGGAGTTCATCAACCTTCATAAAATGCTTATCAACAAATTTTCATTCACTTTGAAAACTCTGAGAACGGACCAGGGTACTAAATTTTGCAACAAGTCGTTTGATGAGTTTTTGCAGGAACAACGGAGTCGATCACCAAATCTCATCCGCACGCAATCCGGAACAAAATGGAGTGGTTGAACGAAAGAATAGAACTTTGGTAGAAATGGCACACACCATGCTTATTGACAGTCAACTCACTCCATCATACTGGGCAGAAGCTGTTAACACAGCATGCTATGTGTTAAATCGTGCGCTGATTCATCCATTCCTTCACAAGACACCCTATGAACTACTCCGTCAACGTAAACCAAGTCTCATTCATCTCAGGCATTTCAGATGTAAGTGCTTTATCCATAATAATGGTAAGGACATCTTGGGTAAGTTCTCTCCTAAAAGTGATGAAGGTATTTTTCTCGGCTACTTCTCTAAAAGCTAAGCTTATCGTGTTATCAATCTGAAAACTCAATGTTTAGAAGAGAGTCCCCATGTCAAGTTCGATGAGTCCCACAATGTTGGATAATCTTATGATCAACTTGACTTTGCTCCCGACAATTTCCTCACTAATCCACACTTCATCACTGTTCCCATAGGAAGACTCTCTGATTCCCAATCCATCACTCCTAATGATTCTCCGAAAACAAAAACAATACATCAGACTCTACTGTCTCTGACAATAACCCGGAGACACCCTTACCACAAAACTTGAACTTTGACTCTTCCGACAAAGACACACCCCCTCCTGCTTCACGTCGACAGTTCCAAAAAATCAGCCCACCCTTCTGAAAACATCATCACAGACCTAAACTCCGGTGTTCAAACACGTCTCCAAGATATGCAAAACCTCTGTGCCTTTGGTGCTTTTCTCTCCAACACTGAACCAAGAAATGTTAAAGAAGCACTCCTTGATAGTGATTGGGTCATTGCAATGCAGGAGGAACTAAATTCTCTCCAAAGACATGTCGTCTGGGAGTTAGTTCCTCGACCCACACATCAACAAACAATTGGTACTCGTTGGGTCTTTCGTAATAAACTTGATGATGCAGGACAAGTTTTCAAGAATAAAGCTCGATTGGTCGTCCAGGGCTACAATCAAGAAGAAGGGATTGACTATGATGAAACCTTCACACCCGTAGCTCGTCTTGAAGCAATTCGCATGTTAATTGTGTTTGCTGCATTCAAAGGTTTCACATTATATCAAATGGATGTCAAGACAGCCTTCCTCCATGGCTATATTGATAGAGAAGTCTACGTCGTGCAACCTCCAGGGTTCACAGACTCCGTCCATCCCGACTACGTCTACAAACTGTGTAAGGCCCTTTACGGACTGAAACAGGCTCCACGCGCCTGGTATAAAAGACTGTCTACATATCTATTGCAAAATGGTTTCTCTCGAGGTAACGTAGATAAAACGCTCTTCATTCTTCACTCATCGCATGACTTACTTCTAGTACAGATTTATGTTGATGATATCATTTATGGCTCTACAAGTAACACCCTATGACCATTTTGCTAACCTCATGAAGCAAGAGTTTTCCATGAATGAGTTAGGTGAGCTCAAGTTCTTCTTAGGATTACAAATTCAACAACAAAAGGAAGGGATCAAGATCCATCAACAAAAGTACATCAAGGAACTCCTCGACAAGTACAACCTCAAAAATGCCAAGAGTATGTCCACACCAAGCTGTACATCTGCCAAACTTCATCTTGACGATGATGGAGTCGTTGTCAATGCCATAGAATATAGAGGAATGATAGGGTCCCTCTTGTACCTGACTGCCAGTTGTCCCGACATTCTTCATGCAGTATGTCTCTGTGTTCGCTTCCAAGCAGCACAAAGCAATCTCACCTCAAAGCAGTCAAGTGTATCTTCCGTTATCTTAAAGGTACAAGTACACTCTATCTATGGTATCCACGATCTCCTACTTTTACTTTATCTGAATATAGCGACTCTGATTGGGCTGGTTCTCTCCAAGATTGAAAGAGTACTTCAGGTAATGCGTAGTTCTTGGGTCTTTGCCTCGTTTCATGGTCCTCCAAAAAAAGAACTCCGTAACACTCTCTACAACCGAGGTAGAGTATGTCTCTGCTGCAGCCTGTTGCTCCCAACTCCTTTGAATGAAACAACAACTTCAAGACTATCATGTCACCCAAGAACAAATCCCAATTTTCTGTGACAATAAAAGCACCATCAAAATATCCGAAAACCCAGTTCAACACTCAAGAACCAAACATATTGAAATTCGTTTTCACTTCTTGAAAGACTGTGTTGAGAAAAAGCTCATCCACCTTGACTTTGTGCCACAGAAGATCAACTTGCAGATATCTTTACTAAACCCTTGTCTACAACACGATTTGAAGGACTGTGATCAGCAATCGGGTTGACTCCGTCTACCTAGACGGTCGCATCTCCTTGCCCCTACCGACAATCTTCAATAGGTACTCCCTCATGTCTCATCGAGTCTGTCTTTGTTTGCACTTGAATCTTTGAAATGTGTTTTACTGCTTATAACGTCTATAATTCTGGCCCTACACACCCACGTCATCTATCCAAACCAACCCCGCCTTAATCCTCCTCCCGCTGTTATCTCACTAACCTTGCCGTTCCCTCTTTATCTCACCTGACACACTCCATCCGCTCTACAACTTTCGCAGACTTTCCAGCCTTTATATCCATCACCCGTCTACTCCATCTCTCTCACTTCTATCCCCTTTACACCCAAGTATACTACAATCTCCAAATGGCAGGCATTAATCTCAACGGTATCAATATCCCAGCCGATATCTTGCAAGATCCCATCCGCCTTCAGGCGTACCTCCAATCAATGGCCACACCAAACCCATCTCCACTCACCACCACCACCACCACTCATTCTCCCACTAAAACCACTGCTACTTCATCCCCCACACACTCTGCCACACCACCACCACCCACCCGTGATACATCCCCCCATCAAACACCACCCTCTGCCGCAAAAACCGACATTCTTGACACAGATGTTGAGGACGTCACCCCACTACAAACTCTGCCACCATCCCCACCACCACAAGATCAAAACCCTCCTGCCGACACCCAAACTACTGATCAACCGCAAGCCCCACCCAATAAATCTCCAACACCAACCCCACCCGCATCTCCCGCAAAATCCGCAACACCTCCCAAATCGCCTAAACCTAAACCCCGCAAGAGAAAAGCTCAAACCTCCACTCGACCCCCAGCCAAAAGAGTTCTCTGTTCTTCTATCAAGGCCCAACCAGTCTCCTCTGGTTCCGGCAAATCTTCACCGGTACAAGAACTGCCCACCGTAAGTCATGATACATCTACTGGCGCCACCTCAACCAGGGACCAGAAACCTCCCAAGCCACACCGGAGATGTGCGAAGATAGACCCCTTCAACCAGCGCTACATGCTCAATGACCCCCTTCAGAACGAAATATCGTTAGGGGTAAGTTCCTCGATTTCTCATGGGCTCTATCTTCGAACCTAGGGGAGTTAGTCACCATGCTAGAGATTCAAGGGGGAAACACCTCTTCTGTGAGATAACCGAGTGGTATCCCCAAGAGTCTATCGATTTTTTTCAAAATCTTGTTATCATAAACGGTGCCGCACAATCTTTTGTTAATTCCACCCCCAAATTCTTTAATCTTGAAAAATTGTCCCAAATCCTTGGAGTCCCTGCTACTGGCCTGTCCTTCTATGAGAAAGGAGTCCTTCTTGAAATCCCCGGGGTCCCACAAAATAAAATTTACCACTTTTTCTCCTCAAAGAAAAAAGTTGGCTCCCCAATACCCCATGGCGATCTCTCCATTCTACACAACTCCTGCACATACTTGTCATTAAAACATTGTCCCCCGAAAAGAAGGAAATCTCATGGTCAACTGCTTGGACCTCACCATAATGTACTGCATAATCAATTGTCATTCCATTAATCTGGCCCACATTGTTCTCCATCACTTAGCCCAGTCTGTCGACACCCCGAAACACTCCCTGGGGTATGTGTTCTGGCTGTCTCGGATTCTCAAATTCTTTCAGGTACCCCTGGCGACATTGACACTAGAGTCCATCGAAGAGGTAGACACCATCAACCTTCGCTATCTGAATCAGCTAACATCTATCGACAAATCCAAGCTGCTGCCCATATCATCAACTCCAACGACAGCGGGAACTTCCACTTCTCAAGTGGCAGTCCCTCAAGCTTCTCTCCTACCCCTCCTGGAGAAAGTGGAGCGACTCCTCACGCAAGCAGCAGAGTTGATTCAGGGCCAAACGCGGATGATTGACAGACTCGCTGGGATAGAGATGACTGTGGCGGCCTTGCAAGAACAACTCCTTGATATCCAAGCCTCCCTGACCCCAACCCCTTAGCCATGATGTGTGTGTGTGTGGTGTTAGGACTTAGGCTGTTTTAAAGTTCTAAACACTTTTTGCTGGTTTGTGTGTGAATCTTTTTGAATAACTCTTTGTGACTATGGGCTTCCCTCTGATGAAAGCAAAAGGGGGAACCGGTGAATCCCGTCTTGTGTACGGGTGACTCTGTTGTTGCTTTAAACTGCTTTCGGATTTCTGCTGCAGGACCGTGGGGTCTAGTACTATAACTGCTTTATCTAATATGCCTTATTATGCCTGTTACACTGCCTATTCATTATTCGCTTGCCTGGAGTCCTGCAGAGGGTTATTTTCTGAGTGGTTAAACTGGTGTAAAATTAAAAGAAAAGAAATTAAAACTCAAATTATAAACGTCGGGCTGCAAACAAATCCCGGTCGTAGTTAGTAAAACAAGTGTCGTATCCACAGGGAGATTGTTCAATTTATCCTAGTCTTGGTAGTTACTTAAAAACTGTAAAAAGGGGTTTAGCCGGAGGCAAGCTTGATTTGTTGTTTGATTAATACAAAAATAATAAAAACAGTAAAAAGGGTGAATTAATTGATGTGAATGGAAAAATGTATCCTAGGATAGCGGGGGAATCTCCTAAATTACATAAACATATTTATAACCATGTCTCAATTATTTATTGTCTATTAGAGTTAATAATTGTCAGTTACGAACTCTTAATAATAGCCTTAATATTTTCCTGCTCAGTCCGGAGTGTAAATACTAAGATTAATTCCTTTGTGGTACCTAGACTATCTCAAAATCATGTGTTGATAGTTACCAAATAAATGCAGTCGTTTGTCGCGCAAAGCATTTAGCAAATTAGTTGAAAGGAATTAAAACAAGTTAACAAGTGAGACAGGTGATAAATATTGTTTACGTAATATTAGAAATAAATCCCCATCCTAGGATACAAAAAGGAGATTACTCAGACATTAACGGAGATAAGAAGATAGCACAGACAGATTTTGACATTATTTCAGAGGAAGAACCGGTCTGCTCTTGCTCTCACTGCTGCTCTTCTATTTCTTTTGTTACTGCGTGAGTGTGGAATGAAGTGGTGTTACGGGAGGAAATTAAATGGAAGGGAATGGATGAGTGTGGTGAGCGAATTCTTCAGACTCCCGTCGTGCGTCGTGTACGTGGTATGTTTGTGCAGTTATGGTGCTGAGTTTATATAGAGGATTGGAAGAAGATTGATCCGTACGAATTTGATTGTAGATGAAGAAGAGCATTGATTGAGCACTGATTGCAGACTGATTGCTTCATTTAATGCAGGGAACAGAGCCGACGCGTGAGCGATTTAAGGTAGGCGGTGCGGGAGTAGATGGATAGCAGAATCCATTTGCAGAACAACGCGTCGCGAAGAAGAAGACTAGCGGCGTCTCTTGTCCGCCTGGAGTCCGCTTGCAGTCCACGTGCGTACATCACCGAAATTGGTCCGGGACTTGGGCAAGAGTTAGGTCCCGGACCATAATGCAGGCAAAGTCCTCGGTTCTAAGATTACATGTGGTCCGGGACTTCTTGCAGGAGTCAGGTCCCGGACCAAGCTGTTGTTGCGCTTGAGTCTTGTCCGCCTCAAAACAGGAGGTTGTGTCTTGTGTGTTGTCCGCCTGTTTGGGCGCGGTTGGCTCTGTTTATCGTCCGCCTGTTAAATCGCGGACACAATGACACGAGTCCGCCAGTTAAGTCGCGGACACAATGACACGAGTCCGCCAGTTTGGACGCGGACACAAATGACACTAGTCCGCCTGTATGGGCGGTTGCCTTGTTCTTGGTTTATTCCCTTTCTACAACTTTGACCGGCTCTAGATTCTTCGTTTGGTCTCCGTTTTCTGAGCCGTTTGCGTCTATGCGTTCGTCTCTTCGTGTACTTTGCTCCTAGCTTGGTTTTTCCTCATGTTTAAACCAATAAATTTGTGAGTTAATCAATAAAACATACTAGAGGAAAAACATACGATAAGTGAGAAATGAGCAGAAAAGTGCTGATATAATACATGAAATACACCCATAAAACATGCTCATTTAGACACTTATCACAGCCCCCACACTTACCTTTTGCTTGTCCTCAAGCAAAACCATGTACCCAAACAAGTAGGGAATGCTCAATACTAACAAATATATTATGAAGGGTAGGATAAAGAAGTCAATAGTACATGATCTTAAACTTTTTAGAGGAGTGTGATCCTCACCTACTGGTGGCATAGGTGTACTCAGGGCAAAAATAAAAATTAGAGTTTCGGGGTATGATCCGGAGTACTTCAATGCTTCTTAGTTTAAGGTGACTTTGAGAACTTTTACCATGGCAACTTCTCTCAAGAATGGGCATTGAGGAGAAAACAAAAGGAAAAATAGATTATGCATTAGCTTCACTTTTTCATAAGAGATGAGAAGATAATATGTAGGCATTAAGCCTTCGTTTTTTAAAGAACACTCAACTCTCTTTTGTTGGTTACCTATGGTGTCTTGAAAGTCCCTTATTATCATTATTTTTTTCTTTTTTTGGACAGAGAAGCACCCTTAGCATCCCTAAGAAAGAAGACAGAAAGAACCCCTGAGTAATAAAATTCATCCATTTCAGATCATTTGGTCACACCGCATAAAAATGCTCCTCAAAGTATCAAAAAAATTTTTGTACATTTTATACCATTTATCCCACAATCATACAGTATTTATTCCTAAAGAGACAACCCACATAAAGGGGTCCCACGATATTGAATTTGACAAACGCAAGATAAGCAGAGAGATTAAGCATTTTAGCATAAAATGTCACCGAAAAGGGCACACTCCCCCACACTTAATTTGAACAATGTCCTCATTGTTCACTAGAAAAACAAGGGAAAGTTTCGAAGCCTTTTCGGTAAGTAGATAAATAGAGAGAACACGAAGCTCACGAATAATCATTTAAGCACATAACTCTCCTCTGCATATTTATTTAAATAAAAGCAAGGTTAAAGAAACTGGTACTCCCCGATATTATTTTTGCTTGCTGTTAAAGGACATCCCCCACACTTGAGTTTCAGCCTCAATTAGCGTAGCTGGGTTGTTCGTTGTAGTCATGAAATTGCACCTGCATAAGACACTAGAAGCAACCATACTAAAAACGGGTTAAGAGTTAGCAAAATAAAATTAAAGGGAACCTGAAAATTAAAACAGCATAAAAAGCATATAAAAGATAAGTCGTCCGGGTTGCCTCCCGGAAAGCTGCCCTTCTTTAACGTCTTTGGCTAGACGCTTGTCGTTAGATCGATCATGGGGGTGGTTATGAGGTGTAGATCCAAAGCATGACTCGATGGTTTTTTAAGAGTCCACCTGGATGCATGTTTTCTTTTCTTATCCCGCTCTTCATCCGGGATTGGTGGTGGTATCTCTGTAATAGACATGTCTGGAAGGGTGATAACATAAGGTGGCATGATGATGATTTAGTATCCCTTATGAACTTGAGATCTTTGGATTTGCTATCTGGAGTATCTGTGCCTAATTACACAAGCTTTGTATGATTGCTTTTCTTATACTAGGAGGGTGATTTTCCCATAACAATGTGCCCATGGAATGAAAGCTTTCCCGTCGCAGGAAGATTGTGTGCCACCTTATCGGGCTGTAATGTCGACACGAGGTAAGGTTGCTGTCAAAGAGGGTCTGGGACATTTGGAATCGTTGTCAGTGGTGCCAGTTGAATGATAACATCCTCCACCACTCCGCTTGGGTTGTTACTTGACAACCGCACCTCTGCCAGTTGCAGGGTATCATCCATTAGTCTTTTTCATGTTCTGGTATCCAATTCCCAGCGTTTTTGAAAGTGGAGAGGGGCATCAAATTTATGGAGGCCCTAGATCGCATATGGAGTATGGAAATGAGGTGCTACCAATTGTGACTGGAATAGTGAAGCTGCCCGGATCATTGCATTGGAAGGTAGTGGTTGTTGCAGAATAGCTGAGCAAGCTACATTGAGAGGAACCGTACCGACTTCGGCCAATTTAGTTTTGTTGGATATGAGGTGTTTAGGAATTTGGCATAGATTTGGCATTTTGGCAATGAGGTCTACAAACTGTATATTGACGTTTAGTTGCTTCAGCATCGCCAGAACTTACCATATTCATTATCCAATTTCTGCTTCTGGAGTCGATGGATGTGGTAAATGTTTTTCGTTCGTGTGAAGATGGTTTTGAAGCTGAGAATAGTGAGATGGTGGGGTGTGTTTTTTTTCTACAGGGGCCTCAGCTTTTTCTTCACTATCCTCTTTGGATTCTTCCGATCTTTGCGGGATGTGAATCTCGTCGGTTTTTCTTACCGCTTCTCAAGTTTATCGCCTTAACCTCTTCTTCTTCTTCTTCAAAGTCGAGCTTTTCATTTTCATAACCGGCCACCAAGTGCTCAAGGTAGTATTCTCAGATTGAATGCGATTTTTATAGACTTTGGCGGTGCTTTCAAGTTTCAGCTACATTCCTTTTGGAAGTTTCGATAGCTACAACCCCTCTTTTAGGAAGTTGCGTTGAAGTTTTCAGTTTGAATCTGTAATCTAACTGTTTTATAGCCACCTCCATCTTTTCTTCATCGTGCCCCTTCACATAGATGCACTTGGCTTGCTCTCTTGGATTTGGTTCATTTTGGCTGGGGAGAGCCCCTGGCGGTCTTCGAGCAAGATGTTCTGCAAGTTGATTGAATTTACCTTCGATTTTCTGGTTGAAGGCTTCTTGTGCAGAGAGCTGGTTCTGAGTTATGGACATGAAACCCTTCATCATCTCTTTGAGTTCTGCGTTTGGAACAACAGAAGATGAAGATGGTTGTTGTTGTTGTTGGAAACCCGGAGGGGCACCTAGTGCTCTATACCCATATTAGAGTTTGGTTGGGGTCGGTTTCCCTGATAGGTATTGGAATTGTTGTTCTGCCCTCCTTGGTTCTGATCATTATTTTTCCATGAGAAATTCGGGTGATTTCTCCATGGGTAGTTGTTGTTGATGTTATTGTTGTAAGAATTACCGGGGCGGTTTCCTATGAATTGTACTTCCTCGTACTGGCCTTTGCCTTCGCACTGATGGTTTCATGAGGACCGGCGCATATGACACATCGTTCTGTAGGTGGAACTGGTGGTGAACTTGTAGGTGGGGAAGCTATTTTTTTTACGATTTCGTTTTGTGATGTTGTTAGCTTTTCCACCATCTTTGCAAGGGACGAGATCTGGGCTGATAAATGATCTGTAGGCTCAACGTGGAGTAGGCCTGCTGCTCGTGGCGTTCTTCCTTTGGATCTCGTCCACTGTCTTGTATTGCTCGTCATGGTTTCGAGAAGGTCCATTCCTTCTTTAGGAGATTTCATCATGAAACTTCCTCCTGCAGAGGAATTGACGAGTAGTCGGTTCCCATCATCCAGACCGTTGAAGAATGACAGGCAGAGGGATTGATCGTCAAGACCATGGTGGGAACATTTCATTAGCATATCTTTGAATCTGTCCCATGTGTCGTATAATGTTTCTCCCGGCTCCTGACAGAATGTGTTGATTTCACCGATCAATTGCCTTGTTCTACTGGTTGGGTAGTATTTGGCAAGGAATTTTTGGGCCATTTGAAGCCATGTGGTGATTGATCGGGAGGGAAGGCTTCGGTACCACCTGTTTGCTGAATCCGACAACGAGTAGGAAATAGTTGTAGACGGATTCTTTCTTTGACGTTGCCGGTCTGACCAAAGGAATTGCAGAAGTCTAGGAAGAGACTCAGATGATTTGGGGCTTCATCTTGGTTCGCTCCACTAAACTTGCCTAAATCCCGGACGGCGGTGATGTAGTGGGTTTTGAAAACCCATCGCCCGGCTTCTTCTGGTGTTAGTTCAGGGAGAACTATGGCTGATGCTCTTCCTTCGGTATTCGGTTGGTGGTAGTCAGAGAGAGCACGGTGTTCTGGTTGATTTACATGGTCTATTTCATTTATAACTTCGTTATTGGCCATGGCTTGATTTCTCAGGTTTCTTTGTGCTTGTAATAAAGTGCGCTCGGGTTCGGGGCTCGAACTGATTGGTGGAGAGCCTCGGGTTCGAGTGTTTGCATGCACAGAAGATACCTTGTGGTTTGAGAGAAACTGCAAAATTAATTAGTAATAGATAAAGAAAAGCAAATATATTGGTTAGGCTGAAAACGATAGTTAAACAACACTGATATATTTTTTTTTTGTTTTTAACAAGAGTAAAATGACAGAATATTAAATGACAAGGGAAAGAAATGACAGAAAATTAAAGTTAGGATTTAGTATACTGGAAATTATAAGTTAGTAGTTAGTATACAAAAATTTGAAGGACAATGGAAATGAATGTTAAGGACAATGGAAATGAAAAGTTAAGGACATGGAAATGAAATGTAAAGGACAATGGAAAGAGATGACAGGAAATTTTAAGTTAGTAGTTAGGGACAATGGAAGAAATGACAGAAATAATAACAATAATATTAAGATGTCCGAAGTTTGTCCAAGTCAGATGTCCAAGTCAGATGTCCGAGATTAACCATTTAATAGTATTAAGAAATTATTACAATATAGTGAGTGAACTACCGGAAACTAGGGAAATTGATAGAATCAATCTCCCCGGCAGCGGCGCCAATTTGCAGAGGGTTATTTTCTGAGTGGTTAAACTGGTGTAAAATTAAAAGAAAGAAATTAAAAACTCAAATTATAAACGTCGGGCTGCAAACAAATCCCGTCGTAGTTAGTAAAACAAGTGTCGTATCCACAGGGAGATTGTTCAATTTCCTAGTCTTGGTAGTTACTAAAAAACTGTAAAAAGGGTTTAGCCGGAGGCAAGCTTGATTTGTTGTTTGATTAATACAGAAATATAAAAACAGTAAAAAGGGTGAATTAATTGATGTGAATGGAAAAATGTATCCTAGGATAGCGGGGGATAGCGGGGAATTTCCTAAATTACTTAAACATATTTATAACCATGTCTCAATTATTTATTGTCTATTAGAGTTAATAATTGTCAGTTACGAACTCTTAATAATAGCCTTAATATTTTCCTGCTCAGTCCGGAGTGTAAATACTAAGATTAATTCCTTTGTGGTACCTAGACTATCTCAAAATCATGTGTTGATAGTTACCAATAAATGCAGTCGTTTGTCGCGCAAAGCATTTAGCAATATTAGTTGAAGGAATTAAAACAAGTTAACAAGTGAGACAGGTGATAAATATTGTTTACGTAATATTAGAAATAAATCCCCATCCTAGGATACAAAAAGAAGATTACTCAGACATTAACGGAGATAAGAAGATAGCACAGACAGATTTTGACATTATTTCAGAGGAAGAACCGGTCTGCTCTTGCTCTCACTGCTGCTCTTCTATTTCTTTTGTTACTGCGTGAGTGTGGAATGAAGTGGTGTTACGGGAGGAAATTAAATGGAAGGGAATGGATGAGTGTGGTGAGCGAATTCTTCAGACTCCCGTCGTGCGTCGTGTACGTGGTGTGTTTTGTCCAGTTATGGTGCTGATTTTATATAGAGGATTGGAAGAAGATTGATCCGTACGAATTTGATTGCAGATGAAGAAGAGCATTGATTGAGCACTGATTGCTTCATTTAATGCAGGGAACAGAGCCGACGCGTGAGCGATTTAAGGTAGGCGGTGCGGGAGTAGATGGATAGCAGAATCCATTTGCAGAACAACGCGTCGCGAAGAAGAAGACTAGCGGCGTCTCTTGTCCGCCTGGAGTCCGCTTGCAGTCCGCGTGCGTACATCACTGAAATTGGTCCGGGACTTGGGCAAGAGTTAGGTCCCGGACCATAATGCAGGCAAAGTCCTCGGTTCTAAGATTACATGTGGTCCGGGACTTCTTGCAGGAGTCAGGTCCCGGACCAAGCTGGTGTTGCGCTTGAGTCTTGTCCGCCTCAAAACAGGAGGTTGTGTCTTGTGTGTTGTCCGCCTGTTTGGGCGCGGTTGGCTCTGTTTATCGTCCGCCTGTTAAGTCGTGGACACAATGACACGAGTCCGCCAGTTAAGTCGCGGACACAATGACACGAGTCCGCCAGTTTGGACGCGGACACAAATGACACTAGTCCGCCTGTATGGGCGGTTGCCTTGTTCTTGGTTTATTCCCTTTCTACAACTTTGACCGGCTCTAGATTCTTTGTTTGGTCTCCGTTTTCTGAGCCGTTTGCGTCTATGCGTTCGTCTCTTCGTGTACTTTGCTCCTAGGTTGGTTTTTCCTCATGTTTAAACCAATAAATTTGTGAGTTAATCAATAAAACATAACTAGAGGAAAAACATACGATAAGTGAGAAATGAGCAGAAAAGTGCTGATATAATATATGAAATACACCCATAAAACATGCTCATTTAGACACTTATCAAGTCCCTCTACGATTAAGAGGGAACCTAAATGGAGTCCTTGAACTCAATTACTATTGCTGCTATTAAGGGGGAACTTTGACAGGGTCGGTTCCCCTAGTTCTTTGTGTTTCTATTTCAAGATTGACTCCATCGGGATTCACGGAAGTTTTGCTATCATCAGCAACAAGGGGGAAACTGTTGGGACATCAGAGTGTTGCAGAGATAGCAAATCACCTCGACAGAGTCAATCGTCCTTAGTCAGACACAAAAAGTGAGCTACTTCAATGGAGTCCACGAAACTAAGGAGGCTTCACAGACTCTCCCGTGCTGTTGTGAATAATAAGGAGTCAACTCGGGAATGCCTTAACGCCACAACACACACAAAGTCCTCCCCACCCCGCGCCGTGCTCCGAGCGGTCACCAAACCTAAGAAGTTGGAAGTTCGTTGCGTTCCCACTAAGTTAGTTCCGGTATTTTCGTAACAACTCCCTCGACCTACCGTTTGTAATGCTAGTATAATATGTTATGTAATAGCTAGTTTCAGGTGAGCTTTCATTGAGGAATATTTCAGCTTAGAGAGAGAGAAAGAATTGCTTTGTAAGCTAGAGAGAGAGAGAAGATACATACCAAGTTAGTTAGTACATTTAGATAGACTCTGCCTAGGAAGATCCTAGTTTCACTACGCTTACCATTGTTCTGATCAGAAAGTGTATTGGTGAGTGAGTGAAAAACTGCTAAGTAGATCCCTTCTACTTAGTGGACATTTGTAAGTTGTTTTATTTGACCAGGAAATGAAATAGCTTATTTGTGTATCCTGTTGAGTTCCACAGAGTCCTTCTTTCTTTTCGCATCGTTTCGTTTCAATTACCTCAAAGTCTTCCGCACCCTTAGTTTAATCAATTCGATTGAGTGCCTCTTCATCACAGAGTGTTTCTCACTTACAAAGGCTGATTGAGTCAAACCAACCCTTAGACTCACACCTTAGGTTGGTTTAAGTTAGCCACCCGATCCTACATAGGGCTTCATCCATTATTAATGGCTTTTGACTCATGTCAATTAATCTGTTTTTGTACAAGTATTCTCTTATTGCATTTTCTATGCACCGATCCTGGGACCTGTGGGTTATGGGGCCACATTTTTCATGCATCTTTGGATAATGGCCGCACGGTTATGTGTCTAGGTTTTCGCTCAATAGGCTTGCGCCATGTTTGTTGGCATGTTTGCATTTCTTCCGTATGTAGGACGGTTGATTATTTAACCAAGGGGTACTCTTGACCCAAGGTTTATTATTTCTGATATCAACTGATCCTCGTAAGATAGCATTCAGTTCCTTATTTAGTTGTAATAGGAATGAGAACTGACTTCTTTATGAGATCTTTTGTCACATGGCATGGGCTGCAGGTTTTACTGCCCCATTTATCTAGTATCACTGTGCTTTTCATCTCCGCTAAGTTTGATTCATAATCCTATTTGTTTTCCAAATCATTACCTGATTATCCTCTTATAATGGTCGCTTGCTGCGTACCATGTTCTTACTCATTAAACAACGCTTGCTTACATGGCATCCGCTACTACTTTAGCTTCCACTCATGTATTCCTGCCATTTATAGTATGGCCTGCCATTCACTTGGCTCAATGAAATACACTACTCTTATAGATTTTTCGGCGTTTCTCGCGCATTGTTCATTCTACAATTTACCTTGTACACATACTGTGTTTACTACTCAACCGATTACTTTCTCGGTTTTAACCATTGTTATCCATGCTTCCTTTCTGCATACTATTTCTGTTCAATTGCTCCTTGGAAATGTACACATGCTCAAGTTTCACTACACCGCTCTAGCGGTTTCACGTTACAATCTTAGGTGGTAGTCTTTCTCTGGAGGGTCCACAATTGCCGCTCCATAGGCCCCATAATAACAAGTGGCATCCCCACTCTAAGGTAGTGGTTCGTTCTCCGCAATTATTCTTATGCCTTTATGCATAGGTTTGCAATGTTTGGATCTACGAATTGTAGTTGATTTTTCGGCTTACAAGCCACATCGTCTGGAGCTTTGCTCATTGTGAGTTGTTTACACATATTTCTTCTTCTCCGTATACCATTATGTGGTTTGGAGGTATTACTGGGCTCTTTGATATGATTGTTTCATCACGCATCTATACATGGAAGGCCCTTTAAGTGTCTCGACATTAGTTTATGCCCTTTGGCAATTTAGGGTATTCCCTTGTTAAGCGGGATCCCTTCGGGTTTTACCCGAGTGTCACTTAACACTTATGTTCTCAACACAATATCTCGTTCAACTACTGCTGACTTTGGAACCCGTCACGGATTGCTCCTGGGTGTTACCGAGTTGCGCCATTGCATCTGGCTTGAACTTTTGGGTTTGTTCAGTTTCTTTACTCCGCCTTGCGGTTACATATATTTCGAACTATCCCGTTTAGGGTTGTAATGTATCCCATTCTAGGGTAGACCATTGATTCTTTCTTCCTTGCCTTCTTGGTCACATAATTATTCTGTTCAGTGAGGTATAATGTGGCAATTCTATCCCGATCATCAAACATTGACATGTTCTTTTCAGGCATTCGCTGTATTGCTTACGCTG
Organism: Limonium bicolor; assembly: GCA_023374045.1. Classification (NCBI taxonomy): domain Eukaryota; kingdom Viridiplantae; phylum Streptophyta; class Magnoliopsida; order Caryophyllales; family Plumbaginaceae; genus Limonium; species Limonium bicolor. The sequence continues at coordinate 197,874,560 of CM041780.1, read as the reverse complement.
GGTATTCATCCCAGTTATCATGTGTTTCCTTTGTGATTCCTAAGACATATCCAGTGTCTATGCTTAATACTCTGTGCTTCTGCACTTCCTAACGCTAAATATTTAGGTCCGTTGTCTTATTGGGATCTTCTCCTTCATCATTCATGGTAATCAGTTGTTCTGGTGCGAAAATTGTACTACTGACCGTAGAACGGAGTCGACTACCTCCCGTGTTCCGTACTCTACTTATATTCATACATGGGGTATCTTATTGATATGTTACCACTTACCCGACTAACTCATAACTGGTCTGTTAGGCCTACAAGCTCCTTCGGAGTGCGGTCGTCCCACGTCTCGTTTTTGTACCCTTGTAGTATCGGTCACACGCCTAGGTGAAGTATTCTATTGCCAACTCCTCCTATATCATCCTATGATAGGTTACCGTGGTTCTCTGGTTTGATTTTAAAATTTGGGGGTTTTGGAAAATTTTATGTTTTGAAAGAAATTTTGGGTTTTGAAAGTAAAATCTTCCGGCACTTCAGTGCCAGTTGCTTCTTACCAGGTCTAGCTTCTCACCAACTAGCATGCTCTTCAATACAATGGTCAGGCCGTTAGGCCTTTCCAAGGTTCTGTTTCAAAATTCTTAAGATTTAAGTTGCTATACTGGCTTCTTTCGCCATCTTCGTACTTTGCTATGTACTTCTTGCTTGTTTAGGTTCCTCTTAATAGTTCCGTCATTACTGCACTTGCCGTGGCAAGTGCGCCGTACAGGCGGTTTTGGGTTAACTCATACCGGTCACGATATTGTTCCCGTTTGTATTCGGTAGCCTTGTCGGCTCTTCCTTTGATCCTTTAGTTGGATAACAACTCTTCAGAGCTGCTTCTTATTCATCTTGACATGACTGTCATCCATATAGGCGCTTCTCCACTCTCGGAGTCCCTTAATTACTTAGTCCTGTGTCGTTTCTTGGTGCTCGTTCCCACACATTTACCGTGGTTACCGAAACTTATTTATTTAGGCACTACTCCTGTAGTCCTATTCGGGTAGGTCTCGTACATGTGCTCGTAGCTGTCTAAGCTATGTCGGTTAAGTATTACAACCTTCTTGGGTGTGGTAGGGTGGGTGTACCTACTCTTGACTAGATTCATAGTCGGTTATATACCGTTGGTGGTATTATTTAACTATGGCGGTCCGTACACATGTGTCCCGGTTTTCGTTACTTTACTTTTTCCGCCTCATTGCACGGTTGGTGCTTTCCTTCTCTCTGCTGCTTGACCACCGGGTTCTCGCGACTGCTAAGCATGTCGCCCCACGCTGCCGCATATTTCGGTCTCCTTTGAATAGGATCTCTCGATGTCCCGCCACTAAGTGCGGTTGCCGTCGTTCTAGTGGGAACCGTCTCCGGGATTTCCTGTTCGGAATCTACCGTATGACAGGTTCTGGTTCTTATAGAAATATTTAACAACTACCAGATCTAGTTTTCCCATCTCTCTGGCATTCTTTCCTGAGCTTTTAATACGGGGGTTATGGAGGGCGAGTTTGGTATTTAGGTATCCAGAACACACTAGAAGTTCCTAGCTAGCGCATCTCTCACGCTATCACTCAACCCTTAGCCCTAAGTCTCTAGTTCCTAACTCGGTATTGCCTAAGGTCGGTATTTCCAGTCATCAGAGCGATACTTCGCTCTGATACCATTTTTGTAACGCCCAATCCGCTAATCTCATAATTACCATGAACTATCACATTTGCCCATGATATCGCAGCGGAACTCTAAATACAACGGAGGGTGGTACAATGTCGTTAGCCACCCACGTGGCTAACCAGGCCTAACTCAACTACTGCATCGGTCTGATGGACGGAATAACCGAGTACACACTATGAATACATTTCTCATTTATTTCAAACCGAGTCTCATACAATACAATTCTCCATTTAGTTTCATACTATACCGAGTCCACACATACGGATGCCGATAACACTTTCAGTCTTACACCTCATTTAAACACATAAAAAATTAAATCTAACTACCCATGCTAACCACCGTCCCCGTCCTACTCTCGAACAGAACCATCTTCGGTGTACCGGAAAATAAAAACGATGCCCCTAGGGGCTCAGCATATTGCTGCATATGAAATTCGCATACCCCGCGTGCTAACCGGGGTACGCTGACTACTTTTGTCGAGAGCATGGAATTCATTTTAATTCAATCAACATGCAACAAAGCAATACATTACATATGTACACTACACAAGGATTCACATTCAACCATGGAATACAATCCTTAACTAACAGAACGAGGTTGTTAGTTGTATTAACTTACTCTTAAGCCTTGAGGGTTCTACCTCACTATGCCTTGGTTCTTATTCAATATCTCACCCACTCTCTTGGGTTACTTATTCTTTAACTCACCCACACTCTTGGGTTACTTATTCAAGCTCTCATAGTTCTCGAGACACACAATCGTTTACTCTCAATACATTCTTAAGCCAAAACACATGGCTTTCGAGCGTAGTCTTACTTCCCCGGTTTCGACCCTACTCTAGGTCTAGCATGGTGGGAAGGTTCAACTAGCTCCCGAAACTCTCTCTTAGTCCCTACCTCATTCACATTGACCCGATTACTCTCGGACTTCTCACATTCCAATGCACTCCTCTCCCGGAGTTATTAAGTAATTATGTACATTTGTCTAGAAGCATCACTCTCGATTTTTCTAATGACATTAGGAACATTTCTTAACTTTGGGTATTCTTAAGTTTAAGGGTTGCCCCAACATTTCGAGTACTTATATTTTCGGTTATTTTCTCATACCGGGTTGAATCCTCATACCGGAGGTCGACCGTACTTTAAGGGAGTTTAATGGTCCCTTATGTCTCTTTTACTTTTCTCACAAGTTCATATCTTTGAACTATCTTCAATCCTCTAGATGGAGGTTCATTTACCTTTCCACATTTGTTTATTTCGTGGATTTTTTTTCAATTTGGTTTTCTAACCGTTATCGGGTGTTTACTCAACCCGTACAACTTCCTCACCTCCTAGTGAGTTAATGTGTTTACATTATCATTATTCTTTAATCGTTAGCTTGCGTGTTTGCACGTTTCTGTTATTTTACGAAATGCCCCGATCTACGAGTCTCTAGCCAATCATTACTCAACTATGAGTCGGTCTATGCACTAAGTTAGACCTCTCCTGCATTCAAGTATGTTAGTTCATACAATATACATCAAGACATACATATCAAATGCAATAAACCATTTTCATGCTTTCATCTTAATTAAGCCAGCGCACAAACACACAAATCAACGTAACACGGTTAGCATACGGGGCATGAGAAAATCATACCTTACACCTTGGTTCCACTTTTACCGTGTCCCCTCACATTCTCGGTTCACACTTGATCCTCAGAAAATGTTTCAAACATTCTTATTAATACCAAGTTCATATGGTATGTAAATAAATACTACTCCCCTACTTACCCCGTTATCCCGTTATCTCGGTTTTACTCTTGTTAATTTGAGTTCTTACTTCACACTCAATTCTAGTACTTGTTTAGACTTCTTAGGACCTTTACGTGACACCAAAAAAGGCCTAAAAATCATCTTAAACAATTACCATTCACTTCCCCATCATTAGGACACTTTAAAACACTTTCTGGCACCTTTTTACATTGGTCCGGGTTTGTGTCCGGGGTTACAAACCCGGACCAAACACGGATTTTAGTTTCTGCCTTAATTTTCATGTGGTCCGGGTTTATGTCCGGGTTTGCAAACCCGGACCAACCCCTGGGTTGCCTTTCTGCATAATTTTTGATGTGTTCCGGGTTTGTGTACCAATTTACAAACCCGGACAACCCTTGGAACAGTTAAAATTTACAGTTTTTGAACTCTTTTCAGCCCTCAATTCATACCCTATCTCTTCCTAATCATTCCACATGTAATCCAACATATTTTAGTACCTTAATCATGCTCAAACCTCCTTAAATCATGGATCAAACTTATCACTTAATTCTTGCTCAAATACACCATTTTCTCCCTTAGATTTCAACACTTAATCTCCCCAAGTTCCTTGTTACAGATTTTTGCTCTCATTTGCCATGCCTTATTCTTTCAGCTAGAGCATTATCAATATGCTACTTGCATTATTCTCATTCCAATTTCTACCCCAATACACATTTCTCCTGAATCTATATTTTCAAGGTGATTAACCAGTCACCTCTAACTCTAACATACACCTAGTTATCCTAGGTTTTCTCTCCACAATGGCCTTTAGTTTCTAGACAAATTTTGGCAGAACTTCCCTCCATTTCTAAGCATTTCCCAAGCATCATTTAGCAATTTCAAATCAGTTACACCTCCCTGTTTATTAGGACAACAAAACAGCAACAACAATAACACCTATTTCCCCGCACTCACAACTAAATTCAGTTGGCCTCAAGGCCTTTCATCAACACCCAACAATACTAACAATTAATCTCATTTCTTGATAATTATCCCAACAGCATAAGCAGCCCTTTGCAAAATAGGTTCACTACCACAAGACAAGGAAAAAATCTATTCAAAGGTAGCTCAAATACCTTAGAGTTTTTCATTGATTACTCTGCCTTTCTTCACTTCTTTCTTTCTTGCTCTTCCTCTCTTTGTTCTTGTTTAAATTGGCCAGCTATCCCACACTCCAAAGGGTACACAACAAGGCTAGTAATTTCCAATTTCTTAAATAAAACTCTAGGATTCACAAGAGTTGGTTTAGGGTTTTATATTGGAAAATAACCTTTGAATCTTTGAATGGAGAGTTTAGAAACAAAACAATTAGAACTCCAGCACCTTTTCTTGATAATTAAAATGGCTGAACATGGAAGAACAAGGAAGTTCAACGTTAGAATTTTCAACAACCAAGGAAAGGCAAGAAATGGAGAGTTTTTGAACTTATTTCATACCTCAAACAACAAATGTGTTGTTCCAGATCAAGATGGGCTCCTTCAACCTTCTAATGAAGCTTAAGCTATGTTGTTCAAGTGTGGGATTTTCTGATTTTAAGGGTGGGAAATGATCCCCCAGTTGAGAGGAATTCACGGTATAATTTTTGTGGAGTTTGGGTTAATTTGAGCGTTGAACAAGAGAGGAGAAGAGAGGAGCTGAATGGGGTTTGGGAAATCGCCATCGTTATAGGGAAATGAAGAAGGGCTCTTGTTGGAAGAAGTAAAAACGTGAGTGAAAGAATGGGAAGGGGAGAGAGGAATTAAAAGTCTATTTTTACTATTCCCTTCCTCTCTACTTTATTTATTTGTCCTTTTGTGTGACTTACAAGACATTACTTAATTAAGGCTTGTGAGAGAGAGGTGTTACTATCATTAAAAACCGGCCCCACTGTAATAATGACCCGGGGGCGTTTTCGACTTTTTACAAGAAACGCTCGTTAATTTACCCGGTTTGGCACTATTCACTAACCGGGCCCGTTTTTTGGATTTTTCTCATTTCTTGTTTTTTAAATGGTTCTTAAGCTTCCATTAATACTTAATTATAGTTATATAGTCAATTATAATTATTACGGGTCTATTTGACCATTTGAAGTCACGTTTTCTGGTTTTCTCGAAAAACGTGCTTTAAAACTCTTTAGCATTTTAATCAATTATTTGGATCCGTTTTCTTCGGGAATCATTCCCACATACTAGTTAGGCATAAATAAGCCTTATGATTCCATCTCGGACGCTAATGAGATCATATATATCCTTTACTCGTTAAATGCACGTTTTAAGCGTTTTTACGTTTTACGCATTTTCTCTTTTCTTTTGGTTTTATATATACTCTTTACCAATGCTCTCTAGGCACCATTAGGCCTTTTATAATCATATTAGAATAATTTAATCAGCACTTTTATGTCCGGGGTATTAAACTATTCATACCAGGTACAATTTCTCATACTTAGGTACTTCTGCTAACAGACTTAAGGAGACGTTTTGAAAAATGCTAACTGAGATTAAATGAATTTCAAAAGAAAAACTGCTTGTGTGACTAACTCCGCTTGATGTGACTAACTGAGCCTTGAATGTATAACTTATTTCCGAAAACCCAGTCCAACACTCAAGAACCAAACATATTGAAATTCGTTTTCACTTCTTGAAAGACTGTGTCGAGAAAAAGCTCATCCACCTTGACTTTGTGCCCACAGAAGATCAACTTGCAGATATCTTTACTAAACCCTTGTCTACAGCACGATTTGAAGGACTGTGATCAGCAATCGGTTGACTCCGTCTACCTAGACGGTCGCATCTCCTTGCCCCTACCCAATCATCTCTTGTACCGTCTCAGTACTCCTCATGTCTCTCGATTCTGTCTTTGTTTGCACTTGAATCTTTGAAATGTGTTTTACTGCTTAGAACGTCTATAATTCTGGCGCTACACACCCACGTCATCTATCCAAACCAACCCCGCCTTAATCCTCGCCGTTAATCTCACTAACCCTTGCCGTTCCCTCATTTATCTCACCTGACACACACCACCTCTCCATCTCTGCAACTTCCGCAGACTTTCCAGCCTTTATATCCATCACCCGTCTACTCCATCTCTCTCACTTCTATCCCCTTTACACCCAAGTATACTACAATCTCCAAATGGCAGGCATTAATCTCAACGGTATCAATATCCCAGCCAATATCTTGCAAGATCCCATCCGCCTTCAGGCGTACCTCCAATCAATGCCACACCAAACCCATCTCCACTCACCACCACCACCACCACTCATTCTCCCACTAAAACACTGCTACTTCATCCCCCACACCTCTGCCACACCACCACCACCCACCCCGTGATACATCCCCCATCAAACACCACCCTCTGCCGCACGCAAAAAACCGACATTCTTGACACAGATGTTGAGGACGTCACCCCACTACAAACTCTGCCACCATCCCCACCACCACAAGATCAAAACCCTCCTGCCGACACCCAAACTACTGATCAAACACAAGCCCCCACACCAATAAATCTCCAACACACACCCCACCCCCACACCAACCCCACCCGCACATCCCCAAAATCCTCAACCACCTCCCAAATCTCTAAACCTAAACCCCGCAAGAGAAAAGCTCAAAACCTCCACTTGACCCCCAGCCAAAAGAGTTCTCTGTTCTTCTATCAAGGCCCAACCAGTCTCCTCTGGTTCCGGCAAATCTTCACCGGTACAAGAACTGCCCACCGTAAGTCATGATACATCTACTGGCGCCACCTCAACCAGGGACCAGAAACCTCCCAAGCCACACCGGAGATGTGCGAAGATAGACCCCTTCAACCAGCGCTACATGCTCAATGACCCCGCTTCAGAACGAAATATCGTTAGGGGTAAGTTCCTCGATTTCTCATGGGCTCTATCTTCGAACCTAGGGGAGTTCGTCACCATGCTAGAGATTCAAGGGTGGAAACACCTCTTCTGTGAGATAACCGAGTGGTATCCCCAAGAGTCTATCGATTTCTTTCAAAATCTTGTTATCATAAACGGTGCCGCACAATCTTTTGTTAATTCCACCCCCAATTCTTTAATCTTGAAAAATTTTCCCAAATCCTTGGAGTCCCTGCTACTGGCCTGTCCTTCTATGAGAAAGCAGTCCTTCTTGAAATCCCCGGGTCCCACAAATAAAATCTACCGCTTTTTCTCTCTCAAAGAAAAAGTTGGCTCCCCAATACCCCATGGCAATCTCTCTCTCATTCTACACAACTCCTGCACATACTTGTCATTAAAAACATTGTCCCCCGAAAAGAAGGAAATCTCATGGTCAACTGCTTGGACCTCACCATAATGTACTGCATAATCAATCGTCATTCCATTAATCTGGCCCACATTGTTCTCCATCACTTAGCCCAGTCTACATTGACACCCCGAAACACTCCCTGGGGTATGTGTTCTGGCTGTCTCGGATTCTCAAATTCTTTCAGGTACCCCTGGCGACTTTGACGCTAGAGTCCATCGAAGAGGCAGACACCATCAACCTTCGCTATCTGAATCGGCTAACATCTATCGACAAATCCAAGCTGCTGCCCACACACATCAACTCCAACGATGGCGGGAACTTCCACTTCTCAAGTGGCAGTCCCTCAAGCTTTTCTCCTACCCCTCCCTGGGAGAAGTGGAGCGACTCCTCACGCAAGCAGCAGAGTTGATTCAGGGCCAAACGCGGATGATTGACAGACTCGCTGGGATAGAGATGACTGTGGCGGCCTTGCAAGAACAACTCCTTGATATCCAAGCCTCCCTGACCCCCAACCCCTTAGCCATGATGTGTGTGTGTGTGGTGTTTGGACTTAGGCTGTTTTAAAGTTCTAAACACTTTTTGCTGGTGTGTGTGTGAATCTTTTTGAATAACTCTTTGTGACTCTGTTGTTGCTTTAAACTGCTTTCGGATTTCTGCTGCTGGACCGTGTGGTCTAGTACTATAACTGCTTTATCTAATATGCCTTATTATGCCTGTTACACTGCCTATTCATTATTCGCTTGCCTGGAGTCCCTCTACGATTAAGAGGGAACCTAAATGGAGTCCTTGAACTCAATTACTATTGCTGCTATTAAGGGGGAACTTTGACAGGGTCGGTTCCCCTAGTTCTTTGTGTTTCTATTTCAAGATTGACTCCATCGGGATTCACAGAAGTTTTGCTATCATCAGCAACAAGGGGGAAACTGTTGGGACATCAGAGTGTTGCAGAGATAGCAAATCACCTCGACAGAGTCAATCATCCTTAGTCAGACACAAAAAGTGAGCTACTTCAATGGAGTCCACGAAACTAAGGAGGCTTCAGAGACTCTCCCGTGCTGTGTGTGATAATAAGGAGTCAACTCGGGAATGCCTTAACGCCACAACGGTCATAAAGTCCTCCCTTAACACCCGAAGTTCGCGGCCCAAGTAAGAAGACCACTCAAAGAAGTTGGACGTTGCCCACTAAGTTAGTTCCGGTATTTTCGTAACAAAACCCTCACCTCCCTCGACCTACGTTTGTAATGCTAGTATAAATATGTTATGTAATAGCTAGTTTCAGTGTGTGCTTTCATTGAGGAATACTTCAGAGCTTAGAGAGAGAGAAAGAATTGCTTTGTAAGCTAGAGAGAGAGAGAGAAGATACATACCAAGTTAGTTAGTACATTTAGATAGACTCTGCCTAGGAAGATCCTAGTTTCACTACGCTTACCATTGATCTGATCAGAAAGTGTATTGGGTGAGTGAGTGAAAAACCGCTAAGTAGATCCCTTCTACTTAGTGGACATTTGTAAGTTGTTTTATTTGACCAGGAAATGAAATAGCTTATTTGTGTATCCTGCTGAGTTCCATAGAGTCCTTCTTTCTTTTCGCATCGTTTCGTTTCAATTACCTCAAAGTCTTCCGCACCCTTAGTTTAATCAATTCGATTGAGTGCCTCTACATCATAGAGTGTTTCTCACTTACAAAGGCTGATTGAGTCAAACCAACCCTTAGACTCACACCTTAGGTTGGTTTAAGTTAGCCACCCGATCCTACATAGGGCTTCATCCATTATTAATGGCTTTTGACTCATGTCAATTAATCTGTTTTTGTACAAGTATTCTCATATTGCATTTTCTGTGCACCGATCCTGGACCTGTGGGTTATGGGGCCACATTTTTCGTGCATCTTTGGATAATGGCCGCACGGTTGTGTGTCTAGGTTTTCGCTCAACAGGCTTGCGCCATGTTTGTTGGCATGTTTGCATTTCTTCCGTATGTAGTACGGTTGATTATTTAACCAAGGGGTACTCTTGACCCAAGGTTTATTATTTCTGATATCAACTGATCCTCTTAAGATAGCATTCAGTTCCTTATGTAGTTGTAATAGGAATGAGAACTGACTTCTTTATGGGATCTTTTGTCACATGGCATGGGCTGCAGGTTTTACTGCCCCATTTATCTAGTATCACTGTGCTTTTCATCTCCGCTAAGTTTGATTCATAATCCTATTTGTTTTCCAAATCATTACCTGATTATCCTCTTAAAATGGTCGCTTGCTGCGTACCATGTTCTTACTCATTAAACAACGCTTGCTTACATGGCATCCGCTACTACTTTAGCATCCACTCATGTATTTCTGCCATTTATAGTATGGCCTGCCATTCACTTGGCTCAATGAAATACACTACTCTTATAGATTTTTCGGCGTTTCTCGCGCATTGTTCATTCTACAATTTACCTTGTACACATACTGTGTTTACTACTCAACCGATTACTTTCTCGGTTTTAACCATTGTTATCCATGCTTCCTTTCTGCATACTATTTCTGTTCAATCGCTCCTTGGAAATGTACACATGCTCAAGTTTCACTACACCGCTCTAGTGGTATCACGTTACATTCTTAGGTGGTAGTCTTTCTCTGGAGGGTCCACAATTGCCGCTCCATAGGCCCCATAATAACAAGTGGCATCCCCACTCTAAGGTAGTGGTTCGTTCTCCGCAATTATTCTTATGCCTTATGCATAGGTTTGCAATGTTTGGATCTACGAATTGTAGTTTATTTTTCGGCTTACAAGCCAAATCGTCTGGAGCTTTGCTCATTGTGAGTTGTTTACACATATTTCTTCTTCTCCGTATACCATTATGTGGTTTGGTAGTATTACTGGGCTCTTTTATATGATTGTTTCATCACACTTCTATACATGGAAGGCCCTTTAAGTGTCTTGACATTAGTTTATGCTCTTTGGCAATTTAGGGTGTTCCCTTGTTAAGCGGGATCCCTTCGGGGTTTTACCCGAGTGTTCACTTAACACTTATGTTCTCAACACAATATCTCGTTCAACTACTGCTGACTTTGGCACCCGTCACAGATTGCTCCTGGGTGTTACCGAGTTGTGCCATTGCATCTGGCTTGAACTTTTGGGTTTGTTCAGTTTCTTTACTCCGCCTTGCGGTTACATATATTTCGAACTATCCCGTTTAGGGTTGTAATGTATCCCATTCTTGGGTAGACCATTGATCTTTCTCCCTTGCCTTCTTGGTCACATAATTATTCTGTTCAGTGAGGTATAATGTGGCAATTCTATCCCGATCATCAAACATTGACATGTTCTTTTCAGGCATTCGTGTATTGCTTACGCTGGGTATTCATCCCACTTATCATGTGTTTCCTTTGTGATTCCTAAGACATATCCAGTGTCTATGCTTAATACTCTGTGCTTCTGCACTTCCTAACGCTAAATATTTAGGTCCGTTGTCTTATTGGGATCTTCTCCTTCATCATTCATGGTAATCAGTTGTTCTGGTGCGAAAATTGTACTACTGATCGTAGAACGGAGTCGACTACCTCCCGTGTTCCGTACTCTACTTATATTCATACATGGGTATCTTATTGATATGTTACCACTTACCCGACTAACTCATAACTGGTCTGTTAGGCCTACAAGCTCCTTAGGAGTGCGGTCGTCCCACGTCTCATTTTTGTACCCTTGTAGTATCGGTCACACGCCTAGGTGAAGTATTCTATTGCCAACTCCTCCTATATCGTCCTATGATAGGTTACCGTGGTTCTCTGGTTTGATTTTAAAATTTGGGGGTTTTTGGAAAATTTTATGTTTTGAAAGAAAATTTTGGGTTTTGAAAGTAAAATCTTCCGGCACTTCAGTGCCAGTTGCTTCTTACCAGGTCTAGCTTCTCACCAACTAGCATGCTCTTCAATACAATGGTCAGGCCATTAGGCCTTGATAAGTGCAAAACATATAGACTTATTAGGGTTTAATCACCTTATAATTTGTAACATTTTTAGTAATGTTTCTCACTTATCTAGGGTTTTTCCTATAATTATGTTGTTATATTAACTGATGTGTTAATGTGTTAAAATGTAGGAAAAATACCTATTACACACATATATTTATAGGGATTAAAACAAGGTCACGCGTAAGGCAGGTGCAGAGGAGAACCGCCTAGGCAACCGCCTTGTAATAGGCGGACAAGAAGAGGAACAAGAGTACGAGAGATTGCATGTGTCCGCCTCTACTACTACCGCCTAAAGCAAGGCGGACATGATGGTGGAGACCGCCCATGCAACCGCCCATTAACATGCGGACGTGAGAGGAGGGAGAGCCATGCAACCGCATGCATATAAGCGGACACCATGCGGACATGTGTAAATTACAGATCTGGTTATCTTCTTCGCCGACTCTCTACAACTTGATTCCGCCATATCCTTTAGCAGTCGGCGCCTACCAGAAATCACTCACGCATTTGTTTCTGTCCCCTGCAATCAATGAGCTTCAATCAACGAGCTCAACCAATGAGCTGCAACTCTGACTCTACTCCTTCCTCTATAAATACAACGCTCTCCATTTACCTTCTCCAGGGTCCTTTCGGAGGCTCCTTCCGTGGTTCCTTCCGGAGTTCCAATTCACCCCATCAATCCATCTTCGAACACTACACCTTCACTCACTCTTCACATTCCATCATTCTCCATTTCTAATCTCCCGCTTCTCCATTTGTTTTCTTTCCATTTCATTAGTTTACGTATACTCTGGGAATAATTAATATGTATCTGTATTAATTATGCAATATGTTTTACTGGTTTTAATTTTAATGAAGTTTGTTACATTTAAAGGTTTTCTAGCATCTTTTTAATAAACCTCATGAATTTATTAAAATGCTTTACTAAGTCTGTTTTTGATTTCATCGGTTGGAAACAGATGGGTTAATTAAGCCGTAAAACTGGGGGAAACTTATTTTCATCGTTTAAGTTAGTACTCAGTTGCAAATGTAATCCCTCAACACTCCTCTACTACAGTTTACGCATTTTGCTTGAGTTTTCATCGGACATTGCATTACAGGTAAACGAGTTCTTATGAGTTTTCATCGGACCTTAAGAAAATAACAGGAATCTTGCCAAACAGTTATAATTAAACCAGTAGACCTAGCATGAAAGAGCAGATATTATATTAACGAGAAACAGAGTCCCGTTTAGTTTATCTGTTAATTTAGTCATTTTATCTTTCCTTTTATTTATACAAAAACAAGTCAATTATTCCCCCCTCTTGTGACACGCTTAGGTACTATAATATGCACATTAGTCCCACGGTTCGACATCCGGTCGCTTACATTTTTACTATACTACCATGACCGGGATTTTGTTTGCAGCCCGACGTTTATTTTGAGTTTTAATTTCTTTTCTTATGTTAATTACACCCCGATATAACCACTCACTTTACAACGTCTGCAGGCCTTTCCAAGGTTCCATTTCAAAATTCTTAAGGTTTAAGTTGCTATACTGGCTTCTTTTGCCATCTTCGTACTTTGCTAAGTACTTCTTGCTTGTTTAGGTTCCTCTTAATAGTTCCGTCATTACTGCACTTGCCGTGGCAAGTGCGCGGTACAGGCGGTTTTTGGTTAACTCATACCGGTCACGATATTGTTCCCGTTTGTATTCAGTAGCCTTTTCGGCTCTTCCTTTGATCCTTTAGTTGGATAACAACTCTTCAGAGCTGCTTCTTATTCATCTTGACATGACTGTCATCCATATAGGCGCTTCTCCACTCTCGGAGCCCCTTAATTACTTAGTCCTGTGTCGTTTCTTGGTGCTCGTTCCCACACATTTACCGTGGTTACCAAAACTTATTTATTTAGGCACTACTCCTGTAGTCCTATTCGGGTAGGTCTCGTACATGTGCTCGTAGCTGTCTAAGCTATGTCGGTTAAGTATTACAACCTTCTTGGGTGTGGTAGGGTGGGTGTACCTACTCTTGACTAGATTCATAGTCGGTTAGTATACCGTTGGTGGTATTATTTAACTATGGCGGTCCGTACACATGTGTCCCGGTTTTCGTTACTTTACTTTTTCCGCCTCATTGCACGGTTAGTGCTTTCCTTCTTGCTGCTGCTTGACCAGCCGGGTTCTCACGACTGCTAAGCATGTCGCCCCACGCTGCCGCATATTTTGGTCTCCTTTGATTAGGATCTCTCAAAGTCCCGCCACTAAGTGCGGTTTGCCGTCATTCTAGTGGGAACCGTCTCCGGGATTTCCTGTTCTCGGAATCTACCGTATGACAGGATCTGGTTCTTATAGAAATATTTAACAACTACCAGATCTGGTTTTCCCATCTCTCTGGCATTCTTTCCTGAGCTTTTAATACGGGGGTTATGGAGGGCGAGTTTGGTATTTAGTTATCCAGAACACACTAGAAGTTCCTAGCTAGCGCTTCTCTCACGCTATCACTCAACCCTTAGCCCTAAGTCTCTAGTTCCTAACTCGGTATTGCCTAAGGTCGGTATTTCCAGTCATCAGAGCGATACTTCGCTCTGATACCATTTTTGTAACACCCCATCCGCTAATCTCATAATTACCATGAACTATCACATTTGCCCATGATATCGCAGCGAACTCTAAATACAACGGAGGGTGGTACAATGTCGTTAGCCACCCACGTGGCTAACCAAGCCTAACTCAACTACTGCATCGGTCTGATGGACCGGAATAACGAGTACACACTATGAATACATTTCTCATTTATTTCAAACCGAGTCTCATACAATACAATTCTCCATTTAGTTTCATACTATACTACCGAGTCCACACATACGGATGCCGATAACACTTTCAGTCTTACACCTCATTTAAACACATAATAAATTAAATCTAACTACCCATGCTAACCACCGTCCCCGTCCTACTCTCGAACAGAACCATCTTCGGTGTACCGGAAAAATAAACGATGCCCCTAGGGGCTCAGCATATTGCTGCATATGAAATTCGCATACCCCGCGTGCTAACCGGGGTACGCTGACTACTTTTGTCGAGAGCATGGAATTCATTTTAATTCAATCAACATGCAACAAAGTAATACATTACATATGTAACTACACAAGGATTCACATTCAACCATGGAATACAATCCTTAACTAACATAACGAGGTTGTTAGTTGTATTAACTTACTCTTAAGCCTTGAGGGTTCTACCTCACTATGCCTTGGTTCTTATTCAATATCTCACCCACTCTCTTGGGTTACTTATTCTTTAACTCACCCACTCTTGGGTTACTTATTCAAGCTCTCATAGTTCTCGAGACACACAATCGTTTACTCTCAATACATTTTTAAGCCAAAACACATGGCTTTCGAGCGTAGTCTTGCTTCCCCGGTTTTGACCCTACTCTAGGTCTAGCATGGTGGGAAGGTTCAACTAGCTCCCGGAACTCTCTCTTAGTCCCTACCTCATTCACATTGGCCCACTCTCGGACTTCTCACATTCCCATGCACTCCTCTCCCGGAGTTATTAAGTAATTATGTACATTGTCTAGAAGCATCACTCTCGATTTTTCTAATGACATTAGGAACATTTCTTAACTTTGGGTATTCTTAAGTTAAGGGTTGCCCCAACATTTCGAGTACTTATATTTTCGATTATTTTCTCATACCGGTTGAATCCTCATACTGGAGGTCGACCGTACTTTAAGGGAGTTTAATGGTGCCTTATGTATCTTTTACTTTTCTCACAAGTTTCACATCTTTGAACTATCTTCAATCCTCTAGATGGAGGTTCATTTACCTTTCCACATTTGTTTATTTCGTGGATTTTTTTTTCAATTTGGTTTTCTAACCGTTATCGGGTGTTTACTCAACCCGTCACTTTCCTCACCTCCTAGTGAGTTAAATGTGTTGTACATTATCATATTTATTCTTTAATCGTTAGCTTGCGTGTTTGCACGTTTCTGTTATTTTACGAAATGCCCCGATCTACGAGTCTCTAGCCAATCATTACTCAACTATGAGTCGGTCTATGCACTAAGTTAGACCTCTCCTGCATTCAAGTATGTTAGTTCATACAATATACATCAAGACATACATATCAAATGCAATAAACCATTTTCATGCTCTTCGTCATAAAGCCAGCGCACAAACACACAAATCAACGTAACACGGTTAGCATACGGGCATGAGAAAATCATACCTTACACCTTGGTTCCACTTTTACCGTGTCCCTCACATTCTCGGTTCCACACTTGATCCTCAGAAAATGTTTCAAACATTCTTATTATACCAAGTTCATACGGTATGTAAATAAATACTACTCCCGTACTTACCCCGTTATCCCGTTATCTCGGTTTTACTCTTGTTAATTTGAGTTCTTACTTCACACTCAATTCTAGTACTTGTTTACACTCTTAGACCTTTACATGACACCAAAAAAGGCCTAAAAATCATCTTAAACCATTACCATTCACTTCCCCGTCATTAGGACACTTTAAAACACTTTCTGGCAACTTTTTACATTGGTCCGGGTTTGTGTCCGGGGTTACAAACCCGGACCAAACACGGATTTTAGTTTCTGCCTTAATTTTCATGTGGTCCGGGTTTATGTCCGGGTTTGCAAACCGGACCAACCCCTGGGATGCCTTTCTGCATAATTTTTGATGTGTTCCAGGTTTGTGTACCAATTTACAAACCCGGACAACCCTTGGAACAGTTAAAATTTACAGTTTTTGAACTCTTTTCAGCCCCCAATTCATACCCTATCTCTTCTTAATCATTCCACATGTAATCCAACATATTTTAGTACCTTAATCATGCTCAAAACCTCCTTAAATAATGGATCAAATTATCACTTAATTCTTGCTCAAATACACCATTTTCTCCCTTAGATTTCAACACTTAATCTCCCCAAGTTCCTTGTTACAGATTTTTGCTCTCATTTGCCATGCCTTATTCTTTCAGCTAGAGCATTATCAATATGCTACTTGCATTATTCTCATTCCAATTTCTACCCCAATACACATTTCTCCTGAATCTATATTTTCAAGGTGATTAACCAGTCACCTCTAACTCTAACATACACCTAGTTATCCTAGGTTTTTCTCCACAATGGCCTTTAGTTTCTAGACAAATTTTGGCAGAACTTCCCTCCATTTCTAAGCATTACCCAAGCATCCTTTAGCAATTTCAAATCAGTTACACCTCCCTTTTTTAGGACAACAAAACAGCAACAACAATAAACCTATTTCCCCGCACTCACAACTAAATTCACTTGGCCTCAAGGCCTTTCATCAACACCCAACAATACTAACAATTAATCTCATTTCTTGATAATTATCCCAACAACATAAGCAGCCCTTTGCAAAATAGGTTCACTACCACAAGACAAGGAAAAAATCTATTCAAAGGTAGCTCAAATACCTTAGAGTTTTTCATTGATTACTCTGCCTCTCTTCACTTCTTTCTTTCTTGCTCTTCCTCTCTTTGTTCTTGTTTAAATCGGCCAAGCTATCCCACACTCCAAAGGGTACACAACAAGGCTAGTAAATTTCCAATTTCTTAAATAAAACTCTAGGATTCACAAGAGTGGTTTAGGGTTTATATTGGAAAATAACCTTTGAATCTTTGAATGGAGAGTTTAGAAACAAAACAATTAGAACTCCAGCACCTTTTATTGATAATTAAAATGGCTGAACATGGAAGAACAAGGAAGTTCAACGTTGGAATTTTCAACAACCAAGGAAAGGCAAGAAATGGAGAGTTTTTGAACTTATTTCATACCTCAAACAACAAATGTGTTGTTCCAGATCAAGATGGGCTCCTTCAACCTTCAAATGAAGCTTAAGCCATGTTGTTACACAAGTGGGATTTCTGATTTTAAGGGGTGGGAAATGATCCCCCAGTTGAGAGGAATTCAACGGTATAATTTTGTGGAGTTTGGGGTTAATTTGAGCGTTGAACAAGAGAGGAGAAGAGAGGAGCTGAATGGGGTTTGGGAAATCGCCATCGTTATAGGGAAATGAAGAGGGAGCTCTAGTGGAAGAAGTAAAACGTGAGTGAAAGAATGGGAAGGTGAGAGAGGAATTAAAGTCTACTTTTACTATTCCCTTCCTCTCTACTTTAATTTATTGTCCTTTTGTGACTTACAAGATATTACTTAATTAAGGCTTGTGAGAGAGAGGTGTTAATATCATTAAATACCGGCCCCACTGTAATAATGACCCGGGGGCGTTTTCGCTTTTTACAAGAAACGCTCGTTAATTTACCCGGTTTGGCACTATTCACTAACCGGGCCCGTTTTTTGGATTTTTCTCATTTCTTTGTTTTAAATGGTTCTTAAGCTTCCATTAGTACTTAATTATAGTTATATAGTCAATTATAATTATTATGGGTCTATATGACATTTGAAGTCACATTTTCTGGTTTTCTCGAAAAACGTGCTTTAAAACTCCGTTAGCATTTTAATCCATTATTTGGATCCGTTTTCTTCGGGAATCATTCCCACATACTAGTTTGGCATAAATAAGCCTTATGATTCCATCTCGGATGCTAACAAGATCATATATATCCTTTACTCGTTAAATGCACGTTTTAGCGTTTTTTACGTTTTACGCATTTTCTCTTTTCTTTTGGTTTTATTCTCTTTACCAATGCTCTCTAGGCACCATTAGGCCTTTTATAATCATATTAGAATAATTTAATCAGCACTTTTATGTCCGGGGTATTAAATTATTCATACCATGTACAATTTCTCATACTTAGATACTTCTGCTAACAGACTTAAGGAGACGTTTTGAAAAACGCTAACTGAGCTTAAATGAATTTCAAAAGAAAAACTGCTTGTGTGACTAACTCCGCTTGATGTGACTAACTGAGCCTTGAATGTATAACTTATTTGGTTATTGTTTTTTCCTATCCAGTTGTTTCACTAGATATTAACTTTTAAGGGTTTACGCTTCTACACTCTGTATGACAGCGTGTTTTGGTATTGCACTAGTGCAGTTAATGATCTAGTGGGATAGCTAGGAATATGAGAAAATGTCAAATCTTGGTAAATCCTTCCATTGACTTTGGATATCATTTCATCCATAAGCTTAATCTTTGGTCAGCCTTCTTCAGTACGGAGTCTTTTATTAAGGCGTGTGCGCGTCTTCACCAATGAATGAGAACGGGTCGGTAACTGCGGGGGACTGTATATTCCTCATCCAAAAAGGATGTGTGTGATAGCGGAAGACTGTATATTCCTCATCCAAAAGGATGTGTGTGGGCGGTGGGGGCCCTCCACTAGTAGAAAAATACCCTAAGCAGCGGTTGAAAACCGCTGAGATGGGTGCCGCCGCGGTAGGTACTCTAACGCAGCAGTTCTTTTAACAACCACTGCGTTAGACTTTTTTTCAAAAAAAAAAACAACCTATCGCAGCGGTTGTTGAAGGAACCACTGCATTGGGGTCTCTTCAGAAAATATTGGCAGGGCCTATTGTAGCGGTTTTATTAAGAACCGCTGCAATAGGTTGTTTTTTTTGTTTTTTCCATTCACCCTACAATTGTACTAAACACACCCAAGAATCAATGAAACCGGTTAACATATAACAATTAACAATGCCACCACAGTGGGGCAGTAGATCAACCATTTCACCATTTAAATGGCCACCAAACCCATCTACGGGCAATAATCCACTTACACTTACAAATTGAGCAAATTAATCAAACATCAACAAAATCTTACAGAAACCACAATTGTTTCATGAGAATTTCAAAAACATCCTACTCAATCCTACCAAACACTAAAAGCTACCTACATTAACACTCATGTATTCTTCCCATTTCTCGAGCACCTCGATTATATGTCCTTCATCGTAACCTTCTACCAATTCTTCAAAAGCCTTGAAATTAACCAAAAAAGAAATATGATTAGTTGCTAATAATACTTTGAGTTTAAGAATCAATGTTAAAAATTATCTACAAAAACAAAAAATATTTCGAGAATGCTACTTACCTTGTCTAGAGACTTCTCTGGCAAGAGTCTCGGTCCCGCTATCAAGTCACTCATAAACCGCATGACATAGTAGCCACATTCTGAACCTCCGGGCTGCTGTGGACACTGCACATTTATATACGTACATATTCAAAATTGATTTAACACATAAATTATAATACGGTTCCTATTTCAAAACTAATGAACATATTACAAAATTTGAATAAGGACTACAAAAATACCTTGACTACATTCCACGGAATGTTCTTAATTTCTCTTCCCCGGAGTTGCGTTAGTACAGATACAAAGGCACTAGAATTCATACACACAGATAAAGTAAAGTTATCAACCGGATGATTATGAAAATACTAAAAATTGATAATTAATCAAGTTAAGTAAATTCATCACCTCATAAACATATTATATATAACTGGCCTCTGGGACGCCGAGATGCGAGTCAAGCTGCAGGACTCTTGGGCTTTTTAGACATAGAACGAGCAAAGACCAGTGTCGGCTGTTCATAGATTACAATACTAGCAGAACTTAATTCAATCAATTACATAATACAAATATCATAATTTTAAACTAACATAACATTTGATAAAAATCTTACCCTTGATGAAGTGGCAGCATTATGTAAGATTTATCAGCAACTGCACACTCATGTATCACAGTCGACAAGTACTGGACCAAAGCTTGGGGGTCAGATCCCATATTAGCTTCAGAACTGTAGTCAGGGCATAAGAACCCGAAAATACTATTCTCATGTACTTGGACCGCCTTGTCATCAACAAACCTGCACAATATAAAGAAACCGATATTAGTGATTTAATTTTCAAATATACAGAGTAAAATGTGTACAAGGTATGCTAATTACTCACACGCAAGCCGATTTGAGAATCGACGCACTCAACCAACCTTCGTGAAAAACTCCACAAAATCACTAAGATAGATTTCAAAACTCTGAGCGCCTTCATAGTAAAAAGATCCGGTCTTGGTTCCATTGTAACCGAATCTCTTGCTGGCGACGTCATCAACAATGAAGAGTGCAATAGTTTCAGCTTGGGGGGTAAGAAATTTAGAACCGCGGTTGTAGCAAATTCGATCTCATCATAACTCTAGTCGTGGATGCCATCGAAGGATTAGCTGGCGCAACAACAACTCTCTTTCCTTTTGCCTTATCAGAATTTGATTGAATGTGTTCCTAATATATTAATTTACTAAGTATATGTTTCTACTCTAGGATATGTTAAAGAAAAGTTTTTTTCATGGGGTTACCTGCTTCTCCCCAAGCTTAATCAATCAAATGGGCCACTGTATTGTCATGGATTCAGCTTGACGAAGGTGGATATGTCTGCACTGGGCACCGGTATCTGACAATCCGCGTACGCAGGCGCATAACCAACACAAGCACCCGGACATGGTACTCTCGGAGCGCTGCATTCCTCACGGTGTCACCAGGAGAAGACTTGAAAAGTTTTCCCCACCCTACTTCGACTTCGTCAACGTCAATCACTTGGAACAATGTGCAGTCAATGGTTTCTAAATTTCCAAAATTAAAGATTTTAGATGCACATAAACAAGTGTATAATTTGTTTTTTTTGTATTTGTAGTTAACATGTTGTTCTAAAGGAGAGATGAATATGGAAATGGGTTGACGGGAGTGAACACTACTAGGAGGCACTGCTGCGGGCTCTGATGCTTGTGCCTGATCTGGCGGTCTAGAAACCTCCTAACTCATCCTCTTAGATCGCATCATCTCCATAGCTTGAGCGATTGACTGCTGAAATTCATTTCGTAGTCGTTGCTCGAGCTTCGCATTCTGGTATAAGTGCTCCTCATATGTAATGCTCCCTCCTGCACTGTATCTGGACCCAGAATTACCGCAAGGCTTGGCGTATATACCGACATGACCACCAAAGCCTACTGCACGACCCGGATGATTCTTCTTCCCAAGAGCACGGGAAAGTGGATCATCCTGCCTAACGGGCTGCCAAGTGCCCTGGGTGATTTGGGAGCTTAACTCTTCCTGTTATGGAGTTTAATAATTCAATAAGGATACTTCGGTTTATTAACTACTATTGTTACTCTATAAATATAATAAACATTTTTTAAACTAAAAATCACTTACCATTTGGTTGATGACTTCTCTCGTGGTGTCATCATGCTGAGCAGGTACCGCCGGATTTGAAGGTTTCTTCCGTCGACTTAAGTCCCAAAGCTTCATCCTTCTTTCGCTGACATTTGATTCAGCTGGCAACAACCCCTCTTTCTCCCACTACGGCACACGGTGAGCAATACTTGTACTCCCAATGTGATGAGGGTAACGATTTGTTTTGGCATTTTGTTGTTGTTTCTCACGTATAGCGTACATATATGTATGAAAAGACAAATTATTCAAATAATATATGAAAAAGGCGAATTAACCAAATGAACTCTAAGGACACTTTAAACATTTATCATACAAAAGAACAACTACTAGTGTGAAACTCATCTTGAACTCAGGGGCCAAACACTTCACAACAAACTCCTTCCACTGCTCTTCAGTAATACCATCATTATTTTTGCCATGGTGGTCTCCGATCATCCACATCTTCACCTGCTGCCTCCTCTATCTCTGTGGGCTCCTCAAAGTAAATGTACTGCCTAGTGAGCAGAGATCTGAAGCCTTTAAACTGTGTGGCAATCCCCTCATCACATCAGCCTTCAAAGAAGGATCTATACTGAATCGGGACTATATGCAAAACAAAAAATGGATTAGTGTAAAATAGTAACTACATTAATCTTAAAACAAACTATTAACATAAACAAATACCTGAAGACGTTCAAATATCTCGTCCTTCAACGCCTGAGGCACTTGCTTCCAATGGTGGTTTATATTGAAATATGTACTCCCAAATGCCTAGCTAGAGCAATGAAATCATTTTTCCAAGTACCTATGGGCTGATTAAACTTATTGAACTCCAAATGCTTGGTCGGGGGGGCTCTATTGCTTTCAGTGCACGGGTTGCCTCTCGTTTTTGGTTTCTTGAGAGGAGGAGGAGCAACTTATATCTCTTGTGCTTCTTATGAAGGCCCAGCTGCCTCAGTCTGCTTGTGCTGGGATGTCTTTGTCTTTGATTCTTTTTACCACCTCATGTGGTTCGTTTTGCCGGTCTACTCTGTTGGGGCTGAATTTCCCTAGTCAGGAGCAGCTGTCCTATAGGATCATCAATCGGATCATCATCCATGAGGAAAACACAAACATTAGATCAATATTCATGGAACGATGTATAATTGCAAAAATACACATAAATAATTAATTCTGATAACATTGAACAACAATAATACAAATTATATAATGTAATTTCAAACAATGGTGTTACCTAGACATAGTAACATATATCATGATCTGTTTCTACCCAAAACCCCTCATTAGGTCTGATCGAGTGTAGATGGTCTGAACATCATCATTTTGTAAATCATCATTGAATTATGCAACCCTGTATGCAACGATACTATTTCATCTATCATCTCATTATCATCATCGTCGTTGTTTTCATCCTCAAACAAACCGGTCTTCTCCCTGGAAGAACAACATACTATCTACTATCTTTTGGGTCTTCAACATAAAAACACCTGGTCACAGTTTACCCAACACAAAATGATTCCTTATAAGTTGTAACACGTGAAAGATCAACCAAAATAAGTCCTTTATCATTTTGAGTCCATGTCGGTTGTCCACCCAATTGCAGCGGAACATAGAAACGGATCAAGGTGAGTTAGTTTAGTTCCCACATGTCCTCTATGACACCATAATACCAACTACTACTGCTCATTGGTTGAACCTGGTTACCTAGACCAAATTATCAGTCATTGATGCTTCAATTTTTACCCCACTGTTCTTGATGTATTGATTTAGTATCTTGGCGTGCAGTGTAGTATGTGCATCCATTAATGTCATACCCTTCAAATGATACAACATGTTCCGAAACGAACAGCTAGACATCTGTTTCTTCACTGACATCCTCGGGGTTTAATGAAGCTTGCTCAAACACAATACCATAAACCATTGGACGAATACTCGATTGTGTTCTTTTTTAAGCCAGATACGGTTTTTGGTAGGGTTTTGTCGACTCAAACTCTGCAATGTGAATATCGTAGTACGGGTTCAACAACTCAAGGTGTTATAGTACAAATAAATGTGCTTGATTAATAAGATCACTGAGAGATACGCACAACTTTTTGCCAATCAACTCTTTACCCTTAAATCAACCATGGTGGACGTGGTTTGGGAATACCAATTGACTCTGCATCATTCAAAGAAACTTGTCACAAATTCTGTGACTTCCTTAGTCACTGTTGCTTCGATGATACTGCCTTCCGGTCTATATGTTTTTCATTCTACCCTTCAGAATCCCCATATATCGGTCGAAAGGATACATGTAACGTAAGTAGACCGGGACCACACAATTTGATCTATCGGACAATATGCCACTACTAAATGCACCATTATGTCGAAGAGAAAAATGGTGGGATATACATCTCAAGCTGGCATATTGTCACAACAATTTCATGTTGTAGATCATCGAGGGTGTCTGAGTCAATTGCCTTGCAGCATACAGCGCTGAAGAAAAGAAACATAATCGAGTTAGAGCATTTCTGACATTTTCTGGTAATATCCCTGTTGCAACTGGAAGAAGATGCAACATTAACACATGATAATCATGAGATTTCATGCCTAACAGTTTCAAATTCTTCATAGAAACTAGGTTCTTCCAGTTTGAAGAGTACCCGATGGTACCTTCAATGTGTGCAAACACTCGTCGCAAAAACCTAAATTTTCACTCTTAGAGAGGGTATAACACGCAGGAGGTAGATATATTCACTTCTCATCCTCTATTGGGTGTAGTTCTTTCCGTATGCGTAACTCTTGCATATCTCTCCTCACCTTCAATCCGTCTTTCGTCTTGTCGGGTATGTTAAGCAAAGTACCACTCACTGCCTCACCGACGTTCTTGCAAACGATAAATTTGACCTATAAAATACTAAGAAATAATCTTAGTAAATAATAAATCAGAAAACCGTCAGGTTGCAAAAATCCCGGTTATTGTAGTAAAGTTTGTGGGAACCAGGTATCGAACCGTGGGACTATGTGATAATAATCTAGACTTAGCAAAGGTTATAAATTGAGGGGGAATTTTGTTTCGTTCTAAACTGTAATTTTAAATAACAGCTAAAAATTAAAATAACAAAATATAAAAGTGGTTTGTGAAAATGGAAGAACGAACTCTGGGTTCAGGTTTTACTCGTTTGATTAATTATGCTATTCTACCGGTTTAATTAAGAATAATTTGGCAAAATTCCTTTTATAGTCTTCAGATTTAAATCCTAAATTCTAATGACCTCGTTTATCAGAACATGCCAGGTTTGATATAAACTCAGGCAAAACACATGTCAACGGCTAGTTAAAAGGAATATAATTTTGCATCTGAAATACTAGATTTATTCAATCAGAATAAATTTTTCCACAGACATAACAATTAATAAGACCTATCTATTTATCACGGATCTGATCAAAATAGATTTCGTAAAGCAATTTAATAAACTCATGTAATTTATTAAAATGCGAGAGAATAACATTAATTGTATCAAATTATAATTAATTTAAACCGGTAAAATAAAGTGCACAATTAAAACAAACTAATAAGAACCATCTCCCAGAGTATAAATAATCTAACCGGACATGTTAATAAATGAGCAGAGGTAAGAGTAAAAGAAATCATCTGTTCGCTGACTCCTGCTCCGTTATTCTGACAGCCCGGAATAGAATTGAGGCAGATGATAATATATGGAGAATGGTGGGGCGTGAGTTTTGTGGTGGTGGTCGAATGATTTGTGAATTGTAAATGGATGTGTACGTAAGTGAATTTGGAGAATGAATTTGTGAGTGTGTGAGTGTAATACGTGTGGTGATGTTTACGGAGGAGAAAAGAAAATAAAATGGTAGTGGTGTCGAGTGAATTATGGAGAAGATGGATGAAGTGGTGGATTCGTCGATGACTGGATCGCGGGTGAATGACTCGATGATTTTTAGCTTGCAGAGCGTGGGTTTATATAGGCGGAGGACATGGGAAACAGACAAGGAAGAGAACGGTGCAGTAGGTGAGTGGCGGTGGATTGCAGTCAGAGATTTCATCGGGCAGTGCAATTGATTTCAGACAGATTTAATTGATGACCCGCAGCAGCCATTGATTGGAGAGCCGGCGTCACTCTCGCACAAATTAAGGTGGGCGATCGTCTGTAATAAATGAAGTAGCAGTTGGAGTGCGGCGCCGCGAAGAAGGAAGAAGAAGACGCCGCGAAGAACGAAGAAAAAACTGCTTCGCGAGCTTCGTCCGCCTGTAGTACCGCCTGTACTACCGCCTAATAACAGGCGGTTGCTTTGCCTGTCCGCCTCCAAGAACTCGCCAAAACAGGGCGGTTGTAATACCCCTGTCCGCCTCCAAGAACTCGCCAAAACAGGCGGTTGTAATACCCCTGTCCGCCTGGTGAACTCACCAAATGAGGCGGCGGTTGCAACAGGATGTCTCACAGCGACAAGTGTAATATATTACGAGTGTACTCTAATCTTCAATCGGCTCCAGATTCTTCGTTATAAGTCCGTTTTACTCGCCGTTTGTTGCGTTGGAAAGCTCGTGAGGAGAACTATGCATTTCTGTCATTATTTCCTGATTTTATCATATAAATTGGAATTAGTTCCTACCCAAAGTAAGAGTTACAAAAAGCATAGGATAAGTGTGAGAAGGTGCGTAAAAAGTTACATAAAATAATTATCTAGCACCTATAAAACTATATAAATTTCACACTTATCAAATCACCCCACACTTAGCTCTTTGCTTGTCCTCAAGCAAAACTCTCAAACACGAGTTCAAGTCAAGCGAATGAAACTCAACTAAAAAGGAAGGACACAGAAGAAAGATTATTAGTTTTACCAATACAGGGGCATTTTTCTTTTTCATAAAACAAGAAGTCATTCAAAGCTAATAATAGAGAAACAAAACCATAAGAACCTCGCCTTTAGCAATGAGCCAATCCACCATTACATTCTCAAACCGTTAGAACGATAAGGGGCATGAAGTAAGATCTTATTCCATCATACCTTTCAATGCCACATACTCTTGATCCATAGAGAAGATTATATTTTCATTTAGCACAATGATTGCACATTTTTTTTAATTTAAGCGCTTTTAAGTTCTTTCACCACAGACTTTTCTCTCCACCCATGTAACGGCTTTGGGTCAACTATCCCAGATCACAAGGACCTTAGGTAGCTAGGTGATGAGGCACCCCAAAGGACTTAATAACCAAGTGGACGAGGCCTGACTTTGGATCAGAATAAAATTAAGCATGCTTAGGATCAGCGGAGTACCTTGCCTTGTTCTTTTTCCAACCATTTCAATCCAGACATTCCAAGGTCAAGGCTAAAAACAGGGTTCAGATGGTGAGTATTCTCAATCATTTTAGCATCAATAGAACATAGACTTCATTTTTAATCAATTAAAACCAGAAAAATTTAAAAATTTTGCACCCCAAGATCAGCTAACCAATTATTCCTCCTCTATGGCTTCCTTCCAAGTTGAGCAACACAGCAAGACTTTAAACAAATGCAAGAGAAAAGAGCTCAAAGACACGCAAAAAGTAAGCGGCGAAGGAGCTTACCCCACCCCACACTTAGAGTGAAGCAATGTCCTCATTGCTTAGGAAGAATTAACATTGTGCAAGCAATCCAACGGAGAAAAACAAAATTACACATAACAGTTCAGAGGGGAGCATATCAAATATGCAAGAGAGTGAAAGGATGTAGAATACTCCCCAGAGTCCGTTCACGGTGTGTTGCACGGTCCACCCCACACTTGAGTTCAGCTGTCGAATCGCGTAAAATGTGCCTGTTAAGAAGATTCTATACAGCCAGAAGAACTCAAGTTATTACTGCCTCATGTGCTGCCATTCTTAATAAGAAAATAGACTAATATCATCATTTTTTTTATAATAATAGACATAGTATTGAAACACACAGAAAACTTGAAAGTGAATGTAAGTTCAAGGAATAAGATAGAGAATTCTTCCTGTAAATTGAAAATAAGTGGTGGGTTGCCTCCCACCAAGCTGCTCTGTTTTATAGTCTCAAGCTAGACTCGGCAGTCCGATTAGGGGAAAGAGGAAGAGGAGTGGGAAGGGGTCCCACAACTTCCTAGTACTAAGTTGCGCAGCTTTCGGAACATATGTTTTAACCGCCATGGGAGAGACTTCTTTTAGGTGGCTCCGACTCCGAAACAGGGGGAGAAAGATCCTGCTGTACCTGGACAAAAGAAACTCCAAGCAAGTTAGTAGAAACATCAGCGGGACAAGTATACCTCTTCAGACGGGCCCCATTAACTTGAAGGTTTCACCCTTCTTGTTCTGCAGTTCGTAGGCTCCAAATGAAGTAACCCCTACCACCTTAAATGGTCCTGCCCAGTGAGATTTAAGCTTCCTGGAAAGATCTTCAATCTGGAATTGTAGAGGAGCACCCAATCTCCAACTTTGAAGTCACGTTTCTTGATCATTTGATCGTGGAGTTCTGGTGCGCTCCTTGTAGATTCGAGCAGCACTGTTGTAAGCTTTATCTCTTAATTCTTCAAGCTCAGAAAGCTGAAATTTGCGTTTCTCACCAGCAGCAAGTATGTCAATGTTCAGGGCCTTAAGTGCCCAGTATGCCTTATGTTCCAACTCAACAGGTAGATGGCAAGATTTCCCATATACCAGCCTAAAAGGAGACATCCCGATGGGTGTCTTGAATGCTGTCCTGTAGGCCCAGAGGCGTCATCTAACTGTAGAGACCAGTCCTTCCTTGAAGAGTTTACTGTCTTTTGGAGAATCCACTTCAACTCTCGATTGGATACTTCAGCTTGTCCATTTGTTTGTGGGTGATATGGTAGTGCAACCTTATGACGTACTCCGTACTTAGCCAGCAAGGCATCGAATGAACGGTTGCAAAAATGTGATCCCCCATCACTGATAATTGCTCGTGGAACTCCGAAGCGAGTGAAGATGTGCTTTTTGATAACTTGACCACGGTTTGAATCAGCATTCTGGCATGGTATGGCTTCAACCCACTTGGACACGTAGTCCACTGCCACCAGAATGTATTGATAACCTTGTGAAGAGGGAAATGGCCCCATAAAATCGATACCCCAACAGTCAAAAAGTTCGACTTCCAAAATGCTTTGCTGAGGCATCTCATGTCGCCTTGAAGTATTGCCCATGCGCTGACAGCTATCACAACTAGCCACAAAGGTTTGGCAGTCTTTATGGAGTGTGGGCCAATAAAATCCGGACTCCAAAACCTTGGCCGCCGTCCGATGGGATCCATGATGGCCTCCAGCTTCTCTGGAGTGACAAAATTCCAGAACACTGGGTACCTCATCATCAGGGAGACACCTGCGAATTAAGCTATCTGCACACACACTCGAAACAAGTGAGGGTCTTCCCAGATATAATGGCGTGAGTCAGAAAGGAATTTCTTTTTCTGAGCATATGATAAGTCATGAGGAACAACTCCAGAAACAAGAAAATAGCCATATCAGCATACCATGGCTCTTGCACCTTTTTAACTGAAGACGGCTTCATCTGGAAAAAATTCATTAATAGGAATACCGTCGTCAGGAGTTACCATCCTAGAGAGATGGTCAGCAACAAAATTTAGTTTACCACTCTTGTCCTCACTTCTATATCGAATTCCTGTAAAAGAAGAATCCAACGTAACAAGCGAGGCTTGGCCTCTTCTTGGCAAACAAATATTTAAGAGCAGAGTGGTCAGTGTGGATAATCACTTTAATTCCCCATAAATATGATCGAAATCTATCTAAGGAGAAGACCACTGCCAGGAGCTCTTTCTCAGTTGTTGTGTAGTTCCTCTGGGCATCATCTAGAGTTTTGCTGGCATAAGCAATAACTCTCAACACCTTATCTTTCTTTTGGCACAGGGCTGAACCTACTGCAAAGTCGCTAGCATCACACATAATTTCAAATGGCAATGACCAGTCAGGAGAGAAACACGATAGGGGCAGCTACCAATTTTTGCTTAATTAAATTAAAGGCGGAAATACAATCTTCAGAAAATAAAAATGAAACATCTTTCATTAGCAAATCAGTCAAAGGTTTAGCAATTTTGGAAAAAATCTTGAATAAACCGACGATAGAAACTTGCATGCCCAGAAAAGATCTTACTTCCTTTACAATAGTGGGTGCTGGTAGCTTCTCTATACTTCGACTTGTTGCTTTGTCAACCTCAATCCCTTTAGCAGACACCTTGTGGCCGAGCACTATCCCATCCTTTACCATAAAATGGCATTTCTCCCAGTTGAGAACTAGGTTGGTCTCTTCACACCGTCCAAGGATAAGATCAAGCTGTGCTAGACAAACATCAAAGTCAGAGCCATAGACAGAAAAATCGTCCATAAATACCTCTATACTTTGTTCAATGAAGTCTGCAAAGATGGCCTGCATGCAGCGCTGGAAAGTGGCAGGGGCATTACATAAACCAAAGGGCATTCTTTTGTATGCAAAGGTACCAATGGACAAGTGAAGGTAGTCTTGTCCTGGTCCTCAGGTGCAATAGGAATTTGAAAGTACCCTGAAAAACCATCTAAAAACAGTAATATTCCTTCAGCCAATCTCTCGAGCATTTGATCAATAAAAGGGAGTGGGAAATGATCTTTCCTGGTGGCTGAATTTAAACGCCTATAATCTATACACATACACCATCCAGTGATCTTTCGTTGGGGAATGGACTCACCTTTGTCGTTCAGAACAGCTTCAAAACCTCCTTTCTTAGGAACTACCTGTACAGGACTTACCCATGTGCTGTCTGATATAGGGTAAATGATCCCAGCGTCCAGAAGCTTCAACACCTCTGTCTTGACAACTTCCTTCATGTTAGGGTTGAGCCGACGCTGGGGTTGTCTGACAGGTTTGTAGTCTTCCTCCATATAGATACGATGTGTACAGAAGGCCGGGTTGATGCCTTTGATATCAGCTAGAGTCCATCCGATGGCTCTCTTATGTCTTCTCAGAACCTCAAGTAACCTGCTTTCTTGCCCAGAAGTCAAAGAAGATGAAACAATGACAGGCAAATAATTATCATTAGCTAAAAAGCAGTACTTGAGATTAGAGGGGAGCTCCTTAAGCTCAAGTACTGGAGGTTGCTCTATAGAAGGAACAGGTCGTTGGATTTCTCTTCAAGTCTCTCCAAAGAAGGGCGATAAGCTTGAAAACCTGGCTTTCCTCTCTCTACATGTGCTAGAGCTGTATTAACATCCATATTAAGAGTTTTATCCTCAACAGAGGATACAAGAACATGTTCTAAAGGTTCAAAATCTGAAAAAGTAGAAGAAAGTATAGAATAAATCTCATCATCAGTAGAAAGTTCACATACCTCGCCATCCTCATCTTGTATACTTACCGACATAACTGAAATGAGCTGAAGTAGAACTTAACTTCATCATCTTTTTCATATCAAACTCTATCTTCTCATCTCCGTACCTCAAGGTGATTCTGCCATCATGCACGTCAATGACCGCCTTGGCAGTACTCAGAAAAGGACGACCCAAAATGAGTGGGACTTCCACATCATCATCTATGTCTAGAACAACAAAATCTGCCGGAAAGATGAAGCGGTCAACTCCCACTACAAGATCTCGCACAATTCCCATCGGTTTTATCTCGGATCTGTCGGCCAGCTGGAGTTTAAAAGGGACTGGGTGAAGCTCTCCTCCTTTACCTTCAAGAAGGTTGCATATGGCATGATGTTGATGCTTGCACCCAGGTCACACAGGCCACTTCCACAATCTATATCTCCGATAAAGCAAGGGACAATAGGGGTGCCCGGATCCTTCTGCTTAGGGGGAAGTGCTCGAAGTAACGCAGTAGAGCATTCCTCTGTAAGGTGGACAGTCTCCTTGTCTTGCTTTTTTCTTCTTCTTCGTCACGAGATCCTT